>OZ026627.1:85879097-86011453 GCA_964020975.1 Hermodice carunculata | reverse complement strand
TAAGTTCCGGTCACCCAGTTGTCACCCAGTAGCTATTTTCTCTAAGTTCTTCTGACCCAGTAGTAGCCCAGAAATATAGTCTGCTAAGTCTGTCACCCAGCCACCATCCAGTGAAAATATTTTCTAAGTTCCTCTGACCCTTGGGTCACACATTCACCCAGTACTTGCTCTATGTGGTGTCACTGGGCTACAACTGGGTGACAAGTGGGCGAACATTGACCCAGTGGATTTTTCTCTGATTTTGACCAAAACAGTGGGTAACACATGGGTGACACATGGGCTACACGTGGGTTACACATAGTTCATTTTTGTATGGGTTATCTTGGGTGGATAGCCACGCATCACTAGATTGGTGGTCATTTGTCTGGCTTGTGTGTGGAATTCATCGTTGGTTGAGGGTATGCCTCTTATGCGTAGTGCCTGGCTGTACGGGATGGAACATTTTTGGTGGGGTGGGTGGTAGGAGTTATAAACTGGACAGAAATGAACATTGATGTCACAATAAGCAAGCTACATTTGGAAAGTTCTCATGTTTGATTCTTCAGAAAACCAAGCCTTTAATCAGCACTTAAGTTGTATATCAGACCAGAATAAATTGGAGTGAGCCTCCAGTCCCCTGATGAAGTGCCACCCAGGGCCCGAAACGCGTTGGGGGAGGCCACTCCCTTTTCTCATTAAAAAGGTTTATTCACTTGTTATCTATGCTTAGATTGCTGACTGTTGTTTGTTCCATTGAACATAATTCATATCAGGCCAGTCCCATTGGTGCGAACCCTGCACTAAGTGTGAGAGAATTCCAGGGACTTTGTGTGGGCATGTGAGCAGGTCACATGACCCCCATATTGCCACCCGCCCACCCTCCTGGCAGGTGCCTGGGCCCATTGACCCTATATTAAAAACTTCCATGTACGGCACATTGTCACATTACTCTGTTTGTATACTTTTCTTTTTGTCTCGCCAGCATAAGCTCTTGGCTAAGCAGTCACTTTCCGTCTGTCCATCCATCCGTCCATCAACAAAAAACTTCAGAGTGGCTTGAATTACACTGGTGAGACATTCATGCCCCCGGGCATGACTCTGGTTTAACAGCTAAAGCTTGTTCATTTAGTTGTTATAATTGTTTTGATGTGGTATCTTACTCTAACCTTTCAATAGAGCAGCATGTCGATTGTGTTCTGAGTCCCAAAAAGTGATACAAATTGTCACAAGATTCCACTGTAAAATATGTCCCAATGTTATAAAAAATTGCGGTGTTTATACCTGGGACATATGACATGATGTGCATCAATGGAATCTCAACCATTTTGTGGAAGAACCATGAACTCAAGTTGATCATCGATGTATGGTTTATTTCTTAATTTGTTTAGCTACATGTAAATCTGTTTACCTGGTAAATTTAGCAGTTTAGTTTTGTTGTCCTTCCATATCCTGTGACCTTGGTACATCTCTATGCTGTGCCCCTCTGTGCTGTACATAACACAGATACAACTGATGCTCTGTCTTGACATTTAAGGACAAAACAAAGTAGTGGAAGTACCTGAAAGTCTTCAGCCATCTCATTACAGTCTTTCTCTGGTGTGGGGTATAGCCAAAGGAATTATTAACATACCGTGGAACATTTTGCTTGAGACACTTGTCTTGCATCTGGGTGTTTTTGTCATCAGCTGATTTTTTTTGTATCTATCTTAATTGAAACAATTAGATCTCATTGAATCAGATATTTTTATGATGGTTTCAGTCCCTGATAAATAGTAGTTACTCTTACCTGGAACTTCAAGGCAAACCCAGGGCAGAGATGCAGACTTTGATGTGCTGCCCACTGTCTACATCTGTTAATTAATCACATCAAGCTGGGTACTCCCTGTAGGATGCTGGCTGGAGGCTTTGTCTTGGTCCTGAAAAGAAAGTTCTCCATTTTTGTCAGGGGTTTGGGAGGCATCTCAACATATTGTGCAAGTCCCAAAATCCCAAAACTTGTTTGTGGCAAGTAGAATGAGATGAAAAAATTAAAAAATAAAGATAAGGGCAGAGCAGCCTTGGATATTTTCACACACTTAAACATATTTATTTGGAAAGTGCCATGGATAGGTGTGAGGCCAGGGGACTGCTACTGGAAGTAGGACATTTAGGTGTAGATGGGCTTGAAAGGCAGGTTGTTCATGGTGTTCCTGAACAGTGTAGAGCACACAAATACTGTGCAAATACACCAGGTCAAAAATTATGAGGTTTATTATTATCATGAATAATGAATCATTGCCCCTTTAACAGGATTCAGCAATTTTGTTTTCAGTGACATTTAACCTGGATTTCTGGCTTAAGATAACATAAAGAAAAAGCACAAGTCACATTGTTGCAAATATTTACAGGGCATGTTCTTGGGCCATGTCAATTTGGTCACCACTCTGAGTCAAGTAGTGGCTGTTAACATACACAGTGGTACCTATCAACTTGAGTTGAGTATTGGCTGTTAACATACATTGGTACTTACCACCTTGAGTATGGGCTGTCAACATACATTGATACTTACCATTTTGAGTTGAGTGGTAGTTGTTAATATATAGAGTGCCACCTGTTATTTAAGATCACCCTAGTGGGATCAAAATAGTATCATATGACAGATGCATAGTCTTAAAATAAAGCTGAACTTATTAGAAAAAGTGACACCTTGTATCATGGTCGGGCAATGTTCAAAAGACATGGTCTGTCACAAGAAATGATCTTTGAGAGGGTACTAGTGTATTGTATTCTATTGCTTCAATGCCATATATTATATTAAATTATGATTAGATGTTTTGTTAGACAGTAGCCAACACTCTCTTGGGGGCTATGCTATTGTGTTGCCGCCCCACTAGAGACTGTACTCAGAAGAGGGCCCTGGCTCATGCAAAGTGGATGCAGTGATAGCTATGCACGAGTCACTCACGGTCATGGTTACAGGGGAAAATACATACAAGTTTCAGGAGTTTCCATGTGTGGCACACGGAGTACCTGTCAAGCTCATTTCTGGTCTAAATCGAGTTGTCTTGATCGCAAAATACACATGTAAGACCAAAATGTGTCAAAATGTGCTCCGTGATGGCCACGGGAAGCGGCCGGCACTGTTGGCGGGGCCTGCAAGTCATTCTCATTTTTTTCTGAGAAACTATAATAAATTTTGTGCACTTGTGGGAAATTTTTTTTTTCTCATGATGGAAAACAGCAAACTTCGTTGTTCAAGTGACTCTTTATTTTACATCTATATGATCATCTCCCAATCGAACATTGTGGGCGATAATACCAGTCCCGGAGCTGCAATGCTCACTTTCAATTGCATACTCTGCCAAAATTTGTGGGCCATCAGCAAGAAAACAATCAGGTTATCACTTGCCAGATAGAAACACAATGTGCTTCGTCAATTACAAGGCATCGTAGGCATTGTCAATAAAAATTTGAGGATAAAATCATCCATAGAGTCCCAGATACCTTGGCCTTGGGTGAAGCAAACACAATTTGGAACTTGCCATTTCTGATCCCATCGTGGCAATCAACATCTCCAGCATAGGCAGCATTGGTTCCACAAGTTTTAAGTCTCTTTACTTGGTCCTTCATCAGGGCAATAAGTGGTGAAATCACAATGACGGTACTGTTTTTCTTAAACATTTTGGGAAGGTAAGAATAACCCAGTGTTTTGTCACTTCCAGTTGGCACACAAACAAATGTGTCCTGGCTCTGCCCTGTGGCTGTCCTCATTGCTTCCCTTTGAAAATCTTTAAATTTAATGCCACTCATCTTTTCAGTCGCTCTCACTTTTTTCTTAATAATTCTTCATCCATCTTGTAATAGTTGCTGAAGTTACAACTTGAGAAAGCTAATGTTACAATACACAAATGGCATCCTGATGAACAAGCTGATGACACAATTACGATTTGCTTTATGCTTACAAGGTAATGAGATCACACCCCAGATTGTACCTGCGGGTGATCTAGTAGCCCGGCTGTAATAGGGTAAACACACTGTGAATGTCATAAATGAGCTGATTGGTCAACGCGTTTTTTTTTTTTTTTTTTTTTTTTTTTTTTTTTTTCAGTCAGGGAAAATGACTCTCTTTTGTTTGCCTTCTGTCTCCAGCGGGGCCCTCAGTCTATTTTGCCCACCAGGAGACAGAGTGATGCTGTCTAATGTTCTGTCAGGTTATGGAATTGTAAATGTCATATAGTATTACGTAATTGGATTCTGACCATTACTTAATTGCAAGGGAAATTGATGTTTCCTTGATTGTTATCATGTAAGCAACCAAACCCATGATCTTACTGCTTGACTTCTTGACCATAAAATTTTCATAATTTGGCTTTTCTGCAGTTGATGTTTCAAACATCAGGTGTATGTTGATCTTATACTCTAGTATTGCTGAAAATTTGGGTACATCAGTCTGGTTCTTGCTATTTGAAGTTAGTGTATTAATTGAACACAGCAAGTATGAATGGAATTTGTGGAAGTCATGAAATTAAACCAGATTAGTCACTAACATTTTTCCTGATAAAGCAGATGGGAAAATGAATGAATTTGAAAAATTTAAATGTCTATAAATTGGCTAGATGATCAAAGACTGTATGCCTAGATGAAAGACTGTATAAACACTGCATACCACAGGTAAGTTACAATCTTGTGTATTTTTAATTTTCAAGATTTTATGCTTGGAGGTCAAATGCAGGATCCCTGACTGTGGCATGGTTCATTTCTGATTTGTACATTTCATTTAATATTATTTCCATTGCCTGGCGATTCAGATGCCAGATAATTTCCCTGAATATGGAAAAAAAAAAAAAAAAAAAAATAGAAAAGAAAAGAAAGGTTAATTTGATTGAATGTATCCAGCTTGTTAGAAGATCATGACAGGTATTAGTCTCTGGTCAGGGGGAAGGGGTATAGATAAGAAGAAAGTTTGTTTATCTAGGAAAACCCTTGACTTTTTTTTTTTTAATTATTTTTTGGGGTTTTTTTTAGGTCTGGATTTGTTTTGAAGGTCTGGGGCTGGCTTTTACAGGTTGGGTTTTTTCAGGGTCAAGGGCTGGATTTTACACATATAAGTGATCAATAGGTCAAGTTAATGCATTGGCTTAAATCATGGTAATGGTGGTTCTGTGGCCCATGATTACTTTTAAAAACTAATCAAAAGTACCATATAAGTATGGGGTTTCTTTTGGTCCTGTTAATTTGGACCTTGAATGACCTTGGACGGTCAAACTGACATTTGCTTATATCTTCGTAACAGTGGGTCCTGTTTTTTTTTCATTTAAAAATTGATGACTCAAGAAGTGTGTGAGTGAAGACTTTGTTGCGTCACTGCCAAGATTCTTCAAATGGTTATGCTCCAGGGATTTTTAGCTTTTTATAAATTTTTGCTTTCTGTTTTTTTTTTTTTGGGGGGGGGTGGCAAAATCTTAAAAAATCTCAATCTCAAAAGGTAAGTATGGGATACTAGACTAAGTGTAGATGCCTGTATATGACATTTTCTTCTAAACTGTGAACTCGATCCACTTGAACATGTTGAAACTTGGTGGAGACGTACCTTGGGTGAAGATAACTGTTTAACAGCTCAGCATATATATGGGCTGCTAATGCCCTGGAGCACTGGCACACTATAGTGTCTGTTATGGTAGACATTTTGACAACTCAAAGACAGAAATAAGATTTTGGATGATGGCCATGGTTTATTTTGGAGTTCATTTACCATACTTACTACTTCAGAACACCGCCACTTGAGACCAGTGACAACTCAACACTGTATATTGCCACTGTACACGGGTGACAACTCAGTATCATATATTGCCACTGTACACGGGTGACAACTCAGTATCATATATTGCCACTGTACACCAGTGACAACTCAATATGATATATTGCCACTGTACACCAGTGACAACTCAATATGATATATTGCCACTGTACACGGGTGACAACTCAGTGTCATATATTGCCACTGTACACCGGTGACAACTCAATACCATATATTAATTGCCACTGTACACCAGTGACAACTCGATGATATATTGCCACTGTACACCGGTGACAACTCAGTGTCATATATTGCCACTGTACACCGGTGACAACTCAATACCATATATTAATTGCCACTGTACACCAGTGACAACTCGATGATATATTGCCACTGTACACCGGTGACAACTCAGTGTCATATATTGCCACTGTACACCAGTGACAACTCAATATGATGTATTGCCACTGTACACCAGCTGTGACAACTCTATACCGTATATTGCCACTGTACACCAGTGGCAAACACAAAGATGATATATATGGCCACTGACTCCCCAGTGACAACTACTAGCTACTCTATACATGTATGTATGTACATGTCAGGACTGATATCTTGAGCCAGACTATGCCAAACTCATAACCAAAGGCAGTCAGCAGATGCAAAACCAGCCAAAAACAGCAAAAAAAAAGGAAAAAAAAAAGAAAACAGGCAGCTAGCTCTTGTAATGCAGTGCTGCTCTATTAGAATTTTGAAGATAGCTTATTTACAGAACTACTAGATAATACACCTGGCTCAAGGTCTGCAAAACATATAAATATTCACACCATCCCAAACGAGATGTGACGGGTAAACCTGGAACAGCTGGAACCTCCCAGTGCAAGCTGGGAACCCCCCAACAAGGGCGATCAAGCTTATTAATATTTAGCAATGAGAAGACTAGGCAAGTGTTGATAAGAACAGATACACGGTGTGCCAAATAAGCCTGATGCGTTTCGTCCTTCACTGGACTCATCAGAGGCTAATGAGTAATGATTGACCACAGGTTGAGCATAACTCTAGTCTTATGCCCAGCAGTACAGAGAGTTGAAATCTTTCAACTCCACAGTCAAGTGGTTCAATCAAAACTGAATGCTGCGTTGTGTGTATGGCCTTTATATAGGGCCGTGTAACATTGCTAGGGGAAATCTAGACGTTACGTTGTATTGTGACGTCATCAATTATGGGTCAGCACATTCAGCCTTACTGGACAGTATAGGACTGGGTTGTGCCAGTCATCACAGGTGACTGTGTTGGCATGTGGTTTGATGACAGGTCATGTTCACTGGTTAATAAGTGGGGTTACACAGGGGTTTTCTTCTCTGTGAGGACCCATGGGAGAAGACCATCTCCAACCGGGAGATTCCCATCTTCCTGTTCCCTGATCAGATAATGTGTCTGGATCATAAACTTCTTTTTATATCCTTTAAAATTATGTTGCTATCCAAATTGGAAGCTAAAATAAATTTGCAGCATTTCCGGACCACATAAAAAATGTTTATGTGCGCATGGCACGGTTGTTAGAGGATTTAGACAGCCGAGAACAATTAAATTTAGCATAAGACTGGGCAAGTGGCGATCTTCATCCAATAACATGCATATGAGGTGAAATGGTTACAGTGCAAATGACACCACTTGTGTCATGATCCAGACTCGTTTTTTTGGTCTGACCGTCTCTGACTTAGGCGGGAGCTGTCCACTTGACAGCTCTGCCTATTCTTTTTCTATGGATTCCCACCAAATGATTTAATCATATCATTTTCTAAGCCTATTGAGGTTCACACTACCTGCAAGCTGCAGTAAAAGTGGTTTACAACTGTGTTGTTGTGAATATTGCATGTAAAATGCCAGACGTAAACAAAATAGTGAGTGATTAGTTCTGCCTGACTACTCACTCTACATGTGCATGCGGTGCCGAGTGCTGGGACAGGCTGGCTGACCAGCCGCAACCCAGATGTGTCAAAGCATGCAGCTGCCTTGCGTAATGTGAGATGGTCTGGTGATGTTGAATAACATAATTCAACAATAAATTAGGTGTCAAAGTCATGTTTGGAACCTAACACTAAGAGGACAAAAAAGTACTCAATTTTACCTTTCTGTGCTGACTTGTCCTTATTTCCTCTTAATTCTACTGATTTGTACTGAACCAACAATGGTCAGTAGAAGTAAGTACTTTCACTTGTACTGAAATGTACTGGAATGTACTGAATCAGTAAAAGTAAGACTTTTCAGACATAATGAGAGCTTGCATGGGCTCATTGTTTCTGTCAGTACAAATCTAGAACAAGTAAGAACAAGCAGAGATACTTCAAAGGCTTGGCTCACAGCAGGGCTCTTTAATTGACAGGGGGCCCTAAAATACCCTGTGCTGCAGTAAGAACATATTTAGCAGTTGTTGGAGTGAAATCAGCACAAAGCAAGAACATTCTTTCTTTCTTTCTTTCTTTCTCTTTATTGAGTGAAATCAGCACAAAGCAAGAACATAAAATTTACTTGTGTAAAAACTAGCTTCTCTCTTTCTTTCCTTCCTTCTTTCTTCTTTCTTTCTTTCTTTCTTTCTTTCTTTCTTTCTTTCTTTCTTTCTTTCTTCCTCTCTGTCTCTCATGAAATCAGCACAAAGGAAGAACAAAATTTACTTGTGTTAAAACTACTTTCTCTCTCTCTCTCTCTCTCTCTCTCTCTCTCTCTCTCTCTCTCTCTCTCTCTCTCTCTCTCTCTCTCTCTCTCTCTCTCTCTCTCTCTCTCTCTCTCTCTCTCTCTCTCTCTCTCTCTCTCTCTCTCTCTCTCTCTCTCTCTCTCTCTCTCTCTCTCTCTCTCTCTCATCTCTCTCTCTCTCTCTCTCTCTCTCTCTCTCTCTCTCTCTCTCTCTCTCTCTCTCTCTCTCTCTCTGAGAAAGTGCTCCACCACCAGGTAAAATTATGAGGTTTCCAGCACAGATACACACACGCACATATATATGAGGGTGGGAAAGGGGTTTCCCATACTGGCATACTGGGGCTTTTTATTTACCGTACTGGCGTACTAGAAGCCCTTTTATTTTAAGTACTTCATATTATCCAAAATTTTGAAAGATTTTTATTTTCCGTACTACGTTATTTACCGTACTGGCGTACTAGAAGCCCTTTTATTTTAAGTACTTCATATTATCCAAAATTTTGAAAGATTTTTATTTTCCGTACTACGTACTCTAGCAAAATAATTACCTGTACCAGTGTGCTGAGACACCCCCCCCCCCTTCATATATATATATCCTACATAAATACAAGCTAAATGATGAAATCATAGATGTACTTGTAAATGTGTTTAACTTGCAATTCTTAAATATACTGTTAGTCTATTTAGGAGCAACGCATGCATGAGCAGCATGTACATCAAACCAGAAAAATGTGTGGTCTTAGATTTTTATGTCAATTAAATGTTGAAAATCTTGAAATCTTGGTTTCTGACCAGGATGTATTTGATGTATGCATTGCAGTCAGTTGCAACATAAGTGCTGATAATTGAGACCGTGATTTGCGCAAGGTTGGTTTCATGAATCCATCCACACCTCATACCACATGGTTTTCATTTAATTGACCATGCACAGTGTACTACCCCCTAACAGGGAAGCGCTACAGCACTTCCCTGCTCCCACTAACTGAATTGGCCCCATCACCAGGTTGAGGCAGCTTTTTACTAGCTGTATCAACACCAACAATACAACAACACAACCAATGACCCAGTTTACCATTTACATAAGTATTTGATGTATGCATTGCAGTCAGTTACAACATAAGTGCTGATAATCGAGACAGTGATTTACTTAAGGTTGGTTTCATGACTCCATCCACACCTAGCTCATACCACATGGTTTTCATTTTAGTTGACCATGCACAATATACCACCCCTACCATGGAGGTATCATACAACATCCATGCCCCTACTAGCTGGATTAATTGGCCCACCAGCACCTGAAGTTGAGCTTGGAGAAATCATCAACGTTGATGATTCCTCCAAGAGTTGAAGCAGTTTTTGACAAGCCCAATCAACACCACAATAGCCTCTGACCCAATTTACCATTTACACCTCCATGCAATTAACAATGGTTGGTCTGTTTACACAGTGGCCGAACTTGCAGTAAAAGATCACAAGTGGGACTCAGATATATGCTGGATAGCCTGCGCGGGACGGGGTGGGGGGATGTCCCAGTACACCAGTGCAGGAAATAATTTTGCTGTAACAGAGTACAGAAAATAAGAATATTCCAAAATAATGCCCAGTATGAACATTTATGATCAGAAATACAGAAAGGAGAGGGCGAGGGCCTCCAGTTCCCTACTACGGGAAAAACATTACCCCAGTGTCCTAGTAAGGAAATACCCTTACCACCACCCCCCCCCCAAAGTGGTATGCAACTCTGCCTCTGAAAAGCTGCCTGCATATGCACGACTACCTCTATGCATGCACTAAGAAACCTTACAATGTGTCCATTCAAACGCCCTCTCAGAGTTCTTAGACGTACTTAATGAGTGAGGATATCTGTCGATCATCACTCTTTCAGTACATCTATTACATTTTTTTTTTCAATCATGATTTACATAATTTTCTAGAGCTTCAATATGACTAAATCATAGAATTACTGCTTGTTTGAATGTGGTTTTTATAAAGGTTAATTACACTATAGTAATAAGAAGACTAGGAAAGTGTTTGATTAGAACAGATACACATGCAGTTTGCCAAATAAAGCCGATGTTTTTGGTCCTTCACTGCACTCATCAGAGACTACAGTAATGATTGACCACAGGTTGAGCATAACCAGGATACGTATAATCTTATGCCACGAAGTGCATGGAGTTGGTATCTTTCAACTGCACAGTTATGTGGTGCAATATAAACTGAATGCTGCCTTGTGTGCATGCATGCCTTTATATAGGGCCATGTAACCTTGCTAGCCAGGGAATATTTAGACATTATGTAGTATTGTGACATTGTTTATAAACTTGAGGGGGTGGTATACTGTGCATGGTCAACTAAAATGAAAACTATGTGGTATGAGGTGTGGATGGAATCATGAAAACAACCTTATGTAAATTACTGTCTCAATTCCAGGTGCTATTGTACATATTTACTGTTTTATGTATTGTATCTTATGTATTGTGACAGATAGGTCAGTCATGATCTTTACAGTCAATATAAGAACTACTTACTAACTTAATTATCAGCACTGAGTTGTAACTGACTGCAATGCATACATCAAATACTTCCTGGTCAGAGACCAAGATTTCCACTGTGTGCATATAAAAGGCTCCGAAACATGTTGAGAAGTTACCCGCTGAAGACCCTTTAATTTATTTGGGCTGATACAGCCTATGTCAAAATTTTACAGAGGAACGTGTGCAATATGGACAATAGTAATTCCATATGTATATAGGTTAGACAGGGACAGGTTAGCTTATGGAGAGTAAAGACTTCGGACTGCGGAATAGGGTTTTGACTACTAGGAGGTGGTTCTGGGAAAAAAGACACAAATACAATATATATATATATATATATATATATATGTATGTATGTGTGTATATATATATACATACATATATATATATATATATATATATATATATATATATATATATTATATATATATATATACACATATATAATATATATGTATGTATGTATCTATGCTGGAGACCTCATAACTTTAACTGGCGGTGGAGCACTTCCACAACATTCTAGTACATTTGGGCTTGATGGGATGATACATATATATATATATATATATATATATATATATATATATATATATATATATATATATATATATATATATATATATATATATATATATATATATGCGTGTATGTTTGGGGGGGTAGGGGTGGGGGTGGATGTAGAGAATGTAGGGGCCTAGGTGATTATGTCATAATGACTTTTCTTATGTGCGGTCCAGAGTGTTTGGTAATCAATCAATCAATCAAGCAAGCAAGCAAGAAAGAAAGAGAGAGAGAGAGAGAGAAGAGAGAGGAGAGAGAGAGAGAGAGAGAGAGAGAGAGAAAGAAAGAAAGAAAGAGAGAGAGAAAGAGAGAGAGAGAAAGAAAGAGAAGAGAGAAAGAGAGAGAAAGAAGAAAAAAAAGAGAGAGAAAGAAGAGAAAGAAAGAAGAAGAAAGAAAGAGAGTGAGAAAAAAAGAGAGAAAGAAAGAGAGAGAAAGAAAGAAAGAAAGAGAGAGAGAGAAAGAAAGAAAAGAAAGAGAGAGAAAGAAGAAAGAAAGAGAAAGAAAGAGAAAGAAAGAGAGGAAAGAAAGAAGATAGAGATAGCAAAGAGAAAGAGAGAGAGAAAAAGGAGAGAAAGAAAGAGAGAGAGAGAGAGAGAGAAAGAGAGAGAGAAAGAAAGAGAGTAAAGAAAGAGAGAGAGAAAGAAGAAAGAAAGAAAGAAGTATGCTATTTGTTCTAGGCTTTGTGCTGATTTCACTCCAACAACTGCTGAGTATGTTCTTACTGCAGGACAGGGTATTTTAGGGCCCCCCTGTCAATTAAAAGAGCCCTGCTGTGAGCCAAGCCTTTGAAGTATCTCTGCTTGTTCTTACTTGTTCTAGATTTGTACTGACAGAAACAATGAGCCCATGCAAGCTCTCATTATGTCTGAAAAGTTCTTACTTTTACTGATTCAGTACATTCCAGTACATTTCAGTACAAGTGAAAGTACTTACTTCTACTGACCATTGTTGGTTCAGTACAAGTCCGTACAATTAAGAGGAAAAAAGGACAAGTCAGTACAGAAAGGTAAAATTGAGTACTTTTTTGTCCTCTTAGTGTAATGTGTCTCCAGCTTAGGACTTTCCAACTGATAAAGATTTTTCCTGAAAAAGGAAGTGATTGATTAGCATAGCCTTGATTGCTATGACGTTACATACGGGTCCTGGAAGGGATACAATTATTAATATTTAGTGCTCAATTCCAATATAAATGATTATTCAAAGCCAAGCACTTTCAGTCGGCTACCAGCAAGATACTAAGATTAAGACTAGAATAATTTGATTTGCTTGTTGGCAAATCAGTCTGTGTGCCCAGAAAAATTTTAAAGATTGCCTATTCAGTATTTCTTTAACTCCTGCAACTATGTTTTTTTTTTTTAACGCAGCTATGTCAAAAAGTTCAAGTTGGAAGAGCACCTCAATCTATAAGTGTTTTGAAGCTATTCAAAGATTTAAATTTTGTATATTTGCCTAATTTGCATAAATCAAACTGCTACAACTTTGATTCATGGTTCATTGGATGCAACTATCTATCAACTGAAGTTTTAATG
This sequence comes from Hermodice carunculata, assembly GCA_964020975.1. NCBI lineage: Eukaryota > Metazoa > Annelida > Polychaeta > Eunicida > Amphinomidae > Hermodice > Hermodice carunculata. The sequence continues at coordinate 85,998,377 of OZ026627.1, read as the reverse complement.
ACACCTCAGTTCATAATAGTTTTGAAGTTATTCAAGATTTAAATTTGATCATTCACCTAATTTTGCATAAATTGGAATGCTACAACTTTGGTTCATGTTTCATTGGATGCAGCAATGTCACAAACCCATAAATTGAAGTTGGATTGGCATCTCTATTTACAATAGTATTTGAGATATTCAACGTTTAAATGTTTCAAGTGCTGCTAATTAGCATAATTGCAGATTGACTGCATGTACGCGGACAACCATTGTTCTGCCTCTGCTGCCTGCCTGTTGTGTGGCAGTAAGTGATCAGTGAATTCCCTGAATTCACACTTGTGTATACGCTCTTTGACTGACGGAGGGAGATATAAACCCACTGGGACGAGAAGCTATGGATCGTACCCCCCCCCCCCCCCCCGTCTACCCTGCAATATGCTCCCCTACCGCATACCAACAGTTACCCTTTGAAGCTGAGGTATCAGCACCACAAAATCCCAGCTGGCTAAGATAAGCAGGAGTGGTAGGCAACGAGAGGTTTCCTTCATTTCCAACCAATGCAACATTAAAAAAATTCCACCGCATCTGTACTGATGCTGGCATGGCCAAAAGAGGGTGAAGACACTGGATTACGTCTTTATTCGACGCCAATTACTTTATGCAAACCCTTACAGGGAATAAATACCATCTCATCACTGTTGTGCGAAAAGGGCCTTTCTGTAGAGCCCTGCGATAGTGCCTGTGGTATTATAAACTCCCCCTGGGTAGTAAAATCCACATGACCAGGTTCCTGATGATCAACATGCCTGATCAACTCGGCATTCTGCAGACCAAGCTGAGAATAAAAAGTACCTGCTGATACAGAAACTGACAGTCTAGTAACATTTAAAAACTGACCTAAGTTCTCCTCTCTACCTGCAGATCCTGGGCCCAGGAGGGTTGCTCCAAAGCTTCTGCCAGCTGACATTATGAAACCACGGGCTGCATCATGGTTGACAGTCAAGGTATTGCTCCTAGCATCTTGTACCTCTGTGTTGCTGGCGCTAGTCACTGTCACATTTTTCGGGCGTCCGTGTTTAGCCTTGGGCTTTGCTGCTTCCGCTGCCACCAGAGTAGCGGCTTTGTCTATTGCTTTTCTCTTTCCTTGCTGCACACAGCGTGGCTCCTCTATCAATCTTTTATGGGCTTGATGGCCCTTGCATTTAAGTACTACTCACAATCCAATTGTACATCACAGCATTGAAAAATTGTCCCAAAGTCACCAACGTCGATAATCCGTTGTGAAAAAAAATTACATAGGAAATAAATTACTTTCACGCTGAGTTAAGCTTAAAGAATTCAAAAGTAAACCAAGCAAAGTGAGATCTCCTGCGGATCAATGCATCACAGTTGATAGTAGCCAAGAGCAAAGATGCACATGCCATGTGGATGCGACTATCATTGGTTACTTCAGGATGCTGTTAATTAACCATGCAAATGAGACACAGACTTAATTAATCATGCAATAGAGCTTGCCTTGTACAAATAAGCCCGGTGTAACATGCAGGTACACCAAGTGACATTCTGGACTCTTGTGCTCTTGCAAATCAGTTAGATCCAGCTTTGGGAGTCCAAAGTGACTTTGAAATTGCTGTTTCTTGTGGAGGGTGGACTCTGCCAATTACCAGTGGTGGCCAGCCAGGCAGCCATGCAGGCAGGCTATGGCTGCAACCCAGCCCGTTGTTCAACAGCCTGCAACACAAGATATCGGCCCACATTGAAAATACCATTTATTTAATAAAGTTAATTAACTGAAAAGAAAAAAAATCCAAACTGTAGTCAAACTTTCATCTTTTTTCCCAAAACTAAGTGCAAGAAATCATACACGTAATTGTATGCCAAATCCTAAAATTCAGTTTTCTGTTTTTTGGACTTTTGGTCTTGGCTAAGGTGTTTACAACTTCACAGTTTTATAATATTAAAATTTTCAAGTATTGGGAGTTTCAGATATTTTACAGATATTCAAAATTGGCTATAAATTGGTTAGAGAGGGCCTGATATACTTGCTAAAATTGTGCATGTCATGATTTCACTTTAAAAGGCTGAAAGATACATCAATCTGATTTGTTTTGAATTATTTTCTCAGTGACTTGCAGTAATCGCAACTTCTCAAGTTAACACCACCACTGTTCATCAACAGTATGCACAACAGCTGAAAACATATCTCATAATTTTATCAAAACAGCAGTTATTAATTTATTATTGATACTTTACATCTTTTCATATACATATTATATACTTTAAAGTTAACAGTGCCTGGTTCTACCTTAATGTTTGGTCTGTCACTATGCTCTTGACACTTTAACACAAGTGAGTTGTAGACAGCAAATTTCTTGTCATCTGTCAACATTACAAGAGAGTGGAAGCGTTGATCTAGGGCTGCAGACTGACACAAGTAAAACTCAATATCTCCATCAGTGTATCTTTTCTCAAGATCTGATTACAGCGATCCCCCTCTTATAAGGCCCTCCCCTGAAGAGAGACCACCCCCTCTAGAAAGGCCACTTTTCTAAGGCAGCAAGTATGGGATTTCCATAATATATATATATATATATATACTATATATATATATATATATATATATATATATATATATATATATATATATATATATTTTTTTTTTTTTTTTTTTTTTTAACGTTTTCCGTCACTGGCCTTGCAAAGTTTTCATATTTCCATAATATACTCCCCTTCAAGAGAGCTAGGCCACCCCTCTTATAAGGCCACATTTCTGGTACATATGGGGTGGCCTTATAAGAGGGGGACCACTGTAGATTTTGTTGACAACTCCATGGAAGGAAGCAGACAAATTTTCACCATTCAACTGTCCTATGTGGGACAGCAAACGCTCCTTCAATGGAAGAATAAGGCGCACTGTTGGCGTGCAGGTATCGCACAGAAGTGGAGTGAAAGTGTTCAATGGCTCTGGTATGTGTATGTATTCTAGTCGCGTAATGTCCTGCTCAGACAGTGTTGGCACATATCTCAAATTTTTACGAATGTCTTTATCTATGAGGACAGCCATTACTGCTGCTTGCTGTTCTATATAACATTGTAACATGTCAAATGCTGAATTCTAGCGTGTGGAAACATGAATTATCAGTTTATGAGCCGGCAGGTGAAGTGACTCCTGTTTAACCTTTGACTCATTCCATACCATGGTTACAAGCCTTGGTCAGTGCCAGAACCACTGACTTACGACTACATTGTATGGGCATGTTGGTATTTGAGCGAAAGCTCTTTTAACAAAGAATTATGCAATTGGCATCTTAAATCTAGGTAAGTGTACACAAAAATCAGGGACTGGCATGGAGTGAGTTAACAGAGTTGTAGCTGCATTACTTCTATGGAAGTAAGAGACAATTTTCCTGACAGGAGCCAGAAGCCGAGCTAAAGTGTTTACCTGCAAGTCTCTCTGGCAGGTCAGTTTATAGTGTGGGCGAAGCAACCTGTATGTGGTCCCATGCATGGTGCAAGGCGCAGTGCACATTCAATATTTTTGGCATCGTCAGTAACAATGGGAATTGTAAGATTATCCCTATGCAAATTCCACTCACCTGCTGCTTCTTGAAGGACTTTTGCTATATTTCTCCAGTGTGAGATTCATTCAGTGGCCTTATGTGTAAAACATAGTCCTTCAGCTGAAGGTTTCCATCAACCATGTGTGCTGTAATGTTAACAAAGATGCTTTTAGCCCTAGAAGTCCATCCATCTGTTGTGATAGCTATGAGAGGACATTTACTCAGATCATTTTCCACAGTATTCCTGGCTTTGTAAAGTCCAGGGATAACTTTCTGGGCAAAATGTGATCTTGATGGTATGGCATACTGGGGCTCCAAAGTTCCCAACATTTGTTAAAATTCTGCACTTTCCACTATGGAATATGGGCGTAGGTCCATACCCATAAAAACTCCAATGGATCTAGTAATGGCTTGCACACGCACAGAGTTGAATCACAGTCTTGTTTTGAAAGCGTCTCTTATCGCAAGCTGACACATGCTGGATTTACTACCATTTGAAGCACCACTATGTCCACCCCCACAACGAGTTGAAGCTATTGTGCCCTGTGTACTAGAAGTTGAAGTAGCGTCTAACTTATGTTCAGTTTCCACTAGTCTGATGTCAACAAACGGGTGCATGGTGTCTCTTCATATGTGTAGCCATATTCGTGGTAGATCGTGTGCACTTCATTTCAGTGTTGCAGTGTTTGCAAACACATTTGGTTTTGTCTGCAGTTTCGACTCCATTTGTATTTATCACTTTCCGGAAGCCAAAATGCTTTCACACTGGTGATATCATTGCTGCTGAGGCTGGCAAAAGTAGCTTCACCACCACAAAATACAGGACGTTTGATGGCTACAAAACAGAGGATCAAAAGAAACAGAGTATAAACAGTTCTATTTTCTAGGTCAGAGGCTATGTGCATGTGCTGAAGAAACAGAATATCAATATAGATGGGACTTCAATGATTGCTAGACACAAAGTCGGGGTATTTGTTTTGTATCGAATTGAATCTTTTTTCTTTTTTCTTTTTTTTTGCTTGTATTGTCTGTCGCATCATAAGCTAAATTCAGCCGATGCACCGATGCATCATTTCACCCCTACTTGTGCATGTGGAGATTCTGTTCAAAGCAGGTAAGTAGGCCTTGGCCAATAGTATCACGTGGAAACTGGAATGCCAAGATGAGTCAACGGGTCAACATGCACCATGGCACCATCTCATTTGGTTTATGTCCTTGCATTTGGAACTGGCATGGTCAAGGGCATTATGGACTTAATGTTTTCTTCAAAATTTTCATCCCCTCACATCACTTTTCAAGCAAGAGCTTTTAACATATTTATGTGGTATGTACATGAACATGTTTTTTATTCCTGTCATCCTCAAAGCAGCTTTGCTGAATTTACTTGTTTTTAAAGAAAAGAAATTTGCAGAATATTTTCCTACATTTTGTCTGCTGAATGCCAGGCTGCCTTAGCTTCTTGGAGATTGTTTGCCAGTCCAGGAGCAGGACTGAACCTGGGATCATCCAAAAATGGGCCTGGACTAGACCAGACATGCATGAATGAGGCCAGCTGGACTTAGATGGACCTGCCAGACTACCAGCTTGGTGAACACCAGGCCAGAATCCTGATTTCAGCAAATTTGTGTATGCTTTATGGTATATTACTTTTGATCACCAGAGGTATACTGGTAAGAAGTGTTAATAGAGGAACTACTCTAAAGTCCTTATGCACAGATGATCATCATACCAATGGAATACCATAATCAGTACTCTTTACTTGTCTTACAATGTATCAGATTCACAGGTAACTTTTGTTAAATGGGGCAAGACTTTCTGCAGTTCCTTTAATCATACAGCAGTTGCTCAAATTCCTTATAACACTCTGCTCTGGGCTGCATGAACTTTGGTCTGGACTCAGACCTAGAATTGATTTTAGGCTTGGCCAGAGCCCAGCTACCTGTGCCTTATCTTCTTTATTAAGGGTCTTCCCCATGGGGGGACCCTTTCTGTTTTTGGATTGTCTGTCCATCCGGATGTCCGTCCAGATGTGCACATTCTTGTTACCGCGATATCAACAGAATGCCTCCATGTATTTTGCTCAAATTTAAAACTGTGCTTACCTTACTTGGCAGATGGAATTGATTACATTTTGGTGTCACCATGACCTAATTTGAAGGTATGTCTAATTTTTAACGAAGTTCATTCGTGGGGCAGCTGGACTGGTCCTGCCTTGAAGTCTCTGAATACAGGGCCACACATGGTATGATTACAGGTCTGGTATCTGACCTGGTCCAATTTTTCCCCTTTCGTTATGAGTTGTTTTGGTTTTGCACTTAGTTTGTCCCACAATATATGCTAGATAAGAGTGCACTCATTTGATCTGGGCTTCTCTTATGGTTTATTTACACAACACGATCAGTGCCTTCCCCAGTCAACCACAGGCTTATTGTGAGTGTAAATGGTAGATTTCAGACATGTGGACACAGTCCATGTCATTTCCTGTTAAGCCAGCTTGTTGCCACTTTTGGTCAAGTAGGTAACCCGATCTTGTCACTGTGTCATGGTCTAATCTGTCAGTCTGTGTCATGTCTTGTTAGGTCAGCCTCTTGTCAGTCTTTCTCATGTTCTGTTAGGTCAGCCTCTTGTCAGTCTTTGTCATGTCCTGTTAGATTAGCCTCTTGTCAGTCTGTGGCATATCTTGTTATGTCAGCCTCTTGTTCATCTTTGTCATGTCCTATTAGGTCAGCATCTTGTCAGTCTGTGGTATGTCTTGTTAGGTCCGCGTCCTATCAGTCTTTGTCATGTCCTGTTAGGTCAGCCTGTCATCTTTTTCAGACATTTTTTGCATTTGCCAGAGTATTGGAAATAATTACATCACAAGACTGCATAATTGTAAAGAAATAAAAGCCAAATAAAATCAGCACATAGCTAGGAGTTGTTGACTCCATCACAAATAGGCACCGCAAGTTTCACTGCTGGTGTCCATATTACTCCAGCATCCTAGAAGACATGTCCTGTTATGTCAGCCTCTTGTCAGTCTTTGCCATGTCCTGCTAGGTCAGCGTCGTGTCCGTCTTTGTCATGTCCTCTTAGGTCAGCTTCTTCTCAGTCTTTGTCATGTCCTCTTAGATCAGCCTCTTGTCAGTCTTTGTCATGGCCTGTTAGGTCAGCCTCTTGTCAGTCTTTGTCATGTTCTCTGAGGGCAGCCGCTTGTCAATCTTAGTCATGTCTTGTTGTATCAGCCTCTTGTCTGTCTTTGTCATGGCCTGTTAGGTCAGCCTCTTGTCAGTCTTTGTCATGTTCTGTTAGGTCAGCCTCTTGTCAGTCTTTGTCATGTTCTGTTAGGTCAGCCTCTTGTCAGTTTTTGGCATGTTCTCTTAGGTCGGCCTCTTGTCAGTCTTTGTCATGGCCTGTTAGGTCAGTCTATTGTCATGGCCTGTTAGGTCAGCCTCTTGTCAGTCCTTGTCATGTGCTGTTAGGTCAGCCTCTTGTCAGTCTTTGTCATGGCCTGTTAGGTCAGCCTCTTGTCAGTCTTTGTCAAGTCCTCTTATGTCAGCTTCTTCTCAGTCTTTGTCATGTTCTCTTAGGTCAGCTTCTTCTCAGTCTTTGTCATGTCCTCTTAGGTCAGCCTCTTGTCAGTCTTTGTCATGGCCTGTTAGGTCAGTCTATTGTCATGGCCTGTTAGGTCAGTCTCTTGTCAGTTTTTCTCATGTCCTGTTAGGGCAGCCTCTTGTCAGTCTTTGTAATGGCCTGTTAGGTCAGTCTCTTGTCAGTCTTTGTCATGTCCTGTTAGGGCAGCCTCTTGTCAGTCTTTGTCATGTCCTGTTAGGTCAGTCTCTTGTCAGTCTTTGTCATGTCCTTTTAGGTCAGCCTCTTGTCAGTTTTTCTTATGTTCTGTTAGGTGAGCCTCTTGTCAGTCTTTGTCATGTCCTTTTAGATTAGACTGACAGTCTTTGTCATGGCCTTTTAGGTCAGCCTCTTGTCAGTCTTTGTCATGTTCTCTTAGGTCAGCTTCTTGTCAGTCTTTGTCATGTTCTCTTAGGTCTGCCGCTTGTCAATCTTAGTCATGTCTTGTTGTATCAGCCTCTTGTCAGTCTTTGTCATGGCCTGTTAGGTCAGCCTCTTGTCAGTCTTTGTCATGTTCTGTTAGGTCAGCCTCTTGTCAGTCTTTGTCATGTTCTGTTAGGTCAGCCTCTTGTCAGTTTTTGGCATGTTCTCTTAGGTCGGCCTCTTGTCAGTCTTTGTCATGGCCTGTTAGGTCAGCCTCTTGTCAGTCCTTGTCATGTTCTCTTAGGTCAGCCTCTTGTCAGTCTTAGTTATGTCATGTTGTATCAGCCCCTTGTCAGTCTTTGTCGTGGCCTGTTTGGTCAGTCTTTGTCATGTTCTGTTAGGTCAGCCTCTCATCAGTCTTTGTCATGTTCTCTTAGGTCAGCCTCTTGTCAGTCTTTGCCATGTTCTGTTAGGTCAGCCTCTTGTCAGTCTTTGTCATGTTTTCTTAGGTCAGCCTTTTGTCATGGCCTGTTAGGTCACCCTCATGTCAGTCTTTGTCATGTCCTGTTAGGTCAGCCTCTTGTCAGTCTTTGCCAAGGCCTGTTAGGTCAGCCTCTTGTCAGTCTTTGCCATGGCCTGTTAGGTCAGCCTCTTGTAAGTCTTTGTCATGACCTCTTAGGTTAATCTCTTGTTAATGTGGGTTATGTTCTGTTAGTTCAGCCTCTTGTCAGTCTTTGTATGGTCTTGGTACATCAGTCTTTTGTCAGTTTGTGGTGTGGTTGGGTGGTTTTGTCTTTTTGCCAACTTGCATTTGATTAATTAATTTATTTACTTATTTTTTTGCTAACCACATATATGTATACAGTATGTGGTATCTGCAATAAAGACCAACTCTTTCTGATAGACTACTTTTTTAAAGACTCCTGTATTACACATTGTGCTGTATGCATCTAATGAAAGACCACCTGTTTTGATGAACTAGTCACTGTTGGACCTACAGCTGCCACCATTCATATCAACAGTACATCAACAGAAGAGACAGTGTGAAGGGCGTTCATTTTATCCCATTCCCAAAGGCCAAGGCAAACGTGGAAAGTGATCTCAAGTGGATCTAATGTTGCAGTTTGCAAAATTTTGGAACAGAAAACATCACCAAGCATATCTATGTGTGTACTAAACATTTTGTTGGTGGAGATCAACCAACTTGAGAATATCTTGACCCAATACCCACAGTGCTAACAGAGATGGAAAAGAACTGTTTCTTAAAAAGAAAAGAAAGTCTGGCACCTAAAGAAAAATCAGTAAGTCTGACTCCAAGTAAAAAGTGTCGTCACAGTGTAGACCTACAAGAAATGAGAGGTAAGCTTAGATATATGCTTGAATCTACTTATAGTTGATGTCATGAAAATCAATTTGTATTTTATCATGTTGTTAAATGGAATATACTGAAGGCAAAAACATTTGGTGTGATTGTAATTAGCCAGCATGTTGGATATTTGCATCTCAAAATCTGAAAATACAGCAGACAAAACTTACCTGTGAACATTGTTAAAGTGTAATTTAAAATCAAGCAATGAAAGATATATCATGAATCAGTTGAGTAATAAAGTATACGTCCAATGATAATGGGACACAGATTCCTGCTTTAGATTTACAGTCATAATAGCAAGTTTGTCTATGTAGGTTGCACCACCTGACATGGCTTCCTTGTCCAACCTATCAGTATCATGGATGTGGTTGTGGTGATTCGGTGATTTTGGTGACAGCCCCGAGTCGATTGAATACTTTCTCATCTTTTTTATCCACTTGCATATGATGTTTTGTGCAGATAATAGCCTTGTTTGCCAAACAATGAAAAGCTTTTTTTTTTTTTTGATTTATGTATTTCCATGTTCCGTGCAGTCAGGACTCACAGAGGCAAACACACTTCCAACACAGACTGTCTGTAGTGCACATATAGAGGTACCCCTAACATTCCAACCTGACCATACAGAAATATCAACCAAAGTAGGAATGAGTGAAGATTGTAGTATGCTTGGTATGTTTATTTTTTATTATTATGACTTTGTATCAAAAATCAAAAGAAGTTTTAAAAATGAAAGACATACTTTTCTTTTTGTCATTCACAGTGTTTTTCAGTAATCAGATGGAGTTATACTGTTATATATATATATATAGTAAAGTATAATACACATGATAAAGTAATATATATGACACGTGCATGTGTATATTATTGGAGTAATATTACAAAGGTAGTGAAGGTTTGAGGGATGTTAAATGTACATATTTACATGTGTTTATTTCCTATGGACAGAAAATTTATGTCCACTAATGTCTGCATCCTGTCAAACTGGTGGGACATTTGTTGAGGTACATAAAGAAATGGCAGATGCATATACTATCTGTCAAAACTGACATCACCATGGTCCTCCCATTGGAGTTCATTTGGAATATTTCATCCCCAGTCACCAAAGGAACTAAAAAGGGAACAAATCCAGATTGACATTAAGAATTATGAAAGATGACAATAGCTGCAAATTTTATACCGCTACATGTATTTATTTTATGTAAATATAATCAGACAATATTAAACTGTTCAATGATACATGTTTTGTCAATATCGTGGTTGTCATGTGGTGCTTCTTTCTGTGTGGGGTTATTGCAATGCGTTGACATTTATTTACTTGTATTTCCGGGTCTTACACTTGCCATATCTGCATACTGACCCTTGTGTTAATGTAACCCAGTATGGGTTAGCAGCCCAGGGGTAACCATTTTTTGTTTTTTTTGTTTTTTTTTGTTTTTGTTTTTGTTCTTTATGAACACTTGTCTTGCTACAGCATCTGACTGATCAAGCCTGTTGTAATCTTGTTTCAGGCAAGTACCAGATGCCCCAGCAAGTCTTAAAAAGGGAATCACCAGCCCCACTTGTGGTTGTGAATGTGAAAAGTTAAACTTTTCTTTTTGATATCACAGGTAAGTGTCTATTTTACTTTATCCACTTTATTTTATATGTTTTTCATAACTTTTGTAAGTTTTAATGTCTCTGTAAGTGAGAGAGGCCCAACTTTTCCTTTGTCTGCAGGGGTAAGTCTCGTTGAGTGAAAGAGTGGCAAAGTGGTTAAGACAGTTTAAACTAAGTGACCAGGAAAGGATATTTCACTGTGATTCCAAATAAATGTATGACATTATGTATTTTCATTCAAGTCTAGCAATTTTACAGAGTTCTGTGGTGTAGAGCTCTTTATTTAAAAGGTTAGGTCCAAGTACAGAAGTATATGTAACCATTATGGCCACTTTTCCAAATTGAAAGGCAAAAGTGGCCTCAAATATTGTACTTTTGAAGATTATTTTAAGTTTATCATGTAAAGTATGAAACATCATGCTTAATTTTGTTGTTTCATTGTCAAACTTAGGAAAACAGGAAAATCCTGAGAGAATTATCTAGCTTTTATCAAGCCAAGTTATTGAAATCATATACATTTGTATTAAACACTTTTGTGAAACTCATCAAAGTAAAATATAATGTAGTTCTGAAGTAGGAAACAAAGAAAAGGTTTACTTGTGTAGAGAAATGTGAGTTATGTTACTTGAGAGCAGCCCACGCTATCCTGTAAGCTGAGAAGCCCTGCCCCTCCCCCCCCCCCCCCCCCCGAAAAATGCCTGGACAGGTGTTACTTCTCAGCGCAGAGACACAGGGCACTCCTTAGTTGGCTAGATGGTGCTGCCTCCAAAAGGCAGAGTTTTTAATTACTTTTATAAATATTCCCTTTACTGCTGTAACTTTTCAGCCACTGGGTGTCCCCCAGATGCCCAAAGCAAGTCTAAACAAAGCAATCAGCAGTCCCATTTGTGATTGTGAATGTGAAAAGTAAAAACAAACTTTTCTTTTTGATATTATAGCCCCAGAGCAACTTCCCACACACTTTGAACATCAATAAAGGCTGTTATATGTGTACATCTCCTGATCTCTGTTGTTGCATATCACTATAGAACTAAAACCCCACCCTAATAACCAGGTCTGTTAATTTACCTGCATACCAAAGTGGTCATTGACTTACATTTACAAGACTGAAGGATAAGGCTGCAAGAATAAATCCCTGAAAAGGAGAAAGCAGGACAAACGTGAATCCTGCAAGTTGTTTTTCCCTTGTCAGTGTGTAAATGTGGTATAAGTATTATCAAATCATACATATTACCACAGAAGGTATTATGCAGCACATAGCTAGCTGCTTAAATCTGAACATTTCATTAAAGTTGAATCTCCCTATAAAGACCACCCAAGGGACTGGAAATGTGGTCTTAATAGGGAGTGGTATTAATGGGGGTTATTATTCAAGTTAGGATAAATAAAAGAGGGTCCATGAATTGGTAGTCTTAATATAGAAATGGTCTCTTTATGGAGGTGGTCTTAATTCAAGATTCTACTGTAATTACTTGTAATGAACTTTTTTCCTGGTATTTGTCCAGAAAAAATGTTATATTGCCAATACATGTACATGTATACACCTGTATAGTGATATTTCATTGGGTGTAACATTTAATTATTTTTCTTTTCTAGGATAGAACAAAGGGACCAGCCCAGAAACTCAGCCTGTTTCAAGTGTAAGTAATGTGCTTGCTGACACATAGGCAAGGTCTTCACAGTGAGCAGCTGTGAGATATAATTTGGGATTTCAGCCACTCTTTCAGCAGCGTGTTTTCCTCATCATGGCCATGTTTCTTGTTGTTGTTTTTTTTTTGAGTTGAAGATGCCGATGAAGTTGCCCACAAAGGAACAAGTTTGAAGTAATCTTCCAAAGTCATTTAAGTACTTTCCACAAACAAGGGCCACAATAAACACTAGGAAAGATGATTTGCTACATAGCAAATCAGTGTGTGTGTCTTGAAAGCATATTGGTATGGCAATGTAAAACTATTCCATAACACAGAAGTAGAAGTTGGAATGGCATCTCTATCATTTATAGCTTTGAAGTTATTCAAGATTAAAATTTCTAAATGTGCTATTTAGCATAATATAAATTGCTATAACTTTTATTTTAAATTCATTAAGTGCGCAATAGAAAGAAGAAAGAGAGAGAGAGAGAGAGAGAGAGAGAGAGAGAGAGAGAGAAACAAAGAAAAAACTAGGAAAGATGATTTGCTGCATAGTAAATCAGTGTATGTGTCTTCAAAGCATATTGGTGTGGCAGTGTACAACTATTCCATAACACAAGGGTAGAAGGTGAAATGGCGTCTCCATGTTTTATTGCTTTGAAGTTATTTAAGATTTAAAATTTCTAATGGTGCTATTATTAAAGCATAATTTAAATTGCTACAACTTTTATTTTTAATTCATTAGGTGTGCAATGGTCAACAATCCCCTACAAGAAGTTGGAATGACATCTCTATCTATTATAGTGTTAAAGACATTCAAGATTGAAAATTTGGAATACTGCTAATTAGCATAATTTAAATTGCTACACCTTTTGTTTTAGATTCATTACATGCACAATGGTCAACAACCTCGTAGTAAAAGTTGAAATGACATCTCTATCTATTATACTTTTGAAGATATTCAAGATTTAATATTTCAAATGCCCATAATCTTCATTCCTTATTATAAAATAGTCAAACTCCTTGTATGGAGGTACATCTTGCCAAGTTTCGAGATTATATGTATATTAGTGTCCAAGAAAAGTATCAGACAAATTTGCTGGTAAAAAAATAAAGAAAGAAAGTACTAGGAAAGATGATTTGCTGCATAGGAAATCAGTGTGTGTGTCTTCAAAGCATATTGGTATGGTAATGTACAATTATTCCATAACACTGGAGTAGTGTCCGAGAAAAGTGTCAGACAAATTTGCTGGTAAAGAAGAAAGAAAGAAAGAACTAGGAAAGATGATTTGCTGCATAGCAAATCAGTGTGTGTGTCTTCAAAGCATATTGGTATGGTAATGTACAACTATTCCATAACACAGGAGTAGAAGTTGGAATGGCATCTCTATCTATTATAGCTTTGAAGTTATTCAAGATTTAAAATTTCTAAATGTGCTATTTAGCATAATTTAAATTGCTACAGCTTTTATTTTTTATTCATTAGGTGTGCAATGGTCAACAACCCCTAGTGAAGTTGGAATGACATCTCTTTCTATTATAGCTTTGAAGATATTCAAGATTTAAAATTTCTAATACTGCTAATTAGTATAATTTAAATTGCTGCAACTTTTGTTTTAGATTCATTACATGTGCAATGGTCAACAACCCCCTAGTAAAAGTTGAAATGACATCTCTATCTATAATAGTTTTGAAGATATTCAAGTTTTAAAATTTCAAATGCTGCTAATTAGCATAATTTAAATTGCTATAGCTTTTGTTTTGATTCATTAGGTGCGCAATTATCAATAACCCCCTTGTATAAGTTGGAATGACATCTCTATCTATTATACTTTTGAAGATATTCAAGATTTCAAATTTCAAATGCCCCTAATTTGCATAATTTTAAACATATTCATTCTTTTGTATAAAACAGTCAAACTCCTTGTATGGAGGTACAATCATGCCAAGTTTGGAGTTTACATGTATAATAGTGTTCGAGAAAAGTGTGACAAATTTGCTGGGAAAGAAGAAAGAAAGAAAGAAAGAAAGGAAGGAAGGAAGGAAGGGAGGGAGGGAGGGAGGGAGGGAGGGAGGGAGAGAGAGAGAGAGAGAGAGAGAGAGAAAGAAAGAAAGAAAGAAAGACACGCACACACACACACACACACACACACACTTTAACTAAGAAAGATGATTTGCGGCATAGCATAGCAAATCAGTGTGTGTGTCTTCAAAGCATATTGGTATGGTCATGTACAACTATTCCATGACACAGGAGTAGAAGTTGAAATGGCATCTCTATCTATTATAGCTTTGAAGTTATTCAAGATTTAAAATTTCTGACGGTGCTATTTGGCATAATTTAAATTGCTACAACTTTTGTTTGTAATTCATTAGGTGCGTAATGGTCAACAACCCCTAGTTAGAAGTTGGAATGGCATCTGTATCTATTATAGTGTTGAAGATATTCAAGTTTTCAAAATTTCGAATTCTGCTAATTACCATAATTTAAATTGCTTCAACTTTTGTTTTAGATTCATTAGATTCGCAATGGTCAATAACCCCCCAGTAAAAGTTGGAATGACATCTCTATTCCTTATACTTTTGAAGATATTCAAGATTTAAAATTTCAAATGCCCCTAATTTGCATAATTTTGAACATCTTCATTCATCTGTATAAAACAGTCAAAGTTCTTGTATGGAGGTACAATCATGCCAAGTTTGGACATTCTATGTATAATAGTCTTTGAGAAGAGTGTCCGACAAATTTGCTAGTCAAGAAGAAAGAGAGAGAGAGAGAGGGAGAGAGGAGGAAAGAAAGAAAGAAGGGAAAGAAAAAAAGAAAGTAGAAAGAAACCAGGAAAGATGATTTGCTGCATAGTAAATCAGTGTATGTGTCTTCAAAGCATATTGGTATGGCAGTGTACAACTATTCCATAACACAAGGGTAGAAGGTGAAAATAGCGTCTCTATGTTTTATTGCTTTGAAGTTATTTAAGATTTAAAATTTCTAATGGTGCTATTAAGCATAATTTAAATTGCTACAACTTTTATTTATAATTCATTAGGTGTGCAATGGTCAACAATTCCTTACAAGAAGTTGGAATGACATCTCTATCTATTATAGTGTTAAAGATATTCAAGATTGAAAATTTGGAATACTGCTGATTAGCATAATTTAAATTGCTACACCTTTTGTTTTAGATTCATTACATGCGCAATGGTCAACAACCCCGTAGTAAAAGTTGAAATGACATCTCTATCTATTATACTTTTGAAGATATTCAAGATTTAGAATTTTTTATGCCCATAATCATCATTCCTTAGTATAAAATAGTCAAACTCCTTGTATGGAGGTACAATCATGCCAAGTTTGGAGTTTATATGTATGATAGTCTCGAGAGAAGTATCAGACAAATTTGCTGGTAAAGAATAAAGAAAGAAAGTACTAGGAAAGATGATTTGCTGCATAGCAAATCAGTGTGTGTGTCTTCAAAGCATATTGGTATGGTAATGTACAATTATACCATAACATTGGAGTAGTGTCTGAGAAAAGTGTCAGTCAAATTTGCTGGTAAAGAAGAAAGAAAGAAAGAACTAGGAAAGATGATTTGCTGCATAGCAAATCAGTGTGTGTCTTCAAAGCATATTGGTATGGTAATGTACAACTATTCCATAACACAGGAGTAGAAGTTGGAATGGCATCTCTATCTATTATAGCTTTGAAGTTATTCAAGATTTTAAATTTCTAATGGTGCTATTCAGCATAATTTATATTGCTGCCACTTTTATTTTTTATTCATTAGGTGTGCAATGGTCAACAACCCCTAGTAGAAGTTGGAATGACATCTCTTTCTATTATAGCTTTGAAGATATTCAAGATTTAAAATTTCTAATACTGCTAATTACCATAATTTAAATTGCTGCAACTTTTGTTTTAGATTCATTACATGCGCAATGGTCAACAACCCCCTAGTAAAAGTTGAAATGACATCTCTATCTATTATACTGAAGATATTCAAGATTTAAAATTTCAAATGCCCCTAATTTGCATAATTTTAAATGTATTGATTCCTTTGTAAAATACAGTCAAATTCCTTGTATGGAGGTACAATCATGCCAAGTTTGGAGTTTATATGTAATATAGTGTTCGAGAAAAGTGTGACAAATTTGCTGGTAAAGAAGAAAAAGAAAGAAAGAAAGAGAAAGAAAGAAAGAAAGAAAGAAAGAAAGAAAAAACAGAAAAGTGTGTGTTGACACACAGACTTTAGCTAGGAAAGATGATTTGCGGCATAGCATAGCAAATCAGTGTGTGTGTCTTCAAAGCATATTGGTATGGTCATGTACAACTATTCCATGACACAGGAGTAGAAGTTGAAATGGCATCTCTATCTATTATAGCTTTGAAGTTATTCAAGATTTAAAATTACTGACGGTGCTATTTGGCATAATTTAAATTGCTACAACTTTTGTTTGTAATTCATTAGGTGCGTAATGGTCAACAACCCCTAGTAGAAGTTGGAATGGCATCTGTATCTATTATAGTGTTGAAGATATTCAAGTTTTCAAAATTTCTAATACTGCTAATTACCATAATTTAAATTGCTACAACTTTTGTTTAAGATTCATTAGATTCGCAATGGTCAATAACCCCCCAGTAAAAGTTGGAATGACATCTCTATCTCTTATACTTTTGAAGATATTCAAGATTTAAAATTTCAAATGCCCCTAATTTGCATAATTTTAAACATCTTCATTCATCTGTATAAAACAGTCAAAGTTCTTGTATGGAGGTACAATCATGCCAAGTTTGGACATTCTATGTATAATAGTCTTTGAGAAGAGTGTCCGGCAAATTTGCTAGTCAAGAAGAAAGAGAGAGAGAGAGAGAGAGAAGGAAAGAAAGAAAGAAGGGAAGAAAGTAGAAAGAAACCAGGAAAGATGATTTGCTGCATAGTAAATCAGTGTATGTGTCTTCAAAGCATATTGGTATGGCAGTGTACAACTATTCCATAACACAAGGGAAGAAGGTGAAAATAATTATACTTTTGAAGATATTCAAGATTTAGAATTTTTTATGCCCATAATCTTCATTCCTTAGTATTAAATAGTCAAACTCCTTGTATGGAGGTACAATCATGCCAAGTTTGGAGTTTATATGTATGATAGTCTCGAGAGAAGTATCAGACAAATTTGCTGGTAAAGAATAAAGAAAGAAAGTACTAGGAAAGATGATTTGCTGCATAGCAAATCAGTGTGTGTGTCTTCAAAGCATATTGGTATGGTAATGTACAATTATTCCATAACATTGGAGTAGTGTCTGAGAAAAGTGTTAGACAAATTTGCTGGTAAAGAAGAAAGAAAGAAAGAACTAGGAAAGATGATTTGCTGCATAGCAAATCAGTGTGTGTGTCTTCAAAGCATATTGGTATGGTAATGTACAACTATTCCATAACACAGGAGTAGAAGTTGGAATGGCATCTCTCTCTAATATAGCTTTGAAGTTATTCAAGATTTAAAATTTCTAATGGTGCTAATTAGCATAATTTAAATTGCTGCAACTTTTGTTTTAGATTCATTACATGCGCAATGGTCAACAACCCCCTAGTAAAAGTTGAAATGACATCTCTATCTATTATACTTTTGAAGATATTCAAGATTTAAAATTTCAAATGCCCCTAATTTGCATAATTTTAAATTTATTCATTCCTTTGTAAAATACAGTCAAACTCCTTGTTTGGAGGTACAATCATACCAAGTTTGGAGTTTATATGTAATATAGTGTTCGAGAAAAGTGTGACAAATTTGCTGGTAAAGAAGAAAAAGAAAGAAAGAAAGAAAGAAAGAAAGAAAGAAAGAAAGAAAGAAAGAAAGAAAGAAAGAAAGAAAGAAAGAAAGAAAGAAAGAAAGAAAGAAAGAAAGAAAGAAAGAAAGAAAGAAAGAAAGAAAGAAAGAAAGAAAGAAAGAAAGAAAGAAAGAAAGAAAGAAAGAAAGAAAACAGAAAAGTGTGTGTTGACACACAGACTTTAGCTAGGAAAGTTGATTTGCGGCATAGCATTGCAAATCAGTGTGTGTGTCTACAAAGCATATTGGTATGGTCATGTACAACTATTCCATGACACAGGAGTAGAAGTTGAAATGGCATCTCTATCTATTATAGCTTTGAAGTTATTCAAGATTTAAAATTACTGACGGTGCTATTTGGCATAATTTAAATTGCTACAACTTTTATTTTCAATTTATTAGGTGCGCAATGGTCAACAACCCCCTAGTAGAAGTTGGAATGGCATCTGTATCTATTGTAGTGTTGAAGCTATTCAAGATTGAAAATTTTGAATACTGCTAGTTAGCATAATTTAGCATAATTTAAATTGCTACAACTTTTATTTTCAATTCATTAGGTGAGCAATGGTCAACGACCCCCTAGTAGAAGTTGGAATGACTTCTCTATCTATTATAGTGTTGAAGATATTCAAGTTTTCAAAATTTCGAATACTGCTAATTACTATAATTTAAATTGCTACAACTTTTGTTTAAGATTCATTACATGCGCTATGGTCAACAACCCCCTAGTAAAAGTTGAAATGACATCTCTATGTATAATAGTTTTGAAGATATTCAAGTTTTCAAAATTTTGAATACTGCTAATTACCATAATTTAAATTGCTTCAACTTTTGTTTTAGATTCATTAGACTCGCAATGGTCAATAACCCCCCAGTAAAAGTTGGAATGACATCTCTATCTCTTATACTTTTGAAGATATTCAAGATTTGAAATTTCAAATGCCCCTAATTTGCATAATTTTAAACATCTTCATTCCTTTCTACAAAACGGTCAAACTCCTTGTATGGAGGTACAATCATGCCAAGTTTGGAGTTTTTATGTATAATAGTGTTCGAGAAAAGTGTCGGACAAATTTGCCGTTAAAGAAGAAAGAAGAACGAAAGAAAGAAACTAGGAAAGATGATTTGCTGCATAGTAAATCAGTGTGTGTTTTCAAAACATATTGGTATGGTAATGTACAACTATTCCATAACACAGGAATAGAAGTTGGAATGGCATCTCCATCTATTATAGCTTTGAAGTTATTCAAGATATAAAATTTCTAATGGTACTATTTAGCATAATTTAAATTGCTACAACTTTTGTTTTTAAATCATTAGGTGCGCAGTGGTCAACAACCTTCCAGTAGAAGTTGGAATGACATCTCTATCTATAATAGTGTTGCTGATATTCAAGATTTAAAATTTTGAATACTGCTAATTAGCATAATTTAAGTTGCTACAACTTTTATTTTTAATTCATTAGGTGCGCAATGGTCAACAACCCCCAAGTAGAAGTTGGAACTAGGAAAGATGATTTGCTGCATAGCAAATCAGTGTTTGTGTCTTCAAAGCATATTGGTATGGCAATGTACAACTATTCCATAACACAGGAGTAGAAGTTTGAATGGCATCTCTATCTGCTATAGCTTTGAAGTTGTTCAAGATTTAAAATTTCTAATGGTCCTATTTAGCATAATTTACATTGCTACAACTTTTGTTTTACATTCATTATGTGCGCAATGATCAATAACCACCTTGTAGAAGTTGGAATGACATCTCTTTCTATTATAGCTTTGAAGATATTCAAGATTTGAAATTTCAAATGCCCCTAATTTGCATAATTTTAAACATATTCATTCCTTTGTATAAAACGGTCAAACTCCTTGTATGGAGGTACAATCATGCCAAGTTTGGAGTTTATATGTATAAAAGTGTTCGAGAAAAGTGTTGGACAAATTTGCTGGTAAAGAAGAAAAAGAAAGAAAGAGAGAAAGAAAGAAAGAAAGAACAGAAAAGTGTGTGTTGACATACACACTTTAACTAGGAAAGATGATTTGCTGCATAGCAAATCAGTGTGTGTGTGTGTCTTCAAAGCATATTGGTATGGTAGTGTACAACTATTCCATAACACAGGAGTAGAAGTTGAAATGTCATCTCTATCTATTATAGCTTTGAAGTTATTCAAGATTTAAAATTTCTAATGGTGCCTTTTGGCATAATTTAAATTGCTACAACTTTTATTTTCAATTTATTAGGTGCGCAATGGTCAACAACCCCCTAGTAGAAGTTGGAATGACTTCTCTATCTATTGTACTGTTGAAGATAATCAAGATTGAAAATTTCGAATACTGCTAATTAGCATAATTAAAATTGCTACAACTTTTGTTTTAGTTACATTGGATGTGCAATGGTCAACAACCATCTAGTTTAAATGACATCTCTATCTATAATAGTTTTGAAGAGTTTTAAGTTTAAAAATTTTAAATGCTGGTAATTAGCATAATTTGAATTGCTACAACTTTTGCTTTAGATTCATTACATGCGCAATGGTCAATAACCCCCTAGTGGAAGTTAAAATGACATCTCTATCTATAATAGTTTTGAAGATATTCAAGTTTGAAGATTTCAAATGCTGCTAATTAGCATAATTCAAAGTGCTAGAACGTTTGTTATAAATTCATTTGATGCGCAAGCATCATTAACCGCCTAGTAGAAGTTAAATGACATCTTTATCTATTGTACTTTTGGAGATATTCAAGATTTAAAATTTCAAATGCCCCTAATTTGCATAATTTTAAACATCTTCATTCCTTTATATAAAACTGTCAAACTCCTTGTATGGAGCAGGGACGTGCTATAGCACGTCCCTGTATGGAGGTACAATCATGCCAAGTTTGGACGTTCTATGTATAATAGTGTTCGAGAAAAGTGTCGGACAAATTTGCTGGGAAAGAAGAAAGAAAAAAATAAAGAATTTCAGGAGACACAAAAAAGTGTGTGTTGACACACACACTTAAATGAATGGGCCCAATATGCATGATTGAAGTTGAAACTTCTGTCAGTGACTCTTCCAACAAGTTGCGTACTGAAGGATGTAATGTTGCACTTTTTTCTCTTGACAGCGTGAGACCTGCACAGTACATCTCAACTGTTCGGGAGCTGTCTTAATTTTGGCACATTCTTTTTTTCTTTCTTTCTTTCTTTCTTTCTTTCTTTCTTTCTTTCTTTCTTTCTTTCTTTCTTTCTTTCTTTCTTTCTTTCTTTCTTTCTTTCTTTCTTTCTTTCTTCCTTTTTTAATTTCTTTCTTTCTTTCTTTCTTTACGACCAAATTTGTCCAGAGTTTACTTCAGACACTATTATTCCGAAAACCACCAAACTTGCCATTATGACTGACCCACCAGTAAAATTAGGCACCTGACTTGGAATATTCATGATGTTTAAAATCATGCAAATTATGGGCAACTAAAATTTTAAAAGCTTTATATCTTCAAATATATTACAGATAGGCACAAAGTTCTAACTTGCACATATAGGTTTGAGACATCTGGCAAATCCATGGGGACGCGGTCTAGGAAGCTGATGGAGTTGGCCAGACCCATCATCAGATGGTGTTGTGACTCTGATGTTCGCATACATGTGAGGCATGTCCCAAGACATGCAAATGTTCTGGTTGATCAACTCTTGAGGGGAGGTCGGCCAGTAGGGAGGGAGTGGTCAATCCACTCCAGGGTCATTCAGGACTGGAGCAACCAGTGGGTAGATCCCTCCGAGGGTACTGCGCAAGGTTGAGTCCCATGATTGCAATCTGCTCCTGGTCGCTCCCTGGCAGCCCCAGAGTGATTGCTCGGTGGACCTGATGGAACTGAGCGTTGAGCCTCCTCTGCAATTACTGGCATGGCCGAAACTTCTGGTTCAGCAGCAGACGAATGTGTTCCATCGGAACCCTCAAGTGCTCAACCTCCACCCTTGGTGGTTATCTGACAGCACATCCCTGATAGATGCTTTTTGGAGTCAGTCTCAGAATTGCCACAGGGGTTTTCCGACTGGTGTGCCGTTAGGAGAATTCACCCTTGGGCTCCACGTATCACAGACATTGCTGACTTCCTGTTAAATCAGTGGAAAGTCGTAGGCAAGAGCTCGAGAACAGTGGGGGGGGGGGTGTTTAATCAGCTATATCCTCAACCCTTGCCAGCATCTTAGATGTGTGCATCAGTAAGGATCCGTATCTGCCTGCATTCATTTCGTCCTTCTACACCGACAGGCCAATGACGCGACAGGTCATGCCCAGGTGGGACCTAGCGCTGGTTTTAGTCATGCTGAAGAAGTGGCCCTTTGAGTGCTTTGAGGACCCCAGGCGGGTTTCCCTGAAGTTCTGGATGTGGCAGAGTTGTTTTCTATTAACACTCCCTGCGGGGGGCTAGGAGAAGCGAGATCCATGCTCTAGCTCATGACTGTCTCCAATGGTCACCTGACCACTCCCAGGTGACCCTGAGGCCTCACTTGGGCTTCCTTGCAAAGAACCAAGTGGATCTGGCTACAGCCTTTAAGTGTTCTACCCTCTGTGTGATGGATGCTGCTCTTCCTCTTGAGGAGAGCCCTGTCTCCAGTGAGAGCTCATGAATGGTACCTTTCTCACACAGACAGACTCAGAGGACAGAGATCTGGCCTCCTTCTTCCACTGAGTAACCCACGAAAGGAGCAAGTATGCAGAAACATGCTTTCATTGTGGATTAAGCAGAGGATCCTTAAGGCCTATGAGACCTTGCTAGATAGGCCAGAGGCCTTACAGCTCGTCTCTGCCAGAGCTCACGAGGTGAGCACCCTGTGGAACGTTGCAGTTCTCGACATTCTGCTGGCCTGCCAATGGCAATCGTCCATGACTTTCGCCGAGCACTACTTGCATGACATGATAGTGCTCGAGGATGGCATGTACCACTTTGCAGGGTAACTGGCTCCTTTGCTTAGGTTCCAATACTGGTCCATTTGGCCTTCCGGATCCCATCAGAGCTGCCACTGTATTCCAGCTTATGGGGCTCTCGTGGTTAAATCCGATGCAGGCCTATAGGTCGGCGTATTTCTTAGTCGGCCTTTTAGGGCTTCTTGCCTTGTAGACCTAATTTCGGACACTATCAGGCCATTTATCCCGACGCCCCGGCCTGTACATATCGCCAGTTTGACTCGGAAATCACTGTCCATGGAACTATAGACTGCCCCTCCAGTGCCCGCCAGTTTTGTGACTATGGTCTGTTAGATCTCCAGGCCCAATGGAGCTGAAACCATAACATCTACCCATGAGACAGACAGTTGTCATGTTGGCGGGCCAGCACCTGGGGATTCAGTGCGGTCCCATGCGGGACGAGGGTGTAGTACCACTGGGTAAAATTTCAACCTCTCTGGACAGTTAGTGAGGGTAGTGTTATGTAACAAAGAATCTGGGAATAATTTACACAACTTATGGAGTATTAATACATTTTCTGTAATGGTGCTGTACCGTAGTCATGATGTCCTGTTAATCCAAACAGGTTGTGCTTCCAGCTGGTTGGTGTCTGGTGTTCATCAGGCTTTTGAACCAGATGTAACAATGGTGTGAATTGACTGCTTTCCATTTGGGTGTCGTAAGGGAAATGGAAGCACAACAGCGTGGACTGACAGAAAAACTTTCCCACATTTGCATAGAGAGGTAGCCTGCAATGCAAGGGTGTCTCAGTATAACTGATTATGAGGAAACATGGTTTTGAAACCTCAAATTGAGGTAATTATGAAAGAACTGAAGTGCCGTTATTCAACTGTTTGTAAACATATTCTGCACATTCTAGAAGTGTCTGAGTGATAAGACAAACTATTTTTCAGTGGGCCAAAAGAAAATCCATACTTTTGTGAAATTTGATGCAAGCTGGGTGTGCTTCACATTGTATTATGCAGCTGTATTTACAATTGAAGCAGCACAGGCCAATCCTTGTTAAAGAAAATGATGAAACGTCCACATCCAGAAGAATTGTAACAAATGCATGGTTTGGTAAATAGAGATACGTACAATTTTTCAGCTAAGCGTACCATCAATATATGCAGTTAAAAATGGCACTTTGGTTTGTTTTTGTTTGTTTGTTTGTGTGTTTGTTTGTTTTTGTTTTTTTTTTGGGGGGGGGGTAGATGTACAGGGGACAATGCAACATTTTCAGGATAATTTTTTAAAGGGTTTATATATATATATATTCAGAATGTGCCTTTTACACTCATTCCCTGATGAGCTACAGACGTAGCAAGATGCATCAGAATATTCTCACCAGCAAATGAGTTGCAGCCTTGACTTTTGCCAAGCTCAATCATTATTTTTGACAGATCACAGAGTATTCTCATTTTATTAATCCTGCCTTTTTTAGGATTCTTGACCTAAGATTAAACTATCCCTGTTTTCAGTTTAGTATCTAGAAAAAATAAATAGGTTGTCCACAGGATAAGTGCTTCAGGAAGGCCATTAGTGCAGATTGGAATTGTGTCTCCATTGTACAAAGGGCCTAGAGGATAGGATTTCTTCAGTAAGTTGAAGTGTAGTGTGTTAAAATTTTACAGATGAGGCACATGCCCTGACCATGATCAGTGTGCTTGCATGTGAAACAGCTGGTGGCAAACCTGCACATTTTAAGTGCATTGTTCAGCACCTGGAACAAAGTGACCAAAAAGTTCCTCTACAAATATCCAGGTTTCATTAAATGAAACTGGCAGGACACTACATCTAATACCAGCATTATGAACCACAGCTCGGCTGTTTTGCAGGGTACTTACTGAGACAGAATACAGCAACTGATCTTGCAGTGCAAGCACAAGAAAGTCTTAAAGCCTTGGAACCAGGACTAGGAACGATACACTCAAATGCATGGTACGCGTTTATGTTGAAAACTAGTCTGAATTAGTTTTGAAGGGTCCATCCCATGGGGGCGCCCTTTCTGTTTTCAGGTTGTCCGTCCATCCGAGATATTGGAGTGTGTATGATATAAGTGCATTCCTAGCAGTGTATTCTACATTATGTAAACTTTTGCTCGTTAGCATGATACCATCCTCAGTTTTCTAGTTAACTCAGTATCACTTTCAGGACTTACAGGGTGTAGGAAAATTTAGGTTAGGTTCCATATTTGTGGTGCCATCTACAGTATTATGTAATATAGGGGTTAAAATGTGAAAATCTTGTGGAAACTCTTGTATTTTTAATTTTTGTTGGATCTTTATGAAATGTGGTGGGATTATGGGGGAGGTCAAAGTCTCGATCGAGGTTGATACTAGTAGTGACACCTATAGTTGTACAGAAATTATAAGTTCAAATGTGTTCAAACTCATACAAATTCCTTATTTCAGCAAAGAAGGCAGCTCGTCTTACCAATCATGTGTCCTATAATTTTGGTAAGACTAGCTGTATTCTTTGCTGAAATAAGGAATTTATATATGTACATGGCTAAAACTAGAATGTTACACATTATGGATGACCTTGACATACTTGTTCAAGGTCACTGGGACAATAAAGATGATAGAGGTGAGTAGCTATGGTGGGCTTTGTACAATTAATTGCGGATATGATTTGAATAAAACATTACATGTTTATTACAGAGACAAATCCCTGTTGTGCTTGAAGTACTGGTGGGGCCACCTGTTTTATTTTATGGATAGATAGTAAACACATTAAATTCATTATTGTCACAATAACTATCTTTTACATTACAAAATTTACGGGAAAAATACCTGAGGTAAAGACTCACAATTTGTTATAATATGAATCACCTTAACCAATTTTTCAAGGTCACCATATACATGAAGTGAGTTGTAAATACAACTGCTCCTACAATTTTCAATGTGGACACATGTAACTTTCAGAACTAAAAGCAGATTAAACAAACAAAGTCGAGTATGATACTGGTGGCGCCATGTACAATATTATGTAATATATGAGTCAAAATGTCAAAATCTTCAGAATGTTATCACATCTTTAATTTCCGTAGGATCTTGATGAAATTTGGTTGCATGGTGGGCAAAGTCAAAATATTTTTCATGGGTGATATGTGTGGCACCACCTATAGTTGTACGGAAATTATGAGTCAAAATGTACTGAAAGGTATATAAAATCATTATTCCAGCAAATAATGCATCTACTAATACATGTATTCATCCCAATATATGTTAGCAGAGTACTAGATCCATAGGCCTCTTGTTGTAATAATTAATTGAGTTGGAAATACCACATCTACACCAATTATCAATTGTCAATAATTAAATCTTGCAAAATTATCAGTGACCTTGATCTATTTTAACAAGGTCATTATACACTGTAGAAAACACTAAATTCAACATGTAGAGAAAGAACAAGGCTAACATTGCCAAATATGCAGCAAATGTTTATCATATATGGAACTCTTTATTGTACTAATAAATTGAGATGCAATTGTAAAATTTACACAAAATATGCATTAGACCAATGGTCAAATTATGTCTCCCGGTGGAAGCCGGGGGACATATTGTTTTAGTGCCCGTTTCTTCCGCTTCTTCTTAATCTTGTTGTTGTTGTTCAGGTTCTTCAACACTTGGTTTCCATGCGATCAGTCTTGAAGGACTTGGACAGAATTTGATGAAACTTGGTAGGATTATGTATCTAGGCAAGACCTAGGTTGGGATTGTATTTGGATGACGTTGAGCAAATTCTCAAGGTCACAGGGTCACTTATGTGAAATTGGTTTCCATTCGATAAGTCATGAAGAACAGGATGGAATTTGATGAAACTTGGTAGGATTATGTATCTTGGCAAGACCTAGGTTGGGATTGTATTTGGATGACCTTGAGCGAATTCTCAAGGTCACAGGTCCACTTATGTGAAATTGGTTTCCGTTCGATAAGTCATGAAGAACAGGTTGGAATTTGATGAAACTTGGTAGGATTATGTATCAAGGTAAGACCAAGGTTGGGATTGTATTTGGATGACCTTGACCTAATTTTCAAGGTCACAGGGTCATTTATGTGAAATTTGTTTCTCTGCAATAAGTCTTGGAAGAACTTGATGAAAATTGCTAGAGTAATGTATCTAGGTGAGAGCCAAAATAGGACTGTAATCTTCAGGCAAACTTGGTCATTTGTAATTTGTTTTCACCTGTAGCTTATTCAGAGACGTAAGTGTTCCACAGGGAGACCTTTGATTTTCTGTTTGAAAATCAGTCTGTTCTAGTTTTTTTATATGTTGTGTGACCTTGGCCTATTTTTCAAGGTCATTAAGCACTACAAAAAAGGATATTAAATGCAATAAATTGATAAAGAATAAGGCGAATGATACCAATTTCTGCAGGTCAAAAAGGAATGCATTTCAAGAAATTATATAATTTTTGGTGATGGTTGTCAGCTGAGCATGAAGCCCATGGGCCTCTTGTTTTTACAAATGTTTTGTGTTTTCACTATTTCTAACTTCTGCTCGACAACTGTCACTCAGATTGTTCTGAAATGTGGTGGAAATGTAGCTTATGGAGGGTTTAAAATTTGTTTATTTAGTGGTTATACTCTGGATCCCTGATTTTGAGCTCAGGTGGCTTGTCAATCATCCTATGTTATGACTAAGCATCTGTTGATTGTCCATCCCTCGTCCACTATTCACAGTTTCTTCTCCAAAACTACAGGCCAGATTCACTTCAAACTTGACAGGGGTGTACCTTGGGTGGGTCTCTGCCAAGTTTGTACAAGCGATCATGCTACAGTGACTTTAGACTTTAATGAATTATTGTTCATTTTTTGACCAAGTGGTAAAAAATTTCTCAGAAATTGCCAAGTCAACAGCTTCGAGGTGGAGCTGTGATTTTATTTCTGTTTTTGATTAACTTTTGTGACTTACGCAATTTTTAAGTTCTCTCACAACTGTCATTCAGGTTGAGCTAAACTCGGAGGAAATGTAACTTGTATAAGGGGTAAACCAACTTATTCCCTAGGTGGGGATGCTATGGATTGCCGATTTTTAGCAGTTTTTGTCGATTTGGGTATGTGTCACTTACAGCATGTATTCCTATTGATTACTATGCAAGTCAATTGGGATTGCAATGAAAATTCACATTTTTGACCTCTCCAAAACCGTCAACCATATTTGCTTCAAACTAGGTGGAGATGTACCTTTGGTATCTCTACCAAGCTTGTTCCAATAGCCATGCTCCAGTGAGTTTTGATTTTTTTCTAATAAATTTTCGACTAATTTTTGGCCAAATCAGAAAACAATCTTCTACTCTGAAACAGCCAAACAAATTGCTATGGAATTGCATTTGAATTTTTAGGTAAGCTGACTTGTCAGTCACCTGAGCTTGAGGGTGGGTCTGTAGTCCATTGTCCCTCCGCATTAAAATTAAAAAAAGGAACCCCCCAGAAGGAAGAACAGGAACTTAAATCCAGTGATAATATTGTATAGAAACCAAGCAATAGGATACATTAATCTACAAAGTATTTTAAAACTTAAGAACATCAAAGACTCAGTCAACAGTTATGTTAAGGATAATATTACTGTTACTTACAAATATACTAACGGCATTCGCAACAAAATCTTCAAATACAATTAAGATTATGAAGGAAGTCGACTTGGATACCTGGGATATGAACAACCAAACTTCAATGTAATTCAACATTCAAAGAATACAGGGATCAACACCACAAACATGCTGTCACAGGAGATTTAAGTATTATAAAAAACGAGAAACTTAGACAGTTGTTGCAACAAGGACCAAGCCATAGAGAAAAAACATAGCATCAACTTTAGGAAAGCAAGGAAAGAAATCAACAAAGGATTAATTAACTTCATTGAGAAACAAAGTAACAAGAAAAGAATCTACAAGGAAGTATTTAATGAATGATAAATCATAATCATGGAGAAAGTTGATGAAAAAATCAAGTTCTTGAGGAATGGACATCTTCAAAAATGGAGACAAACAAAACAAGTGCTTCTAGATAACAACTGCAGCAGTAAATTACTTGATCTACATAATAAATATGTCATAAAACCTATTGACAAAGAAGTAATAACATTGTACTTACTTGCAAGACATACTATGTCAACAACATACTGCAAGAATTAAAAAGTAAAACTTATTAGCAAGCAGAATCTACTGAAGCAATTGACGAACAAGTAGACAAGACCAAAGTTTTGAAATGTGATATACCAAATGTACACAGGAAATTACCGATTATCTATGCAATTGTCAAAATGCACAAGAAACCTGTCCAATTTAGATATGTAATCACAGCAAAGAAGTTTGTTTCAAAACAAGTTGCTAAGATACTAACTAAACTTCTGAAATTTGTCGAAAAGTCCCATACTAATTATTGTGAAAGAGTTCATACATACAGAAGAGTGAATAGGATGTCAATCACTGCAAGTACCATGGATGTCTTACAAGACATTGATCAGATCAACAAGAAGGAAAACTTTAAAAATCTTCTGCAAAAGCACCTGTCCAATTGCTTTGAAGTCACAATGGGGTATTCCTGGGGACCCCAAAACTGTAAGTTTGTTCACCAGGTCATGCTGTAACTTTTTTTTTGTTGTTGTTGTTTTTGTTTGTTTGTTTGTTTTTTTTGTTTTGTTTTTTGTTTGTTTTTTTTTTCTATTTTTTTTCTAATTTTTCACAAATTTTTGATTGCTACCAAACTGAACATTCTCTTCAAACTTGTTGGGAATATACCTGGCCTTGATCTGCAACAAGTTTATTTGCTACATGATGCTGCTGTCATTTTCTGATTTTATGACAAGTTATCAAAAGAATAGGTAATGTTTTGGGGTTTTTTGAGCTTGTGACCTTGGAAGGTCAAACTGACACATTGGCTAATACCTTGGTAATAGTGGATTTGTCACTTTTCATATAGAAAAATTATGACTCCTTGAACTCTGAGTGAAGACTGATATCATGGACATTGCAAACAGTCATGATGGTCTTAGACAAAGGGGACTTTGATAATATTCTTAAGGACAGGTAAGACACCAAAAACCTTTGCATGGCCGATATTGAGATTTTAACGGATTTTACAAGACAAATGTCCGTTCTATTAGTTGTAAAAATTTCAAGCTATTAACTAAAGTAGAAGTATGAGAAAAACCCCAGAAACCACACAGGCATGTGGACATCCGAACGTCCATGTGTCATTCTTTCGGTTTTGGGCCGCCAAATGGATTAATGCCACCGGTCAATCATGCTTAGCAGCCTGTCTGGTAGCAATGGCCCATGGCAAAAGTAGAGTGGTATCAGGGCGACAAGGCAGCATGCCGAAAGTAAGTATGTGGGCAGGGAAAAGATGCAAACATGCTAACATATGATAGCCTTGGGGGTTTACTTTATAGTTATCTTGCTTGTTTTGCGTTCTAATGAAGGGAGACTTTCAATGTTCAAGAGGAGCGGGAGTCGTCAGACAATGTCCCTTCAAAGGCCGTGCCGCGATAGATTACCCCAGTGGTCCTGCACACCAAAGACAGGAAAACCAACAGTACCCACGTACATAATGATATTTTATAGAAAACCAGGGATGAGGAAATTAAAGGACAAATAAACACATCGAAATAGGCATAAACGTGAACAACAGAGGAAACACACAAAATAGTGTTACAAAACTAAGGTTGGAAAGAGAAATGAAACTCATTGAGAAAATAACTACAAAATAATGACAAGCCAACTAAGGAAAGTGTACAGACAAGTCTAACAAGCTAACTACATAAAGTATACAGATAGGAGTAAATACAATAAAATACTATCCCTAAAAATGGGATGAACAGGTATGGGGCGGAAGACAAAACCCGCCCTCCGTGCACTGACCACGAGCGGCCGTCGGCTGCCCCACTGAAGAAAGGCAACACAACTTTTGTTGCCAGGCTTGAGATCACGGGACCCCGAGGGCCGCCTCTGTGACATCACACTTTGAAACCAGACTGTCGCTGTCGCCACTTGACAGACCGCTGAATAATGTTTTCCGTACTTCAAAGGCTCTTTGATTCATGTGATTGGCTTATTTCAAGAAAAACGGCTGGGCGAAATTTAATCTGATTAACAGCTCTTGATTTTCTAATATCTAAACTGCAAAAACAGTTCAGCGATTTTCTAAATTTTGCCTCGTTCCTTTTGTATGAAATGAAGAAAATGAACATCCTGAAAATCAAAGGGAAATTTGAAACGTCAAACTTTGAGGATGGGATAACAGAAAAACGAAACCAAACATAAAAAAATCGCAGGATCATTTTTTGTTGCCAATATGCCAGCATTAAGATTCAAGTGTAATTATAATTTGATCACAAATAATTAGTGACTTATATCGACATTTATGGGGTGGATGCTTTGCGGTCAACTTTCAATTGTTAATTCAACAAATAACATCACAGACACCCAAATATGGAACGTATAAACTCTTTGGAGTATGACGATCACACACATATATGATATGTTATCCTAACGCAAATACATTTTGAGCTAGAATTGACTAAAGTTTATTTTTGGTGTCTTACCTGTCCTTAAGTTCACAGGCCCACTCCAATCTGTGAATCTAAGGTCAGCTGAGCATAGGACCGTCACAGTCATTTTGTTTCTTTCTGCGCATGTTTCCATGCTCTTTGGTTTAATTTAAATTATGAAGGGGATCAGCCATATGTATTACAATGAGTGAAACCGTGAGGTATGGATCGAATCCTTGTTGGGCTGGACTTCACTCAGAACCTTCGTAAAAAAATTCTCCATACAAGCAACAAATAAGTCCATCTAAATACATAATGTGTAATGATGTCACTGACCTGCACAGTAATAGTTATCTTGCAAGTAAATTTTAGTATCCATGCACACAGGAATGTGTATGACAAGTCCCCATCAGGCCAGTTTCTCGTCAATGTGTTTGCTGCAGTCTTAATATTATGATCTCAAGGGGGGGGGGGGGGGGGGAACAACTCCAAAAAATCACCACCTTCCCTCCCCAAAATCCCCCAAAATTCAAATTAAAAATAGATAAGTAAACAAAATAAATTAGCTGACATCTTTCTTGTTTATTACCAATACTTGCACTATTTCTTCATAAAATTTGCCTGTGCAAATGCAGAAAATAATGTATGTATAAATTAGTCCAAATTATAGGAGATGCGTGGATTTATATGTGTTATCTCTTGATATTTTTTCTAGATAAGACACACTTGAAATATATGATCAAGTGGAAAGTACAAAATATCAAAGAATATGCGACAGCTTTTAAATAATTTCGAGTATTTTTTTAAATTCAAACAAGGAAATTAAGAAAGGCCAGCTTTTATTTTCTCCAGGGCTGCTGAAATCAAAATGCAGTTGAGCTTTAGTATGAATATCACAAAAGTCGCAGTAAATATTACTGGGTATATCTATTCTTTCTTTCTTTCTTTCTTTCTTTCTTTCTTTCTTTCTTTCTTTCTTTCTTTCTTTCTTTCTTTCTTTCTTTCTCTCTTTCTTTCCTTTTTTCTTTATTTCCTTCGTTCTTTCTTCCTTCATTCCTTTCTTTCCAGACAAATTTGTCAGACGTTTCATTTGAAAACCATTATACGTAGAAACCCTAAACATGGCATGATTATACTTCCATACATGAAGTATGGATTTCTTGTAAATAAGTTCAATGGTTTTGAAAATTGTGCAAATTAGGGTCATTTGAAAATATAAATCTTGAATATCTCCAAAATTATTATAGATACAGAAAACCATCCAAATGCAATGAATATGTTTGTACCGCTGCACATTTTTGTAATTTACATGCGACCTGTAAAGGTCAAAAATCAAGGTCATTTGGACCTGTAAAATTTCCATCCAGCCATAACTCTTTCAGTTTTCATCCAATTTTAACCATGTTGGACCCAAATTGTAGGTATTGCAACACTGCATATTTTAGTGATTTACAAGTAACCTTTTAAGGTCAAAGGTCAAGGTCATTTGGACCTTTGAAATTTTCATGTAGCTATAACTCAGTCAATGTATATCCGATTTTGATCATGTTGGGCTCAAACTGTAGCTAATGTACCACAACACATTTTTGTGATTTACATGTGACCTATAAAGTTCAAACATCAAGGTCATTTTGACGTGTGAAATTCTCATTTAGTAATAACTCAATCAATTTTTATCCTATATTGATAACATTTGACTCAAATTGTAGCTATTGTTACACTGCACATTTTACTTATTTACATGTGACCTCCAAGGTCAAAGGTCAAGGTTACCTGGACCTTTGAAAGTTTCTTCCAGCCATGACTTGGTCAATTTTCATCCAATTTTAATCATGTTGGGCTCAACTTGTAGATATTACAACACTGCATGCACTTTTGATAACAGGTTACCTGTAAAGGTCAATGTCATTTGGACCTTTGAAAGTTTCATCAAGCCGTAGTAACTTGGTCAACTTTTATATGATTTGGTTCATGTTGGGCTTAAATTGTTGGTATTGTAACACTGTATATTTTTGTAATTTACATATGACCTCTAAATGTCAAAGGTTAAGTTCATTGGTACCTTGAAATTTTCGTCCAGCCATAAGCTTAATGCAATTTGAAGTACCACAGGACAAAAGTTGTAGGAATTGATATTTACAATTTTTGAAGGCACACAAGCAGGTGTGCTTTTACGCAAATCTTCTTTTCTAGTTGGCTCCTACATTTGATCCTGTCATAGTGGTATCACTCGACAATTGAGATACTAAATGGATACCCTGGGATTTAAACTGTATATTAGGTACTACGTACAGGCCAGTACACATGTTTGTGTTTTACTTATTCTTTCGTACATACAAAAACGTGTAACTTCTGTTGAAGTTATGTGTTTTTGTTTCAGGTTTGATGGGTACGTGCGTTTTTTTAGTCCTTTGACCAGGATCACAGAAAAACGTCCTCCTCTGTATCACTGTGATATAAGGGACCAACCATTTGATACTTAGGGGCGGGCTATGCATTTTGTATCAACCTACTTTTTTTTTTAATCCACACAAGGTGTACATAATTTTTTCCTTCTGACCTCAACGTAAATTTTTTTGGGGGTGAAGAAGTTAGTGGGATGCACATGTTCTTGAACTGTTTTAGGGTTAACATTTACAGTACAATCAATGAAGACGAAATAAACACAACATTTGGTATTTTGGAAAATTAACATTGTATATTGAAGGCATAAAGGAGACATTAATTTGTGCATTTTATGTTTACCAGTGAACTATGGTACTATCAGCTATCACAGGTTTGCTGAACATAGTACGGAGTTAAACCTGACTTTGCCAGCCATACCACATAGGGCGAAGCCCAAATGTGCTATGGCTGACTAAGGCCAAGTAAAACTCCGTACTACGTGAAGCTAGCCTGTGATAACGATTTTATCATATTTTTAGTAATAATTATGTTGCTCGCCTGCTAAACCGTGATATAAACCATATCACCTGTTTGATTTTCGTGCTGCACAAACTTTTCTGCTCACACGCGCGCGAAAGCAAGACTCGCTCGCTAAAACGATATTGATATAAACCGTATCACCTGTTTGATGAAAATACCATGTGTTTGCTGCATGAGACACTGAGTGTGGTTATATTTTTTGGAATAATAAACCAATCAGTTCTGCTTATTATTACTAAAAATATGATAATACAGCATCTTGTCTAGTCAACATGATCAACACACACATGTATTCTTATTTGCGCAACCAAAATTCTGTATGTTTCTTCTATATATATATATATATATATATATATATATATATATATATATATATATATATATATTTATATATATATATATATATAGTTGAAACATGCTAATATATTAAGCAGCATTGTATTTATATCCAATGTAGTGACTGTCTCAGATATACAAAGGTATACATGTAAAAATATAGTAATGCTAGAACAAGTTCTTGTGTACTTTGGATTCTGCAAAAATAAAGTGACATTCTGAAAAAGTAGTGTTTCTTATTTTTATTTCTTCATATCCACACCTATATGTATCCTGCCGAGCCACCAGCTAATTGTGGTCTGCACCCAATCTAGATGAACTAGTTTAGTAAATATAGTTAATAAATATATACCCAATCTGGATGAACCAGTTCAGAAAATATGGTATTAACTCATTCCACCCTGAAGGAAAAGTATAGACACATGTGTTTTAGATCGATTGGGAATCTGGCAAAGCCTATATTAATCCCTTTCCAAGACAGGGATGTTGGCATATACTTTTCTACCTTTTATTGGTGGAGGACACCGAAGATCTCGGGGAAAACCACCGTTCACGATCGGAGAGGTAGTTAACTCCAACCACATGCCGCCAAGGCCGGGATTTGAACACAGGTCGCAGAGGTGGAAGGCAAGAGTGTGGCCGCCCTGCCAACCGTGAACCCCTGAAGGAAGATTGAGTCAACAGCTTTCTTTTGCATGCCCTGGGCGCATTGCGCCCAGACCACGCCAAGGAAAGCTGTTGACCATGAGCATATAATTGGGAAGGATCTCTTGTACAAGATTAATCAAAAAATTGGGAAAATAGCCAGAAAATGAACAGATGACATTTGGATTTTAGCCGGAAAACATTGATTGGGGTGGAATGAGTTAATAAATTGTGTCTCTTACAAAGATCACATTATTTCTAACATATCCAGTAGGAGGCACTGGTTTTGCTTGTTTTGTGATGCCGGTTTGTTTGCGATGGTACTC
The DNA here is from genome assembly GCA_964020975.1 of Hermodice carunculata. Classification (NCBI taxonomy): domain Eukaryota; kingdom Metazoa; phylum Annelida; class Polychaeta; order Eunicida; family Amphinomidae; genus Hermodice; species Hermodice carunculata. The sequence goes on along the minus strand of OZ026627.1, from coordinate 85,962,798 downwards.
TTTCAGTCCATCATACAGATACCAAGTGCCTCCTACTCGAAAGTTGCTGACAAAATGTCCACCATTTCCATACGTGATACACTGAAGTGTGTAGCTGTGTCCCAAGATCTGCAGCTTATTGGTATTAGTTTATACTATGTGGCAGTTTCAAGTACATGTAAATCATCTTCATGATCTTTAATAATGAGGTATTGCCTGTTGTTCATGGTCCCCGTGTACGCCTAGCACATCACAAGTTTTGGCTCATCACGTGGTTATTATGCGCGCAGGTGTTTGTGGTTTAAACATATTTTGAAAATAAAATATCTTTAAACCACAGACACCTGCACGCCAAATACCTACATGATGACCTAAAACTTGTGATGTGATAGGTGTACACGGCAACCATGAACGGCAAATATATGGGTGTTTACATAATCATTTATTTTGAATGATTGTGCCTTAAAGGTATTCTAATTTCGATGAGGGAATCGAAATACTAGTATGTGTGATATTCTTGTCATTATTTCAATTTATTATATTTGTGCAATATGGATGAAACGTGTTAAATCTCCAGAGATTAATGGGTAATATGTTATTTTATTTTATTTTATATTTTATTTCTCAGATTAAGCTATTTTTAAGGCACCGTTACTTAGCTCTTCGAGAGCCAATCACAGCATAAGTTGTGCTGATGAGCCTGAATCACTATCATCATTAGAGATTCAAATTCCCCATCCATAGACCTTTCATTCAAGTACCAGCATGCCTATCTTCCCAGAGAGACAAACAGTCCAGGTCAATAGCTTTCCTCGGCGTGCTTTGGGCGCGTTGCACTTTAAGCCCAAAGGGTGCGGAGGAAAGCTGTTGACTCAGTCAACGTCCAAATGTGGCACTGAAAGGGGTATTTGCAGTTATTTATTTCTTGGCCACCCATCTAGAGCCCAAGAATTGAACAGGTATTTGTTACTATTATTGACGGAAGTTTTTGGTCCCAAATTTATAGGAATCACAAGATTATCGAGCCAAATTCATATTAAATATTGTATTTTCCTACCATTTTCGTAAATGCTTGCAACCAATTGACCATTTTGATTTGTTCAAGCACCTGGATGTATCAAACAGATGGCTTGATAATATCAACCTGATCTAAGTCATTCACACACAGTTTTGATTTTTATTCATACTATGCATATGTGCACTACATGAAGACTAATTTATGCAAGTTACTGCAATAAAGTGCTAAAAACTTATCTGCCAAATCTCTTATATTTTGTGAGTTGATTGAGTGCATGATATAGTCACCTTTGGCAGAGTCTACTCTAACTGAATAGAGGCACTTCTTGTGAAATGTGAATTAAACCCCTACTCATAGGAACTTTGTTTTCCTTTTTGAGAAGCTTTCAACTGGCATCCACCATGTTTTTTTCAGCTCTGAAGATCTTATGACCTCTCACCCCTATGGGGAGGCTTGTCACATGATAAAAGATTATTGTAGACTGATGGAAGTCGATGGAAGTCGATGGAAGTCTACGGGCACTTGGTTTGAAAGTATTGTACATACATTCCCCATGCAATAGTATCCAATGGAAGAAAATTCAAGATCGATAATTTTATCAACGTGTCTTTCCAAACCAGGATAGTACTATTAAAATGCTAAAATTACCATCATTGCCTTCAATTAATTAAGAACTATTTAACAATGGATGCTTCACATTTCTTTTGCTGGGGACAGGGTATTGAGACCTGAGTGGCCGTGTGAAATTAAAACTTTAACAGCATTGTGAAAATCCTTCTCTTGTATTAATATTTAGAGATTTTATGATATTTACTCTAAGTCTCAAATGGGTGGAGTGATGACTGCAGGACTCTCCTTAATAATTTGATATTCTGCATTTACATGTATAGAATTGCCATATCCATACTGGGTTACAGAATAATCTGCACAATGTATATAGCCTGTAAAGCAATGGAACAAGATCACTCCTCAGCGTCATTCAAATTGGCATTTCGCAACAAATGGTGGGCTCCCAAGTTCTCAAGGAAAGCTATTGACCCACTAATACACGGAATTTGATGGAAAAATAAACAGTTTTTTTTCTTGGTTAGCCAAAACGAGAATAGGAACGTGGATGTATCAAATATTTCGAGAATCATATATGTACGTATATAAAAAATCTAAATGCCACTATTGATACTATCTTTTATTAAAGCAGTATTTTCTTTAGAGAGGAATGGCGTACTTTATTTTTTTCAGGTGATACTACGAAGGACATTATTTTTTTTCAGCAATGTTGGGACGTACATGTTTTTTTTCATAAAATGCATAGCCCCCCCCCCCCCCCCCCAAGTATCAAATGGTCGGTCCCTAAATATAGCCAGTGGTTGGGTGCATTCCTACACTGGGTCCTGTTGCATCTTAGTCAGTCATAACAATCTCCAGCTGTCCATATAATAATGGGCAGTGTTATACTGTTCAGTGATGAGGTAATAAGCAGTGGTCCCAGGAGGGTGTGGAGGGTGCCTGATCTCCATACTGAATGTGAGGATGGAATGACCCGGGTAGTTGTATGCACAGGTATCAAGACAGCGCTCCTGTTAATTCACTGCATGTAAGAATTCCTTTATGGCTTGAAAATGTTCTGCCTGTGTCCAGTTTACACTAGCCCCTGTCACAAGACCTCTGTCTGATGTGTGAGGCCACCCTCTCATGAGAGACCTATCTTAGAAATTTCGAAGTCTTTTGCTTTCTATGCTAATTGACCTGTCACGAGGGACCATGTGTCCCTTTTTTGTTGAAGTGTTAGGTAATCATCTCTGTCTGGTGACAGCTATAGAGGGACTATTTTATACCGATGGCCGACAGAGCTAAATTGACATAACCTAAAATTGACCTGATAACTGCTTATTTCTTCTATCTGACACACATGGCAATGCGAATACACACTTTTGTGGTTTATTTTATGGGCTGGAGGTGGGGAATGTGTTAGAAAATTCTGCATCAGGAATTTTTATATCATTGAGGCGGGTGGGTGTCGTTTGTTCATTTACCCTCCCCCAACGGTGGAGGTAGTGTGGCCAGTTTATTTGATCACATGGTGGCAAACATTTTATAGACTGCAATGCTTCACATTTTGACCCAGCTTATCACACTCCCTGATATAAAAAAAAACGTTTTGCTGGTTTGTTCTCAATTGTTTATCCTGGATGTACTGACTATATGGCTGCAGCTAAATTTAGCTGCAGCCATATAGTCAGTATTTCTTCGCTTTTGCGCTCATTTATTTATATCATGTGGACTGGAAAAACATGTCCAAAACTAGAAAAGATTATTTGCTGCATAGCAAATCAGTGTGTGTCTTCAAAGCATATTGGTATGTCAATGTACAACTATTCCACTTTTAAAGATATTCAAGATATAAAATTTCAAATACCCCTAATTTGCATAGTTTTAAACATCTTCATTCCTCTGCATAAAAACGTCAAACTCCTTGTATGGAAGTACAATCATGCCAAGTTTGGAGTTTCTATGTGTGAGATGGTGAAATGTACCAATGAATGAACTTGTATTAATATGAATTTCAGGGTTCATTCTATGCTGTAAGCAGGGGTTTATTCCCCCAGATACTTTTGCCTGGTAAGAATGTAGGCCTCCAAGGGTTAAGGCTGGTCTACATCTTTGTACTCCTCAGTGGGTCACACAAGTGCAGGCTTGGTGTCGGGTGTCCACTGAGGGTAGGGCATGCGGAGGCTGAGATGGAAGTGATATGACCAATGTTAACGTCACAGGTTTTCAGAGAAATTTAGTCATATTTGGGATGGGGTTAGATTTTAGGTGCAACTTTTCTGATTTTGGCATTCCTTATTAATGGGTATGTACTTGAACTTACAAAACAAAGACATTTCCTGCCTCCGAAGTGACCAGCAGGAAATGAGTGGAAAAATTCCAAAAGTTGCCCACATCTTTTGTAAACGTTTTAAATATTGAGAAACGCACATGTTGCATCAGTTGCATGCCAGCCTCCAAGAAGAAAACAGCAGCCGTAACATCTGGTAAGTGGTCTGAGAGACCAGCATATTCATTATTTGTGTGAAATCTTATATAAGCGTACATTTTATAAGCTAAAAAGTGTCACAGTGGCATATAGATACAGTGATTTGTATTTATTCTATTGATATTTCTTCAGTCTTGAAATGTAGAAATCATTTTTACTGCTGTTGGTTAATTCTGTTTTCCTGTTTATGTATAAGTCATGGATATGTTTTATTTAATTGATACTAAATCTAGAGAGTCACAGTTATGTTTTCCGTAAAACACAAGAGAACGGGAATGTTGGGGATTTATTTCACACAAGAAAGTGGGATTAGATATATGTATCTATCAGTAATGACATATTAAAATAAGGATGGGTGAGCATGACTTCATGCAATATTGAATATACCCTTTTGATTGACAGTGCACAGACATGTACAGAGCGTTACACTGCTGTGGCATGCTTTTGCCAGCCTGATGTAAGGCACACAGGGGTGAGAATATATATAATTTATATGAGCTTTAGTGTAAACATGGATAATACAGGGGTTTACTGATATTAAGCTGTCATTACCTGTATTGTTACTTGTATATAACAAAGTTCGATTCGTGCCCACACTCATGCAGTTATATGTGCAAAACCATGTTTATTATGGTTGACAATTTTTCATGTCTTAGGCAAATGGAATCAAACCCATTTAAGGATGCAACAAGTACAAATATGTGCAAGTGTTTCACTAGTATACAGGTAACTTAGAGTGTATACATGTATGCATATAAGCATTGAAACATGGGTTGTATTGGTCATGGTTGTAACCTGCTTGGTTTACCATGTATCTTTTATTAGTGTGGATATGTTTGAACATGTATATGTAAACTGAAGGATTTTTAAGACACGTAGTTTTATTATGAATTAAATGTACCTACTTGGTAATTAATTCTTAAGAAAAGTACTTATGAGAAGTATATTCGTGTCTGTGTTGACCTTGTGTGTCATAAGTTGGAATTTGTAGTGGATGTAAACTGATGAAACATTTGAAGTATTTGAAACTGTTATATTGTGTTACATGAAGAGCTTCAGCTGATACACTTTTATTTTTATTTCAGGGTCTATTTTTTTAGGGTCTTCTTTTAGGGCTTTTGTGTTCACCTCTTTTTTGAAGTCTTTTCTGGGGTCCTCCAGAAAGTGATGGACGAAAGGACAATACGAAATAAAGGTCGTTAAACGTCATAAAACTGGTGTTGTCATTAACCCTGCGTTACATATGTATAATAGTGTAATAGTAAAGAAAGAAAGAAAGAAAGAAAGAAAGAAAGAAAGAAAGAAAGAAAAGAGAGAGAAAGAAAGAAAGAAGGAAAGAAAGAAAGAAAGAAAATACACTTTAAATATCAGATATGTCTTGGGTGCTTTCCTGCATCCCACTGCGGAACCTGTAGTTTTTATGAAAAACAAAACACAAAAAAAACCCAACAGATCATTTGAATTTTTTTTATTGTGGGGTATGAGTGAAAGAAACTTCATGAAGGGTGTAGAGATTATGACTTTCCGCCTCACACATAATAAGCTGTACACAAACCTGAGTAGGGGAGCCAATTGGAGCCCAAATGGACCGTAGTCTTGAATGGAAAATATGGGAAAGCTGGTCCTGTGCAGTCGTATTTGACACAGGTTAAATACATGCACTTTGCTGCGTTTTTAATGGCACCTTCATACACCACAGACTTTGCGTAGTAAAGAAAGGGCTTTAATGTGTTCTCGTCTTCTGACAAGGGCTTTCCAATAGTTTTTGAATGGAAAGAACATGATGAGTTTTGCCCAATTCAGGGCAATTTTGCTGAAAAGCGTATTTTAAACACCAGGAAACAAAGGCAATTATGTCAATTTTTGGCGATCAAAAGTCTACATAGCAGGGGCAAATTTAGAGGGGAGTCAGACCCCCCCCCTTGTTTTTTGGTCCACAAAAAGAAAGAGAGAGAGAGAGAGAGAGAGAGAGAGAGAGAGAGAGACAGACAGAGAGAAACAGAGAGACAGAGAGAGACAGAGAGAGACAGAGAGACAGAGAGAGAGGACGTGGGACTGATAAACAAGACCAGAAAGAAGTATTTAGGCTTACATGTTTAGTTTTAGTTGCAAACTGAGATCAGGAAATGGTACAACCCAGCAGCTATAGCATATAGCATGTTTCAATATTACCACTTTGAAAGTGCTGCAGAGGTAGCTCAGAGAGGCAGTTGCATGTGAAACTACTTCCAGATGTGGAGATGGGTGCAGCACTTGACTTCCCGGCCAGTGTCCTGGGCTGGGTCAAAGTTTAAATGCAAGGGTCAGTGAGTGTCATTCGGCTCAGACACTCCCTGTGGCCACCGCGCTTGCCCTTGTGAATGATGTTTGTGCGTGGTGTCATGACCTAACTTTGACACGTAATGATCTAATCCACACAGTGATATGTTTGCTTGCATTCATGTTGGGCCTAATATAATTGGTATTTGCAATAAATATGGATCGTTTTCTTATAAAGGAGCCAAAACTTGAACAGATAGGGTCCCAAGAAACTATGGATGGACAGAAAGGTAAGAACTATTATCATTACGTATACCATTTGCCATGAAGTGAAATGTGTATGCTTATCCACCCCTCCCAGCAGCAGTGAGGCCAAATGTAGGGAATTTTGTGTCTCAGAGATATCAAATTGTCCAATTAAAATACAGTCTCAAATGCCAGGAAAATGTATCTCAGAGCATTTATGTTGTTTGTTTTTTTTAACCCCCCCCCCCCCCGCTGTGGCCTTTGTCACTTTCGCACTCGCATTTTGGGCTTTGTTCAAGTCACTGATCCCCCCTTTCTTGAAATCCTGTATCCGCCCCTGTATAGTTCGCGTTGTGTCGAGGATTCCGAAAGAAATTTGGGTGTATCACACGGAAGAATGATTTGGCGTGTACTGTACTTAGGCAAAAAAAAAAAAAAATCCTTTGTTTCCCCTAACGGACTGAAATTTTTTGGGTCGGTAGGTAGGCATGTTTTCACTATCCCCACCCCCATCCCCCACCCCCAAATTAAGGGAAGGTAGGTAGGGTTTTATTATTATTATTTTTTTTATTAGGTCTTCCCAATTTTTAGTAGTTTTTTCCCCCAAACTTTGAGTGGTTAGGTAGGGTTTTTTATTCATTCATTTATTTATTTATTTATTTATTTATTTATTTATTTATTTATTTATTTATTTATCTATTTATTTATTTATTTGTTTATTTTTCTGCAAATTGCGTCATCATAAAATATAATATATTGAGGCGATAATCAACTTATCCTAAATTAAATATTATGAAAATAGGTATCTGAACCAATTCAATGTTTATGTATCACAAATTTCATTGAAAAAATATCAAAGACTAAACTTTGACTTTTACGACATCATGCCCTGTCAATGATTCCAAGCATTTTCATTGGACAACGAAATAAACAGGGTGGTACTTCGGATCTGGCGGGAAACGACGATCGAAATGCCTTACAATACACGTCGAGTCAAACTGAAGCCAATCGAACATAAATATTCTAACCCATTACTATGGCATTAGAAATGTAGGCCTAAATATTGTCCTTTTTTTTTTTTTTTTTTTTTTTTAATATGAGTCGGTCGGTCGTGGATTTGTTTCTTTTTTCGGCCGGTCGGTCGGTAGATCGTGCATTCTCTTTTTGGCCCCCTTTACGTAGTTTTACAAGGGTCGGCGAGTTGCAGTGAGGTTAAAGTCAGTAGGTCTGCCGGCAAGCAGGTTTCCAGTGGTCGGACGGGGGTTCAGAGATGGGTCGGTCACGTTAGGGGAAACAAATGACTTTTTTTTTTTTTTTTTACGCCTTATCCATGTGTCGGGCCATGTAAGAAAGTTAAACTTCACTCAAAAAGTAAACAACCTTGGCATTAATGTTCAGGCATTTTTTCATGCGTTCTAATGGACCCTACCACGACGCTGAAAATGACTATCATGACTTGATGAACTTGCAATCTACTGGAATGGATGTTTTAAAGTTTTGCCTTACCGGGACCCCATAGTCCAGACCCACCAATTGATGATATGCTTACAACGAACGCTTCTAAAACTCAAAATCCAGGGCTCAAAATACGAACTCTGTTTTTGTATGAGAGGGTACCAGTCATACGTTCAACATTAAAAAAAAAATCTTTTAGAATATCACTTTATGACTTAGACCAAATCTATTCGAACTGATACCTTTAAAAGACCTTTGCCAGCTTGTTTGCCGATACACAACAGAGACATTGGTTTTGGAATGGAAAAATGGCCAATTAAGGGGCATGGGGCCCCCCGGCCGAACTTCGTACTTTATTTACATACATGTATATGACACATTACGAAAGGTTGGAGTGCCTAGAGGTCTGGGCCCATAAAGCTACCCCTTAGCGCCTCAGTGGGGCCAGCCCCCAAAACACTCTATAAAAATGATGTGGATCGGCAAATTGTTAAGGGACGATTTTTACTACGTTTTGTACAAATATCAGCTCAACTTGAGCAAATGGTATTGTTTCAGAGGCAAATGATCAACATCAAAGGCCTTTGAAGCTTGTTTTCTCAGAAAGGATAATATGACGAGAACCCCACCTAAGAATGGCTTATTCCAAGAAAACGGCTGGTCGAAAATTAATCCGGTTGACGCCTTTTGATTCTGTAATGTCTGAGCTGCAACAACGATTCGGCGATTTTCTCAATTTTGCTTCGTTCTTTTTCTATGAAATGAAGAAAATGAACATCCTGAAAATCAAAGGGAAAATTGAAACGTCAAACTCTGAGGATGGATAACAGAAAAACGGAACCAAACATAAAAAAAAATCGAAGGATCGTTTTTTGCTGCCAATATGTCAGGATTAAGATGCAAGTGTAATTATGATTTTATCACAAATAATTAATTCAGTGACTTGTATCGCCATTTATGGGGTGGATGCTTTGCGGTCAACTTTCAGTTGTTTATTCAACAATTAACATCACAGTCTGACAGACACCCAAATAGGCCGACGGGACATGTAAATTCTTTGGAGTATGACGATTACACACATATATGATATGTTATCCTAACGCAAATACATTTTGAGCTAGGGTTGACTAAAGTGGGATTTATTTTTGGTGTCTTACCGGTCCTTAAAGCCCTTTCCTGAACGGAGAGCGCGATCATGCGTTGCTGCTTATATGCTCTTTTCTGCGGATTTATTAAATGGTGCTTACTGTGTACCTTTTTTTTCAGAATTAATCAAAGGATTGATCATGGCAGAATCACGTGACGCAATTCTTGATGTTCTGAAAGAAACTAGTCTGGATGAAAAGAGACGGGAGCAGCTGAAATAACGTTAACTTATAACAAGAAGAAAAGTTGCAGTAACAACAATTTTTTGTCATTACAAGAAAAAGAATTGAAATAACAACATTTTTTCTCGCTATAACAAGAAAAAGTTGAAATAACAAGATTTATTCTTGTTATAAGAAGAAAAAAGTTAAAAGAACCAGATTTTTTCTCGTTACAACAAGGGATAAAAAGTTGAAATAACACAAGTTTTCTTCTCGTTATATCAAGAAAAAAGTTTAAATAACAAGAATTATTTCTGTTATAACAAGAAAAAAAGGGAGATTGGGTTGACACCTATGAGCTTCCGTAGTATCCTGCACTCCATTCCTTAGGAAGAACTCCAACAATGTTTATCTATCTCATTGAACAGCTTGCATGGGTTTTTTTGTATCCATTTATGATTTATTAGCACTTTTGAGCATGTCATGACTGATCATAAACCACAGGTTTTTATTTTTCATCCATTTTATTGCTAAATCAACCTCATGTGTCTTAAATTAAAATATCTCTCTCCAAAATATCAGGTACAATTTTTGGTTTGAGTTCTAAAACTAAATTATCAGGGTCATCGAGTTATGATTTATATATGATTTCCCAAAAATACCAGCTAAGCAACAATGTCAGTTCAGTTAGATCATGGAGGTATCATAAATCTCAGGCATGTGATTGCCCTTTCAAGACAGGGACTGGTTTTGTGCAAAATGACTGAAATTTGTTTTTATAACAAGGAAATATACTGCTTTTTAGGCAAAAAGAAGGGTCCCAGAAAGACCATTGGGAAGGATTTCAGACTTTAGGAGGGTAAATCACATCACTGACTAATCTGTAGATCAAAAATACCTCCGTACATGATATATAATATACGGGAAGAAGCCAGATGGTATTCCTGTAGAGACCTGAGACTGGGAAATAGGCCAACTAAGTATTTCCTTGTCTCAGAGAAAACACCAAGAAAAAAAATGTCTGATTATAATGACATTTGCTGGTTCTATACAGACTATTTTTTGGTTGAATATAAGTTTACGCACTCCTGTCGCGTGGCACAACTTAAAACTGTGGCGCAATTGTTTTCTCGATTAAATTTGAGAGATACGAAACCAAATTCTGTCGAGTAGCTTTGCAGGTAACAGCAGCATGGCGACCATCGGCAGGCACGTTGTGGGAATGAAGCATGCAGGAACGGTCATACTCCGTTCTAAGATGTTCTCACCCCACCCATGGCGTGCATTTTCAGGTACCCTTTTCAGAGCATCAAGTGTCACTTTTGGTTTGTCTTAATGGGGGCCTGGCGGCAGTTGAACTGCCAAGTTGTGTGTATGGCCAATGCATTTTCTCATTCAGTTCAGCCTCGCCCTGCCTCAACTCAGACTCAGTCACAGGTGCTTGTTTCGTGACTACAAACACCTGAGCGGAGCGAGTTGTTTTGCCCCCAGTAACTCTAAATACGGACTCGAAACAATCCTCTGTGGTCTCAGTCGCGGGCCTTACTGTTGTTCGCGTTCAAAATGAACTGGCCTTCCAGTCTGTGATTTATGGCGTTGAACTCGGGATGGCAGCTCCCTGGTGTTGCCAACCCGCCCGAATTATCCGGGAGTCACCCGAAAATTCAGGCATGTGTTGTTTACCCTCCCGACTCCCGAATTACTCCAAGAATCTCACGAAAATCACTACAAATGGCATTCTAAAAACATAATATGGTAATTTTTTTTTAAAAATATGCTTTACACAGTGGCATTTTTAAGGCAAATTAAGCTGCTGTGCCGATCGCGGCATACTGCCTTGCTGAAACTTGAATCCAAGTACCCTCAAATGCCAGAAAAATGCACATTCTGATGTCTATTTTTAATTTTTTTCCGGGAAGCATGCCCCCGACCCCCCTAGGAGGGCTCCGCTGCTTACGCCGCTTGTCATTTCATAATATCCCGAAAATATACATTCACCAGGTTGGCAACACTGCATGTGAACTGCATGTTTGCAGACTTTTGTACATCAAGGTGGAAGATCTGAAGCCGGCACCTTTGGATAATCTCTAATCACTTTTTAATATTTTGTGATAGTTTGATACTTAAACTACATTCTGCCAAAAACTCAAATGTGTGAACATAAAATTTATGTTAGAAAATTGAGCACAAAACTGTTGTTTACACTGAAGAGTTTCAGCAGTGCTGACCACAGGGACTCTGTTTGCATGAGCATGACAATGAACCATGTCATTGTTTGCACAGTCATAAGTCCATGACCCCTGGAAACCCAGGGCTGTCCAACTGGAGCATTGTACTTGTAGCAAAATTTTGCTACAAAGCTCTTAAAAATTGCTACAGATTTTCTCAAAAATAAGTGCTACTTATGTAAAGAAGTGGAAAAATTGCTACAAGGAATGAAAATTTTCCTACAGATGTTTTCAGCTGGACAGCACTGTAGCCAGGTGAACCACTTACAAGGGTCACTCATAGGGAATAGGAAACCATTAGCCGGAGGTTGTTTAAAATCAGTCCCCAAATTTTGTTGGTCACAAGCCTGACCAAAACTGATCCTTTTCTGTGGTGGTGGTGTTTTCTAGAAAGAAAATCAACAACCTGTCAGAACTAACTTAAAAAAATTATAACTTTTTATTTATGCTATATCGGACTCTCCATTGGATTCGATCCTAGACGTATATATACATGTGTCTATGTATATATATACAGGGGTCACATTAAGGATTTTTCAGTATGGGTCCGTTGGACCCATCTTTCTCCATTTTCAGGAAAAATAGTGGGTCTATGAACTGAATCGATGCGTCCAGTCTGAAATTGTGCAAACTGGACTTCAAATGATGTAATTTGATTAATTGATTTTATTTGGTATAATTAACATATATGTATCACAATGATAAATAAATAAAACATGCAGATAACTTAAGCCTAGAAACGAACATAACATAGGGTCTGTATGCTCATGTAGGTAACTCATTAGGCCTATTATAAAATTTAAGATTGAATAAAAAGTTACCAATATGTAAAAGGGTCTAAAAGTTGTTGACGGTACCAAGGATGGATTCAATCTACCCAGGAACCTGCTATTACGACTAAGTCTATAGCACATCCCTGGTCTACCAAAAAATGGTTGTGAATGGGGCTTAACCCCTAGCACGCTGCCACTGCGCCAGTATCTGGGGTTGTACACTGTGTGCCACCGGACAGTTTTTTAACTCGCTTGCACAACAAGCGGCATGCGTGATTGAACATGCCTGAGCTCTGTTATTTTTGCGATTGATTCCACGTGATGAAATTGTCAGAAATTATATGATTTATATTTCTGTGCACTTTCTATTTCAATATACCTGAAAAAAATTGATACCGTAGGCGGTGTTAAGAGTATGATCTTAATTGCGGTCACTTTTTTCACCAAGCAACACGGTAGGCCTACAAGCCGTGCAACACACAAGCGAGTGTACACAGCCTGTCACGGGCATGCACCCAGGCATGGTTTTTCGCTATACACTTTTCCGGCCTTCGATCATAAATTTTTTTAATTCCTATCTTGTTCTGTCATACAGATTTGTTCCATTCAAACATTTCAATGAAATCAAAACAACCAAATTTTGTTTAAAAAACACCAATAACCACGTGAACCAACGGAGACAGTGATGAACAACATCGTGTTACACTGTTAGGCCGGCTAATGCAAAAATTCGCTTCGTCCACATGTAACCTTGCGATGACTAATCTGCGTATTTTCCTTGCCGTCCGTAATGAATTTTCACAAATGCCTTTATCTGGGTCTAGATTTTTTCGATGGAAGTCTTCTTGGTGAAAATATGATTTGAAAATTGAACATCTTAGTCCAATAATCTTTGCGTAATACGACTTGTACCTTCCCAACATTGCGGACATGAGACAAGCACATGGGGAACAACGAATTTGATAGGACAGTGAGCGGCACGTGATCAAATCCACCCAATGAAGAGCCTGGAAGTGCTCTCAGCATTTATAATAAGGTGAAGTGACGTCCATTCATTCCCATACTGGCAAATTTTTGGAGGGATACCCCAGGAATATTTTTTCTTAGCAAATAAGAGAGCTTGTTACATAGAAAGACGAACATCAGAGGATTCCATCAGCATAATAAATAATCCTGAGATTGATAATGGTCGATACAAAACACCGTGACTGCTTGGGGTAATTTTTGCAGTTGTATCTTTTTGTGTGTGCGTCCACAGAGATGCAAAATGACGATGTTTTACTAATTTCCAGGCGTCATTTCTTTATTTTTTGCATCTATGACGCAGGACACAAGATTAATGTTATATATATATATATATATATATATATATATATTATGGAATGCCATTTCTTGTTTTATTTTGTATTTGAACAGATAATTAAATATTTGATCAGAAGAACAAATGAACATATTCTTGTGAACAAATGTTTGATCAGGTGAATAAATATTTTATCAGAAGACTAAATATTTAATGACATGATCAAATCAATTTGATCAGATGAACAAATGTATTTGCAGTGTTGCCAACCTGCCAAACTTAAAATCCAGGAGATAAAAAGTAAAATCACGGGAGATTGATCAATTAATATGCAATATAAAAGGGAAATATTGATGAAATTCCGGGAGGTGACTCAAAATTGTCAAAAATCCACACTTTTTCAAGTATTTTCAGCATAAAATTCCGGGAGTCTCCCGAAAAATCCAGGAGGGTTGGCAGCACTGTATTTGTTCATGTGGTCAAATACAGTTTATTTGTTCTTCTGATCAAATTGATATGATGAGAAGATCAAATAGATTTGTTCCGAGGAACAAATAAAATTCATTTGATCACATGAACAAATGCATGTGTTCACATGACTAAATCCATTTGTTCTTCTGATCAAATAGAATAAGGTATATCCCAATTTATTCACCTGAACAAATATATTTGTTCCCGTGATCAAATCAATTTGATGTGCTGAATAAATACAAGTTTCTCCACTACCAGATAATAATTACTCCCTCTTGTATGCCGTGCATCACTTCTGGTAGTCTGTGTTACCATCACGCGCAAGAGGTACAATCTCAAACTTTGACATTTTCTATATATAGCAACAAGAAGTAGGGACACGGAGCTACATCACATTCACAGGGTAAAGTTGTCATCATCCACTGTTTCAGAATCCCAATTGACAATGCTTGGTTTTTCTAGGCTCCAATTACTAGTTATGCCAAAAAGTACCCAAATATTCAACAACTTTCGCCACTGAAAATGACACTCAACTTCTCTCGCCCAAATCTGGTCTGCCTGTGATCAAATAAGAGTATATTTGTTCCTCTGATTAAATCGATTTGACCAGAAGAACAAATCAATTTAATCAGAAGATCAAATCAAGTTATTCACAGGAACAAATAGACTGCATTTTATCACGTGAACAAATGCATTTGTTCACATCGTGAAATCGATTTGTTCTTCTGATCAAATATTTAATCTCCTGATCGTCGGTTATTGCCACAATATGTGGCAATAACCGAGGCTAAACCAAAATAAAACGTAAGATTTTAAATTGAACCCTGTGAATTACAATAACCTGGATATACAATGTTTGAGAATTTAAAGAAGGAAGGCAGAGGAATATGTAAGTATATCAAAGAAGACTTAAACCTATCAGAATATACAAATGTAAAAATACACATGATTTCAATGAAATAGTATTGGTAGAATTTAAAATAGAACAAACAAGGAGAGTCATTGGATGTTTATATCGTAGCTCAAATAGCTCAAGCGTAAATACACAAAACTGAACTAGTGCTGGCTTTAGGCATCCAAACAGATGGAGACTTGCCAGAGATAGACTTGAAGGCTGTAAACTAGACAAAGACCTGAGCATGTCGCAAGTTTATTTCTAGAAAGTGTTGGAGATGCATTCCTGTATCAGCATATGACAGAACCAGCCCGATATATAGGGAAGGACAGAGAACAAATACTCTCACTGGATTTAATTTTGACAAATAAGCGGGAACTTGTAAAAGATATAAAAATGTTACCACCTATTGGGAAGAGTGACCACTGTGCACTATTGTTTAATATGAAAAGTTCACCTGAACACGTAAACAGGGAAAGGACAAAAATGAACTGTTACAAAGGTGATTATGACATAATAAGAAGTGAGCTGAACATAAACTGGACGCAACGCTTTGAAACGAGGAGTGTGGAAGAAAGCTGGTAAATGCTTAAAGATACATTACATGAGCTTTGTGAAAAATAAGTACCCAAAAGTAAAAGTGGAGTAAAGCCAAAACCAATATGGATGAATGAAATAGCATTAATGCACCTTGCTCTTTCATGTGTCATTGAATTATTGATGTAAGGTAGCTAACCCTTTCTTGAGGGACTGCCTGTCATATGGGACCACTTTGGCTAGGACCTAGGGCTGGTCCCTTAAGGCAGGTTATGCTGGCCCTATAAGGTTTTCCAGTCATTGCTAGGGAACCTGCCCATCTTTTGTAGGCAGGGGTGGGCAAGGGGGGCCACCATACGCTGGTACAAGTAGTGATTTTGCCCTGGTACAAGGTATGGAAAATCAGAAAATGTGCAAATAATGGTTGGTTTAAAGTATGGAAAGTAAAAAGGCTTCCAGTAAGTACAGCAAATAAAAATGTACAGTATGGAAAACCCCTTACCCCCTCTTTTGTCCATGCTTACTCACAAACCTGATGCCACTCACACCTTGTCGTGAAAGGGTCCCTTTGGCAATTATTTGAGCGCTGAAGCTGGGAGACCATGGTATTTCTTATCACTAGTGAAAAGCTTACACTCGCCATATTTGCTCACAGATGTGAATAGATGATGACAAGTACAAAGTTAGGTGTTAGCAAAACGAAGACCAGCGAAAGGGTATTGATTGAAGAAACAGATAGTAGAGTAGATTTTGATTTTTGTTTACTTCCATTCAATTGCAGATAGAAAAACAAATCCCAGTATAGCAGCCGGGGAGGGGGGGGAGGGGAGGGAGGTTACTCCCATTTTTTATGATTCTTGTTATGTGTCACTCTGAAGGCCCCTCTTTTCAGTGAAATCACCCTATTAGTAAGAAAGTTCCAGTATTTTGCCAAAAATTCCCTAAAAAAACAGATATCACTAGGAGTAAAAAAAAAATCCTGAAAAAGTGAATTTTTTCTCTTTTATTGCCCAAAATTTGGGAAATTTTCCCAAACTGAGGTCACAATTTTCTTCTGGAAGCACTTTTCACACCAATTTGGGACCATCTTTTCTACCCTTTAATTCCCTAATAAAGGTATCATTTTTGTGGAAAAAGTGCCCTAAGGCTTAACAAAGTGTCATCACCAGGTGGGACAACAAAGCACTGATGGGTGATGGGAAAGCCTGGTTGATCAGCTCTCTAGCATCTAATAAATGTAACTGTTGTGTGTGATCATGGTGTCAAGCTTGGCAGCTGCTTACCCCCTTGATGTTGGGTAGTTCTTTATCTCTGTGCAGCAATGCTCCTTTATAGCACTGTAATTTCTGGTGTGCAGGTTGCCTCATTCATGCTGAAGAGTTCCACTGCAAACCATGCATGTCAAGGTTGCTGGATTGACACTTGGTCGCTCTGAGGTCATAAAACATATACATATTTCAGTTACATGTTAGAAAATATACATAATTGTATTCAGGGTGAAAATATAATTATGTACTAGCTTGGTGACATACCCAGGTATTTCCCTAACCAAGCCACCCTTGTTAAATGAAGCTGACATATGTGTGTATATGTATGTGTACATGTGTATATATATATATATATATATATATATATATATATATATATATATATATATATATATATATATATATATATATACTGCTATTATGAATTAAGCAGTGAGTAGAATTTTGATGATCAATTCCAGCAACAACAATTACTGTATATACAGTGGTACCTCTCTTGAGAGACCCCTCTAATGAGAGACCGCATATCTTTTTAAGACCGCTCTCTCAGAACACTGCGCTATCTTTTCCATGTTGTTGTACCTCTAATGACAGACCACCTGCTTTGAGAGACCGCATTTTGACCCACTGTAGGGGTGGTCTCTCAAAAGAGGTACCACTGTACATTAATTTTGTGCATGTGTTACTAGTAAGGTGAAACATATACAAGATAAAAAAATCATCGGTTACACAAACATGATAATATCTTTTTTTTTTCAGCCTCCATGTCCAGACAGGTAAGTGACATTTGAAAGCATTGACAAATTGCTTCCTGGCAGTCTTCTGTCCATGTGTGCCAGAAAATATGTGTACATGTCTGAGTGTTCCTTGTATTGAGAAAGTACCCCAAACACGGTTCTAAAAGTGGTCACTCGAAACCGGATATCACTAGGAGTAAAATAATTGATGAAATGAACAGTGACACCAAAGGCATGATTAATGTGGTTTCTTAAAGCAGGTGATCTCATAAGACTGGGACCATTCATTGTACAAATTTTCAAGAAAGTGATAGGAGTAATGTGATAATGTTAAACTGGTAAAATGCGACAATGGATTTTTTCTCATGTTTTTGCACAAAAATACATCATAAGGCCAAGATTAGCTTAAAAGATTTTTAGGTCACTATGACCCTTTTCTCCCTCACTGTGATGTGTTTAGTTGTGAGCAACTTGGATTGATCCAGCTTATGAATGACTGGCTGTGAAATGTGACTGATCATTATAGTACTCACATATTGAGTTGTGCACCTTATGCGTGTATGTTATTAGTATTCAGTTCATTTCTGGAGTCCTGACCTTCTCATCCAAAAAAACCCAACATTTTTTCCATGGTAACTCTGATAATTTATTGTCTGATTTAAACAAAGCGGGACAGTAAAGATGACAATAGGGACTTTTTTGAAGTTTTATGATTGTCATTCTCTACCTATTTGTTTCATCGTCATTGATACCTCATTATTGATAATAATTTACCCCAAAGTAGATGAATGCAATAGAATGTCTCCACTCTCTAGATTTGGAAAAATGGATCTTAATCTCTCAATAAGGAAGTGGTCTTTCTATATATTGAACACAAAATATGAATAAACTGGGAGTAGAAAGGGGTAATACTAGTAGTCTTATGATGGAGAAATATTGACAGATATTCCAGTGGATTCAGATGTCAATAGTTGTCATTTTGTGGCAGTGAGTACATGAAATGGAAAGCAAAATTCAGGGGTCAGTATAAGTTTGTATTTTCTGTTCTGTTTTTTTTTTTTTTTTTTTTTTTTTGTCCGCAGGCAGTGCCAGTGGGTTTCGTTGGGCTGGGCAACATGGGAGCGCACATGGCACGGAACTTGCTGAAGAATGGATATCCAGTTGTGGTTTATGATGTGGTTGAGGAGTCCGTCCAGAGTCTCAGGGAGTCTGGTAAGGCAGCAAGGGGCCATGTGACCAGCTTTCAGGGGACAAAAGACATGCAGTATGCCCCAACTGTTTCTGTACAATCACTAGCATAGAGCTGTCAGGTCTCCACGCTATAAGAGCTGCAGACCAACGAATGGAAAAGGGGAAACTAAATCAGAAGTTACAGTGTGTGAAATGTGCGAATATAAGCTGCATATTTTGTAAAATTTTGAATTTAAATCATACCAAACTTGTTGTGTTCCTTTCTTTACAAAACCATATCATTTTTCATTCAATATCTGCTCTGTGGACAAGGGAAAGAGGGAAGAATGAGAACTATCAAGAGCTTCAGGCACGCTTGCTGCTCCAGGGTACAGAGGATGAATTTGTTACAGGCTTCATGAAAATGTGTTTACAGAACTGTCTGTTCCTATATTACATATGTTGATTTGGAAATTGCAAAGATGACAGGATGATTTAAACTTCTGTTTAGTGTAGTTTGTTGGTTCTGGACATTAAAAGTGCTTAAGATGATCATCAAAACAGAAACAAGTGGGTCTAGTACTTTTGAAAACTGGAAAATGAAGTTAAAATTGAAATTTGACATGCCTGTAAACTACTACTGTAACAATAACTGCTTTTGCCTGCTTAGCAACTGTCTTCATTTCACCAGAGGGGCAAATTAAGTGAGGCCCAAAAAGCAGCCTCATCTTCAGACAATATTTGTTGAACCTCTGGTTTGAATAGTATCCTTGCAAACATGCAGGTAATTAGCATGTTTTAAATTTTGGAAACTACTTGATTCAACAAATGTGAATGTGTAAATAAATAATTTGGTGAAAGGCAGTTTATGTATGAACACTGACATGTGACCCTCAGGAAAACATCAATATCAGGATAATTGTATACGATGATTTTTAACAACTGTCAAAGGTTTCATCAAAGTCTGTTATTTTTTATACAGGTATGTTTGGTTATGTGCCTGAAAACTAACTACATGTACTAAAAAAAATTGATAAATGAATAAACAAACAAACAAATAAATATATAAATTAAGAAATCCCCAGTCAGACAAGTCAATGTTTAAAACAAACCAATGCATATTCAAGCAATATTGAAATATTGCGTGTATGCACCTTGGATTTGAACTGTAACATGAATCCTGAGGAAACAAAGCTATGCTTTATTATACATCCAGAATAATCACACAGTCTGTATCACGTTCCTGTTAGTGTCCATTATGGAGCAACAGCATTCAAGATGAAATGAGTTGGCTCTGTAGGTTTATCACAGACTACGGTTAATGAAAATCACTTTTTCTTTCTTTTTTTCAAGGAAATGATACTTGGTCAAATGAACTGGTCAGTGGAAAGGCTTGTGACCATAATGGTTTATTTTCAGTCAATAGGATGTGTATCGTCCGTGATTGTCCACACTGCTGGCAGCACTTCCTCATGCTATGTACCAACTTCCTGATTAGCCTCTGAAGTACATTGCACCACTGTTGCAAAAGATAGCGTCGTAGGTCGGCAAAATCTGAGCCAGGACCCATCTTCTCATAGACATTTCTCTTCAGATGGCTTCATAGCTATAAGTGCTCTCTCCAATCGAGGTCAGGAGAACAGGCTGGCCATTGCCTCCACAGTTTCCCTGTCTATGAATTCCAGCACTTCAACAGCCAAATGTGGTCTTGCCCTGTGCTGCATCAGGACAAAGTTGTCACCAGTAACACCAGCACATGGGACCATGTGCAGCTGCAGGCTCTGGGTGATGTGACGTCTGGCAGTCATGGTACCGTTCAGCCTGACTAGGTCAGTCTGGCCATTGGCTGAGATGCCTGCCCTGAGCAGGGTTTTGCCCCATACAAATGCATCTGTGGGCTGCCCACAGTATGTGGCGTGCCTCTCCCTTGGTCACCTCCGGGGCCCGGACACACCCATCATTTTTCTGTGCCGAGAGGAGCAACATTTGTCTGTGAACAGCACATTGTCCCATTCAGCCAGTGTCTTATGAATGTGCTGTTTTACCCACTGGGACCTGGCCACCTTGTCAGCATCGGTCTGTTCAACATGGACCTCATCCTCAAACATTTTTAACAGAAGAATGGAAAAAACAAATATGATTTAACAGCTAACTTTCTAGATAATTAGCTCAGCTAACCAAATGTCACAGAGCTTATGCGATCCCTCCTGTCTGCCCGTCCATCTGTCCGTCCATAAACCTTTTGCTTGTGAGCACGATATAGTCCACAGTTTTTCAGATAGCTCCATATTACTTTCAGGACTTATCAACTGCATAAAAATCTAGGTCGAGTTTGATATTGGTGGCACCACCTGCAGTATTATGTAATATATGGGTCAAAATTTAAAATTTTTGTGACCGCTCTAGCATCCATAATGTTTGATAGATCTTGATGAAATTTAGTGGGCTTGTTGACGAGGTCAAAGTCTTAAGTAGCTTTTGATACTAGTGGCACCGCCTATAATGTGATGGAAATTATGAGCCAAAATGTGTTTCAAAATGTAAAATTCCATATCGCGAAAAGTAATTGGATTAGACTTGTCAATTTATAGAATATATAGACCATGTCCAATACTAGAATGTTATGTAATATCAGTGACCTTGACCAATTTTTGTGGGGTCACCAAGACTGTGAAGTTGAAAGAAGTGATTTTGAAATGGCAGGGTCTAGCTTGGACATCAATGGCAAAGAGAACTAAAACCTCCAGATCAAAATTGTACTTGATTACATTGTTCATAAAACTTTACTTGGCGACCTACTTTTTGGGTTACCGGAACCCAATAATTATGGAGTTCGATGCTTGTCCAAGTGTATTGTTTTTCCTCAAGAACTTGAAAAGTTATTACTTGATCTGAACAAACAGACCATCCGGGAATGCACATTTTGAACACAACAACTTTTTAGTCTGAGGTAAACGTCAAGGTCAAATGGCCAGTTGGAATATAAGGGTCATCTTGTGAATGCTCTGCACCTCACAGTTTTTGGGTCAGGCCCATATAACTTTTAGCACTTATCAAATTTATGAAAATCTATGTGGAAGGCTATGTTGGTGATGCCATCTATAGTGTTGTGTAATATACAGGTCAAAATGTTAAAATCTTGTGACCAGTCCAGCATCTTTAATTTTTGATGAATCTTCATGGAATTAAGTGGGGTTCTAAAAGAGGGCAAGAACTCAGTTGCTTATGATACTAGTGGCTCCACCTAAAATTGGACTGAAATTTTGTGTTAAAATGTCTTGAAAGATACAAAATTGCAGATTTAAAAAAAAAAAACTATATTGAATTTAGACATGCCAAATTTATAGGATATATAGATCATGTCCAATGCTAATATGTTATATAAGATCAGTGACCTTGACCTATTTTTGTAAGGTCACAAGACCTGTTATGTTGGCAGAATTGATTTTGTGCTAGTCACGTGTAGTGTGGACATCAATGGCAAAGAGAATTGAGCCTCCAGATCAAAACTGCATGCGAGTACCTTGACTATAAAACTCTATTTGCTGACCTCCCTTTTGGGTCACAAATGACCTAATGATTGTCTGACCTTGATCTATTTTTCAAGGTCATTAATCACTTAAAGGGAATAAGAAATGCTGCTACAACCAGATGGCTAATTGTATGTTAATTATATGCATGGGAGAGGTCAGTATACATAATCTCAGGGTTTCTGCCAGAGTGAAATTTTAGGGTACTCAAATTTTATATTCTCAAGTAGAAAATTCTAATAATGAAGCCTTTATGGGGTATTTCTGGGTAATATATGCTAAAATTGTTCTTTTCTGCTAAAATCTTAGGGTAAGCAAATGTACCCTTGCAATTTTTCAGGGTAAGCTATTTTACCCTTTTTTACCCTCTGGTGGAAACCCTGAATCTGTTGTCAGCTCAAGAAGTAGGTAACACCTGAACCAATGGTAGCCTGGCCATCAGGCCTTGCTCCTAGAGATGAAAGAAAAGCTAATTATCACATGACCATTGTAGAATGACATTACAGCTAAAGAGCCCACCCAGGAAGTCAAAAGTGGCCCACTTTTTTTTGGCTGCTTCCTATTACCTTTAAGAAAAGGACATTTAATTCAATATCTTCATAAAGAATGAGGCAAGTGATGCCAAATGTACCACAAATGAGTATAATGTGGAAGTGTGATGCTGCATACTACGGCAGAGCTTGATTGATTTTTCAAGGTTGTGGATTGAAAACATTTCAGAAAATGATTTGTTGGGGATGGTGGTCCACGGAGCATTAGGCCCATTGGCCTCTTGTTGTTTGTATGTTGATTTTTTCAAGTTCCTTTGTATAAGCAGGTCTTATATGTTCCCAGGAGCTGACACTGGCAGCTCTCCAGCAGATGTCGCCACTAAGGTTAAACACATAGTGACCATGCTGCCCTCAAGCCCACACGTTAAGGATGTTTACCTGGGACCCAAGGGAATACTCAGGTATACTAAGATATCTGTCTTACGTGGTATCAGTTTAAAAACAGTTGTTAAAATTTCCAGTAAGTTTTGAAAACTGTAAAAACAGATGCAATCATGGCGATAAAACTTTATATTTAATACTCAGATAATATTCTTCTGGGAGAAATTTTTTTTTCTTACTGACTTTGGCATGGATTGACAGGGTCAGTCTATAAATGTACTATTAGTTATGTAATGTTACCTCTCGACCACCATTTGCGTAGACCTCTGTGTCTGGGCTGGATGCCCATGAAATGGAGTTGAGTTCGTTCACTTGATCTCTGAAAACCTGACAGTCCTGTGGCGCCATCTCTCGGTTCTTGTGGAACTGGTGATGACTCCTGGTGTGCATGTTCCCCGTGTCATCCTTCCTCTTTTGGAAATTTGTCACTTGACGTCAGCTATAAGAGGAAGCGGGGTTGGTCGGCTAGCTTCTCTGGTGGTCTGGAGGTAAGTGTACTTACTAATACTGATATTACACCAAATATCTTGTATTAGTTACATAATGTTACCTCTTGACCACCATTTGCCGATATAGAAGTGTATAGATGGAGGGTGTAAGGTTACTAGCACACTGACCTCATTAGACCAGTGGGACAGACAGCTTGGGGGCAACCAGTCAGCTTTCAGCCCAGACACAGAGGTCTTGGCAAATGGTGGCCGAGAGGTAAGTGTGTTTACTAATACTGATATTACTCCAAATATCTTGTATAGGTCAACTACTTGTTGGTTTTGTACTGGCATTTTAGGGAGGGTTTATTATCTTTGTCATATTTAAATTGTAATATAACCTGCTGTAAAGACTGCTTTCTTCAAAGGACCACCCTTGTCAGTCATTCGATCATATTCATATATGAACTTTACCTTCAATGAAGACCACCTGTAGCATAAGACCACATTTTTGCTGACAGTGGGGCTGGCCATAGACAGCAGTATAGTATAGTAACACTCTCAGCGCACATGGAAGGATTCACTTGAACCTGCATATTTTTTGTTGGCAATTGGAAAATGATGGGCAAAGTTTACCCAGATTTAATGGTATTGTAGTGTTATTTATGGGAAAATCGTCATTTTCAAGTATGTACTAATGGATGTGTGTGTGTAAAATTTAGTACGGTAAATATTGTTGGTTCAACCATGATGAAAATGTGACAATATCTCTTTGTGAAGTATAGCTACATGTCTGACTGCAAACGGTTGGTTGTATCTGTGTACTTCCAGGTCAATTTACAGTGAAATCAATGCTTTAGACACCATTTGCAATTTGTAGTCATCAGCAATACTTTTGATAGATCTATTTGGCATATTGCATATTCTGTTAATTATATGTTATGGTTGCCCTGTTTCAGCATGTCCTGATTGTGCTGTTATTGTGATTGTTCTGTTTATCTTAATGTGATTGTTCTGTTTATCTTATTGTGATTGTTCTGTTTATCTTATTAGTCCCCCGCCCACTTGGTGGGGGACTATAGGTTTGCACCTCATCCGTCCGTCCTTCCGTCCGTCCGTCCTTCCGTCCGAAGCTTCTCCGGGCCATATTTCCAACACCATAACACCCACAGCTACCAAATTTAATGTGTTTGTACTTCCAAGGATAGAGGTGTATGGTGTGCCAAAAGTAGGTCACTAAGTCAAATATCTGGGTCACAGAATACATATGTATGAAAAATCTTGTCCGGGCCATAACTTTTTTGTCCTTTTACTTAGAGTCATGAAATGTTACACAAATGTGAAGCTTAGTCTAAGAAAGTGTCATAAAGCAAAACTAGGTCACTAGGTCAAACATTTGGGTCACCGATCGATATGTAAATATACAGAAACAAATTTTGTCCGGCACATATCTTTCCTATATTAATGCTACCTCTTCAATTTTTTTATGGTGGGTAGACCTTAGGTAGTAGGTATGCATAGGCATTGTTTTGTGTGGCTAATTACTTGCATTAATTAATTATTTAACAAAGTTCGTTAAGCAAGACAAATTTTGTCCGGGCCATATCTTCTAAACTATTAATGCTAGCCCTTTGAATTTTTTGTGGTGGATAGACCATAGGTAGTAGGTGTGCATAGGCATTGTTTTGTGTGGCTAATTACTTGCATTAATTAATTATTTAACAAAGTTCGTTAAGCAAGACAAATTTTGTCCGGGCTATATCTTCTAAACTATTAATGCTAGCCCTTTGAATTTTTTGTGGTGTGTAGACCTTAGGTAGTAGGTGTGCATACGCATTGTTTTATGTGGCTAATTACTTCCATTAATTAATTAATTAACGAAGTTCATTAAGCAAGCTCAAGATACAATACAAATTTTGTCCGGGCCATATCTTCTAAATTATTGATGCCAGCCCTTTGATTTTTTTTATGGTGGGTAGATCTTAGAGGGGATATGGTAATGGGCACCGTCCGTGTGTCCGTCCGTCCATCAAATATTTGGGTAAACTCCATGTAAAACCTTGTCCATGCCATATTTCCCTTACTATAATACCTACAGCTACCAAATTTATTATTTTAATACTACCTGGGGAGTTGTTGTGTCACATGGCAAAAGTAGGTCACTAGGTCAAATATCTAGGTCACTGTGAAATCCATTCAAAATCTTGTCCGGGCCATAACTTTTTTGTCCTTTTACTTAGATTAATGAAATTTTACACAAATGTGAAGCTTAATCTAAGAATGTGCCATACTTTTAATTCTTTTTTTCATCTAGATCACACCCCTATATAGTAGTCCATTCAACCTCGTGGGCGACGAGCGGGGGACAATGTATTGCTCTGCAATACTCATTAACTTGTTGTGATTGTTCTGTTTATCCTATTGTGATTGTTCTGCTGACTGTATCACAGTTTTTCTGTGTACCAGTGTGTTCTCTGCATAATATTTTGATTGTTGTACTGTTGCAGTGCTGTACAAAAGGGCACTCTCTTGCTGGATAGCAGTACCATTGACCCCTCTGTGTCCACAGACATGGCCAAGGAGGCACAGGCTCATGGCGCCACCTATTGTGATGCACCAGTATCAGGAGGTAAAATTGCCAGTTACTTTTATTTTGACATTTTTTTTAGCTCGGCTGACTTGTCAGAAGAGCTCATAAAATCTGTTTGCATCTGTCCATCTGTTTGTCTTTTTACATTGTCACCTACTCAAAAACTGTTGCACGCAATGTTTTGATTTTACACCTGAATGTTGCTAGGTGGTCCTCTACCAGAGGTGATTGCAATGTTGATTTCCATTTTTTTAACTTATTCTCGAAAACCATTGGCCAAATTCACTTAAAACTTATTGGGGAGGTGCCGTGGGTGGGTTTGTACAAATGGCCATAGTCCTGTGAATTTTAGGTTTTTCATTAATTTTCTTGTTCCTTTTTTATATGTGGCTTTGCATCCGATATTGTAATCAGTTCTGGCAGCCATTTTGTTTACATGTTCCCATAGGAGCGCCCAAAATTTGTTTCAGATTCATATGTATGCTAGATGGGACTTGATGTTCAATTTGAAATTCTTCATGTTCAGGATCTGAAGAGTAGGAACAGACATTATTACAACAGACAGGCAATTTAAATCATCAGAAAACTTGTAACAAAACTATTTATGGGAGGTGGGACTCAAATGGGGCAGCAGACTCATGGTTCTGAATCAAGCTGTCAGAAGTGAAAAACTCGAGAATCAGATTCTATCACAAGTGAAGCTTCTAGCATACAGCGAGGGGAAGCAGTTGTTGTCATGAGTGAAACTCCAATGTAAACACAGTGTTCACGAGTGATGCGGGGCCTGCAGGGGGTCTCACTGTGCAGTGTTGTCGCTCGGCTAAAATAGAAGGGCGCTGCGCCCTGCCCTTTTATTCGGCGCCCTACCCTTTTGTTCCACGCCCTGCCCATTTTTCCTGCATCCGTTCATTTTTCCAG
Organism: Hermodice carunculata; assembly: GCA_964020975.1. Lineage (NCBI taxonomy): Eukaryota > Metazoa > Annelida > Polychaeta > Eunicida > Amphinomidae > Hermodice > Hermodice carunculata. The sequence continues at coordinate 85,935,720 of OZ026627.1, read as the reverse complement.
TAAATTTTACGGCTAAATTTGCTTCCCAGATCCATTTTCCAAGCGAAGATTGAACTAGATCCCGAACAGGTAATTAGATGCTTGGGCAGTAGTGGCTGCGGCTGTCCATGTTATATAATACTTTATTGCAGTGTTATATCACTTCCTCCCCCTGAAAACCATTTTGCTGCTTTTATGATGCAACGGGTTACATGGCGTCCGGCCAAAAATATCCAGCCTCAAACGTCACATTTGGTCCAGAGGATAGATAGTTGTGTACCGCAAATGAATAGAAATAAAAAAAAGTTGTGTATTTTGTGATTTCAGTAGTGAATTTTTTACTTGAGCATTTCTTTCATGCCAGCTGACCAGGGAGGAGTGAGAGTATGCCAAGGTCTGTGTGACCTCAGATGCGCGGGCGGTTACCCTGTTGAAGTAAATCGTCATTTAAGAGTTTAAACACCATTTTTTGGGTACATCTTTTTATGAGAGGCTATTTCGTATTTGTGTTTACACATGACTTCTAAGAGAAGTGCGTAAATGTCTAATCTAGGTGCGAGTACGGCTGTGCCTCCAGAGAGGAGGGAACTTTCCCTAAGACCAAGCGATCACCTGTTGCGTGTGCAGTTCAGTCGCGTGTACATCGCCACTTGGGGAAACAATTGCATTGTAGCATTACCGTAAGGCCTTTGTGTACCAATATTTGCTGGTATACGAAAAAATATATATACAACTTTGCTTTTACCCAAGTTTACGGTTTCAAGGCAGACTTTGTTCGAAAACTTGGGCACATGTTTCCGCAATACAGAACATGAAGACGGGCTTGCGCTTCCCTGAAGGCTGAATGATTATTAATCCAAATACTGGAGTTTGCACATCCCGGTATACAAATGGAGATGCATGGTCATCTGTTTGCACGAGGACGAATCTGGTGATTGTTGTGTCAAACTCTTTGGATTGCATAGACAAGAAAGAAAGACAAAAGTTTAATGTAGAAGGCACATCAGAGCACTGTCCGCATAGAATGACAGAATCTGTTGTATTCTAGCAATGGATAGAGTGTTCAAACGATCGCAATTTCACCGCAACCCAAATGAGGCCCCAGCACACGGGATGCAAAGCAAGAGCCGATCAATATTTCTGCGTGCCATGGGGCTCCCTTTGGGATGTAGGATATTAAATCAATTTAATGGAAAGCCTTGATGTTTAACATGCCAAACTGTGTGAATCATGCTGTGCAGCTGGAGAGATGAAAACAAAGTGTGTGTGTCAACACACACTTTTCTGTTTTTCCTCAAATTCATTCATTCTTTCTTTCTTTCTTTCTTTCTTTCTTTCTTTCTTTCTTTCTACTTTACCAGCAATTTGTCCGACACTTTGATCGGACACTATTATACGTAGAAACTCCAAACTTTGACATGATTGTACCTCCATACGAGGAGTTTGTCCGTTTTATACAGAGGAATGAAAATGTTTAAAATTATGCAAATTAGGGTCATTTGAAATTTTAAATCTTGAATATCTTCAAAAGTATAATAGATAGAGATGTCATTCCAACTTTTACTAGGGGGTTATGGACCATTGTGCATCTAATGAATTTAAAACAAAAGTTGTAGCAATTTAAATTATGCTAATTAGCAGCATTTGAAATTTTAGAACTTGAATATCTGCAAAACTATGAAAGATAGAGATGTCATTTCAACTTCTACTACAGGGTTATTGACCATTGTGCATGTAATGAATCTAAAGCAAAAGTTGTAGCCATTTAAATTATGCTAATTAGCAGCATTTGGAATTTTAAAACTTGAATATCTTCAAAACTATTATAGTTAGAGATGTCATTTCAACTTTTACTAAGGGGTTATTGACCATTGTGCATGTAATGAATCTAAAGCAAAAGTTGTAGCCATTTAAATTATGCTAATTAGCAGCATTTGGAATTTTAAAACTTGAATATCTTCAAAACAATTATAGATAGAGATGTCATTTCAACTTTTACTAAGGGGTTATTGACCATTGTGCATGTAATGAATCTAAAGCAAAAGTGGTAGCCATTTAAATTAGGCTAATTAGCAGCATTTGGAATTTTAAAACTTGAATATCTTCAAAACTAGTATAGATAGAGATGTCATTTCAACTTTTACTAAGGGGTTGTTGACCATTGTGCACGTAATGTATCTAAAGCAAAAGTTATAGCCATTCAAATTATGCTAATTAGCAGCATTTGGAATTTAAAACTTGAATATCTTCAAAACTATTATAGATAGAGATGTCATTTCAACTTTTAGTATGGGGTTATTGACTATTGTGCATGTAATGAATCTAAAGCAAAAGTTGTAGCCTTTTAAATTATGCTAATTAGCAGCATTTGAAATTTTAAAACTTTAATATATTCAAAACTGTTATATTTAGAGATGTCATTTCAACTTTTACTAGGGGGTTGCTGACCATTGCGCATGTAATGAATCTAGAACAAAAGTTGAAGCAATTTAAATTATGCAAAGTAGCAGGATTCGAAATTTTCAATCTCGAATATCTTGAACACTATAGTAGATAGAGATGTCATTTCAACTTCTTGTAGGGGGTTGTTGACCATTGTGCACCTAATGAATTACAAATAAAAGTTGTAGCAATTTAAATTATGCTTAATAGCACCATTAGAAATTTTAAATCTTAAATAAATTCAAAGCAATAAAAGATCGAGACGCCATTCCAACTTCTACCCCTGTGTTATGGAATAGTTGTACATTGCCATACCAGTATGCTTTGAAGACACACGCACTGATTTGCTATGCAGCAAATTATCTTTCCCAGTTGATTTTGCACGTTGTAAAACACAGATACCATGTAAATTAAAGATTTGCCACAGATTACCCTATAGGCCCTTGGGCCTTGTTAGAAAATTCTTCATCTCCGAAAATGTGATGAAGATATCAGTTGTTATGGTAATTACACTGGTTGTCATGATGACTACACCACTTGTCATGGTAATTACATTGGTTGCCATGGTGATTACAGGTGTCATGGCAGCCAGGGATGCCAACCTTACATTCATGGTGGGGGCCAGTGCAGCTGACTATGAAGCAGGCAAAGAATTCCTCAGCAAGATGGGCAAAAATGTGATACACTGTGGAGATGTAGGGACAGGACAGGTAAGCCAGTCAAGCCTGTGGTACACAAGACAGATAAGCCTGTGATACATAGGTCAGTGGAGCCAGGGATGCACAGTACAGTAAAGCCTGTGATACACAAGACTGGTCAACCCATGGTACACCTTGACATGAGCCTGGTGGCCTCACAGTGCTCATGTCAATATGTACAGAGAAAGAGAATCGTCTTCCATGCTTATAGAATGCACATAAGGCTGCTCAAGTATATATGTTTTCGATTGTAATAACTATTTTGTACTTCAAAGCAATGGCACAATACCATTCAGGGCTCATCAACTTATTTTTTTGTAAGTGATCTTTTCCTCAGGGCAAGTTCTTTCGGGTTTTTCTTCTGTGTTTGACTTGCACACATTCCTAATTCACCTTTTGTTGTTTTTATCACATTTTAAACATTTTGCATAAATGACTTTATGAATTATGGAGCAAGCCAGATCTAAATAATTTCCATAATGGCAAAAAAAAAGTCTCATCAGTTTAGTCTGCAGACTTAATCATCAATACCGTACCAATTTTGCTTGTGTCTTAAGATATAAAATTCCATATTTGAAAAAGTAATTGGATTAGACTTTAGCCAAATCTATAAGATATGTAGACGATGTCCAAGGCTAGAAGTTTATATAATACCAGTGACCTTGATGTATTTTTGTGAGGTCACCATGCCTGTAAAGTTGAAACGTGATTTTGTAATGACAGGGTGCAGCTTGGACATCAATGGCAAAGAGAATTGAGCCTCCAGATCAAAATTGCATGGTTACATTGTACACAAAACTGTACTTGGTGACCTACTTTTTTGGACACCATGACCCAGTTATGGAGTCTGGCGCTTGTCCAAATTTATTGTTTTTCTTCAATAATTCCAAAAGTTATTACCTGATTTGAAGAAACAGACCATGTATGGGAAGCTGGATGTGGGGCACATATTTTGAATAATTTTTTAATCTGAGTTTAAGGTCAGGGTCAAATGGCCAGTTGGAATATAGGTGTCATCTCCTGATTGCTCTGCACCCCACAACTTTTGAGATAGGCCTAAATACGTTTAAGTTGTAAAGTGTATAAAAATATTTGTCGACATTAATGTTGGTGGCGCCACCTGTAGTATCATGTAATATACAGGTCAAAATGTGAAAATCTTGTGACCGCAATACTGTCCACAGTTTTCAAGTTAGCTCAATATAACTTTCAGGACTTATACGATGTATAAAAATGTAGGTTTATTTTGATATTGGTGGAGCCACCTACAATGTTACGCAATATAGGGGTCAAAATATGAAAATCTTGTGAACGCTGTAGTATCTTTAATTTGTCACAGATCTTCACCAAATTTGGTGGGATTGTGGTAGGGGGGTCAAAGTCTAAGTTGCTAATGATGCTAGTGGTACCATCTATAATTTGACGGAAATTATGAGCCAAAATGTGTTGCAAGATATAAAATCCCATATCTTGGAAAAGTAATTAGAAATGACTTGCAAATCAATATGGTACATAGACAATGTCCAAAGCTAGATAGTTTATATAATATCAGTGACCTTGATGTATTTTTGTGATGTCACCATGCTTGTAAAGTTGAAAGATGTGATTTTGTAATGGTAGGGTCTAGTTTGGACATCCATGGCAATGTCAGTACAGCACCAGGTCTATGAGTCTCTTGTATCACATAATCTGGGTGACCTTGATCTTCTGTCCCAAGGTCACTGAGGACATAAAGTTAAAGACTCACTCATTGTTGTCTTGGCACATGCAACAATATCCATTACGGGAATTGCACAAATAAGCTATGATTACATGTGGGGCGAAGTGCCATCTAATGAACAAACAAGACACTAAATTTATACAAGTTTTATATGTTCAGAAGCCACTTGAGGACATGCAACTTTGAAATGAAGATGCAGTTGCAATATAGCTACAGTGCCAGCAGAGCATTAGGCCTATGGGCCTCTTGTTTACTGGTTTTTCACTGGCCTGCCTTGAGAATGCTGCAAGCTTCCCCCAGCTATCCAATTTGATATAATAGTGTCATATATGATACATGTAGATCTTAAACAGATTGGATTTATGATCCAGACATGGCCAATATTAAAGTGGGGAGACTTCTCTCCAAATGGTTACAGAGAAAAACAGGCCTCTTTGGCCTTATCTAGTACACATGGCCTGTTAATCACACAAGCATGTCACATACTTGTGACACCTGGCATTACAATTTAATTCAGCTCTACTGTCCAGTAGACTGGCAACCCGTATGTGATTGACGTTGTAACAGTTACATCAGAATGTGGCTACATTGTCCATAACTGTGGTCATGTTATCTTGCCCTTTAAAAGGTTGATGAATCCAACGCGGCATTCAGTTTCTGTCGAATCACAGAGCAGAGAGTTGGAACAGAGACCAGCTCCCTGTAACTTGTAAACACAAACATTTAATATGTTTACCCTGGGGTTGAACAGTTATGGACAAAACTGGCTTGGCATTTTGGCACATCATGTATCTACTTTCACCAACGCTTGCCTTGTCTTCCTATTGCTAGAAGGTAGTAAAGAGTTCATTTTGTGGATTTCAAGTTTTGCCATACTGGAATGCAGTTTAGATCTTTGCCGCCAGTGGATAATATATGCCGCCTTTCAAAGAAGTGTGGCAGGTAGCTTTGCTCATGTCTACTGGTTAGTCATTCAATCAGTCAATGATCATGGTCTGTAGATGACTGCTACTGACTTTGGGGCCATCTATCTCCTGGTGATCCACTTACTGAAAATGGTGTCTGATCAATTACTTGACAATGGTTGAAGCTACAGCACTGACACTAGAAGGTATTTTGTAACCCTTAGTGATTTTGGGGTTTTCAGGTCAAGGTCATGATAATATAGAGACCTACCCACAGGAGGGGGGGGGGGCAGGGGGGAACATATGTTTCACAAACATGGCTTGTTATATTGAAGCTGCTATATCATCTGTCAGTCATCAGGTTAGATTATCAGCAAGTGCAACTGTTTATTCCTTTTTGTATTATGAATGCCAAACATTGTCCTGTTTTATTTGTCTCTAGGCTGCCAAGATCTGTAACAACATGTTGCTTGGTATTACAATGATAGGCGTCTCCGAGACCATGAACCTTGGAACCAGGTATGTCTCATTCTCAAGTAGATCAGTACATGTACATGGTAGGGTAAACTTTGATTTAGTGCTAAAGAGTACAGCTGCCAGTTCTCAATGATGATGATGATGATGACGACGGCGATTTTCAAATTCTGTGGCCTAATATCCTTGTCTACACATCTAAAATTTTACATTTTGCTGCTCCTATGAAATATGGTGATTATTTGGACCACCATCTATTTTGCCTTTACATTCTTTAAAATATGTTTCAATCTGTTTGGCTGACGTAAAAGATATTTTTACAGCAATATCAGAATTACTTTATGTCATAGCACTAGACCTGTAATTGCATATTTCTGATTATGTACTTATCAGTTTCTTGAAAACCCCCCAAAGATCATCATTCATAACATTAAACTTGATTTTTAAAGGTTTTATATTCTGTACAAAAAAGGGGGAGGGGGCATGAGGGCTGGTCATAGAAACCTGATGTATATGTATATTTGCATATTACTGATTATGTATTTTTCAATTTCTAGAACCCCCCCCCCCCCAACCCAAAAAATCATCATTCATAACATTAAACATGATTTTTCAAGATTGTATATTTTGTAAAAAGGGGGTGGGGTGGAGGGTAGGTCATAGAAACCTGAAGGGGGCAACAGATGTATTTGGCCTGTTAGTTCAGTAGTGGCACATATTGACCCAAGGAAATTAGGTCCTATTTCAGCATCAGAAAAGAGACTCCCTGACAGAAGACCAGTGCATCCTGTATTTTGGCTGACATATTGGCGGCAGCCAGGATTTAATTGTTCAGTGAAACCTCAGCGTAATGACACCATCCACTATTGACACTCAGGATTGCCCCGTTGCCCAGGACAAGTAAAACTGAGATAGGGACAAGTGATAATTAAGAAGCCAACAGAGACATTGACATTGCACTTGACCAAATTTCTTCAAATGCTGAAAAAGGGAAAGTCCTGGAGGATCTGAATGTGCAGCCCATGTGTACCTTGCAAAATATGTCAGGTATCTGAATATGTCAGTTCACCTGTCCCCCAAAATCTGGCCAAAACCAGCTGGTGGGCAAGGGGAGCTGTTTACTTGGTATTTATTCAAGGGGGAAAGTGTTATAGAAGTCAAATAGCAATGGAGTTGGCAAAGCCTCCTCAAACTTGTCTTGTCAAGTCAATGTGTGGGATATCTGAGAGTGGTTAGGAGAATTCAGTGATATCCGATGAACACCATCGGCGAATAGGTCAGTCATGTAGAAGGCTTCAAAAGAGGTGGCATATTAAAAGTTGATAAAAGCAACTGTTGTCATGCCCCGTGCTTTGCAATCTGCTTGGAATGTTCCATTGTGATTTTGGAGGGACTGAGTCAACTACCTTCCTCAGATTGTAGCCAGAATGTGCTGAAGAAAGTTTTTGACTATTTCATGTGCATTAATTATAGAGCTAATCACTGCTATAGTTGTTTTCTCATAACTATGGAACCTATAGTGGTTAAAAAGATTCAAATCCTCATGAAAATACCTTTCATTCAAATACCAGCAAGCCTGGTCTAAAGCAAAAAGTAGTCTTAGTCAGTTAACCCTTAAAGCACTGATTTAAGACTGAGTCAATAGCTTTCCTCGAGGTAAGTACCCCAAGGAAAGCTGTTGACTAAGATTATGAAGTGTTCAACTACATAGAATCTAATACACAGGCACGTACATGGTAATAAGCATTTACCTTGTGTTCCAAGGCGCAGAAATACACAACACAATGTCAACAGCGACGATCAGGCAATAGCAAGCAATGGTAAGGAAGCTTCAAGGGTTCTCCGGCGATCTGCACCTGTTGGTCGTGTGCCAGTGGTTTTTGATCTTCCCGGCACTGACGTCACCGCTCAAACCGAGTCAAGGGACCAGTCCGTACCACATTCTCCTCCGTTTTGAAAAGACGTGCCTTACATGTTTTACTGTTTACCGAAGAAGTGTTTTCGTTCAAGCCGAAAATAGTAAATTTAGATGTTGGCCTCAAAGTGTACTTTTTTCACTATCTGCGATGATGACGCAAAAGTTGTTGATGACCAAGTGCAACCTTGAAACAGGTGACGAAAAGTTGAAAGGGTTAGAGCATTCTATGTATCATGCTATATATGCAAATATATGAATGCATATTTCTAACAGATCCAGAAGGGTGACAGGGTATAGAGTTAAGCACATCTAAAAAAATGTTATCATCACATCTATATGAAGCCATACACCACATGTATCATTGCATAGATTCGAAATATAATGAATTAACATGTAGTCCTGTACCAGGTATACCCACATGCATATCAATGTATATCCATGCCCCATATAGCAGCATTCCTATAAGTGGAAGGAACATTGGCTGATAAAGTGGGTATGATACTTCACGCAGCAGCATTCCCACAAGTGCAAACAATATAAAAAATAGTGGAAACCAATCACCATAAGAAATAAGAAAAATCATATGAGCTAGATATATAAGATCTAACCCACTAATACATGTATCTATGTACAGATATATACATAACAGTGTCAATGTGAACTTTACAATTATCCGGATGAAATCCGAACCATCATAAAGAACATTACCAAAATCACTAGATTTTAACCGCAAATGTATGTTTGATAGTGGTGGATTACCGAATAGCTAGATGAAATCCAACACATCAGCAATTTCACCAAATTTTGACTTGCCAAACAGGGATACAAACATGTACAAGTTACCAAATAGACAGAGAAAATCCGTCCCATTGGCAACAAAAGATACAGCTCCATAGCCAGCATTTGATACTGGTGGATTACCGAATAGCTAGATGAAATCCAACACATCAGCAATTTCACCAAATTTCGAGTTGCCAAACAGTGACACAAACATGTACAAGTTACCAACTAGACAGATAAAATCCGTCCCATTGGTAATAAAAGATACAGCTCAATAGCCAGCAATCTTAGAGCTTATAGAAACTCTTGGCCACAGATCTTGTCATCTGGCACACGAAAGACAAAGGCACATTTTTGGTAGAGGCTATGGCTTTGGCTGTTTCCAGAAGCATTCCGGGGTTGGAGAACCGAGCCGAAGACCGAAATTTTACGGGGACTTGATATGGAGCATCTGTTTCCAAAACCAGACGCTGAAGTGGAATCTGACGGATGACCCTGCTGTTTTGGTCCACCATCTTGGCTGTCACCCCAAACACTGTAGACGGAAAAGCATCTACACAGGCCTGATATTCCTCCATCCCCCCAGAAAAACAATGCATGTGAACTGCCTGGCTTGATGGTAGAGTCTTCTTCATAATTTGCAGGCAACGGTGCAATGCATCGTAATCCTCACCACCCCTACAATGGATAACCACTGGCAGGTTGAACTTTGGAGCCAGGGGAAGACACAACTCTAAGGCTTTCTGCTGTTGGCATCTCACTGCATCTGAAAAGTTGTCAACTGTGAAGTCCAGTCCAACTTCTCCCAAACCCACCACTTTCGGAGCCTGCAGCAGTTTCTCCAGATCCTGGACTATGCTCTTTACCTTGTCCAAGGACTTGTAACCAACAAACCTAGGATGAACTCCCATACAAAATACAATCCTCGGATCAACCTGAAGCTGTTCCATACATGTTGGAGTCTTCCATTTGTTTTCAAACACTTGGTTGGAAACTATGTACTCAAGTGTGAAATCCTCCTCACTTATAGGATGCTGACACAACACATGGGCTACATCAGGAAGATTGAGCCTGTAAAGCATCTCCCCTACATGGCAGTGCGCATCAATTATCAAGTATCCCTCTTGGCTGAAGCCACGAATAGGTGGGAGAGTTTGGTCTCCCATAGCAATGGTAGGGGCCATCCACATGAATTTTCTTAACCTCTCCGCTGTGTCATGGGGCAAGGTCTTGATTATCCCCGACAGATTTCTCCAATGCAACAGTGCAGGGATGCCATTTGGTGGTGAGATGCAGATTTTACTTGGTTTGTCTGAATGTAGGACTCTCTGCTGGAAGTCTTTGAAAAGCTGTTCTTCCATCTCACTCAGTGCAGCTCCTTCACTATACAGGTGGTTCTGTAGAACATGTTGTAATAAACCATCTACAGATGACACTCCCACCTCAGTGGCGAGTGTAACTAAGAACCCAGCCATCAATGAAGACCATGCTCCCAGGTACTCTTCTTGAAATTGAGCAAAGCCAACTTGATGTTGCTCGTGATGCTGGTGGAGCCCTGTTACCTGGGTCCCCTGGTACCCACACTCCCAACATGCAGTGTGAGGACTCACATACCATGGCAGATGGCTACGTAAAACATGCCTCTTTATGTGAGACTGGTGTTCTGGGCAGATAGGGCAGGGATGAATCCGCTTCTTCCGATTCTTCACTGACACACACACCTGCAAATTTCCCTCTGTGTCCTCATCCACCTGTCTTTTCACCCCTGAACATTTTTGCTGCAATAAAGAAGGTTCCTCCAGATCCAGATCATCAATTTTAGGTCCATCGGACTGAAAGACCACTTGGAAATTGCTGGGCACCTCTGGATCTGTAACCTTGACTACCGGATCTGGTCCATTATCCTTCTCCTCTTCAGCCTCCCAAACATCAAGGATCGCCCACTCCTGGGGCCAATCACCATCCTGGCTGTGATCTGGACTTTCCATCTATATACACACAGGAATTAAAATATCTGTTACACAGGAAATACATATCATAATGTATATCTATGCGACATGTACCCACAAGTCGTGAAGATTCCTGTCAAGAGAAGAAATACATCACATTAATAAGGCATATATATATATATATTCATATATATATATAGAAACAGATAAAATCCGTACATATATATATATATATATATATATATATAATTGACAAAATTAGTAAATAATAAGCCAGATCATTCGGTATCCGACCAACTTATTTACGGGAAATCATATAGTAGTATGATTATATATATAAACAGATAAAATCAGTACACATATATATATCATTGACAATTAGTAAATAATAAGCCAGATCATTCTGTATCCGACCAATTTATTTACTGGAAATCATACAGGAGTCTTGTCAGCTTAAAATATGACACTGGTGACACATTTACAGAAAAGTGTCATAATTGGACAGATAACTCGGAGGCACCACTGTTCTCCCTGTCCTAGTTGTCACTGGCTGAGAGGGAGCTGTTGCATTTGTAACCACCGAGGGCACCACTGGTGTGCTGGTAACAAGATCCTGCGAACTGATGGTAACATCAGGATTATCTTGCAAAGTTTGGCCATCTGTCTGAGAGTAGTTGGGATCACTCTGAGCCGTTGAATCCTGGATTTGGTTATCACCGGGGTCTGCAAACAGATCCCTGAACACGTCAGCTAGAAGAGATTCCTCCTGCTCGCCCTGGTCATAAGCAATGGTTTCATCAAGATCTAACAAGTCATGCCGCATTCGTCGCAACCACATTGGAATAAACCGATCGTTACATGGCTTGAGCCGATCATGATGACTGACAACTTCTTTCCGTCTACCTTTAATTTTGTACAACACAGGAGACAGCTTCTGTGTAACCAAATATGGACCTGACCAGATTTTTGATAACTTCTTGGATTGTCCAGGTTTACAGGCCGATTCCAGCTTATAAACTAAATCTCCAACCTCATATGATCTCTGTGACAGCTTAAGGTCATATGTCCGCTTCTGTCGGGCCTGAGCTGCTCTAAGATGTTGACGAGCAATCTCGTGTGTTCTGGAAAGCGTATTACATAATTCCTTCACATAAGCTGGAGGTTCTTGATCAGTATCTTCTTTGAAAAGTCTGAAGAGCAGATCCCTTGGTGCAAATACCTCACGGCCAAGCATCATCAGGTTTGCTGAAAACCCAGTGTTGCGATTTGGCATAGCCCTAATTGCAGCTGCTAATTGTGGAATGTACTGATCCCAGCTACGACTGGAACCCTGAATGCAGCACCGAATCATTTGTAGCAATATCCTGTTGTAACGTTCAACTTGACCGTTTGCTCTGGGCCGATAAGGTGTAGTTCTTGTTTTGGTAATCTCCAGTAGCTCACAAATAGCATGGACAAGGTTTCCATCAACATTCCTACCCTGGTCGCTATGGATTTCTAGCGGACAACCGAACCTGGAGATGAACTCATCAACTATCTTGCGAACGATGGTTTCTGCTGTTTGATTCGGTAAAGGGTAACTCTCCAGCCATTTGGTAAATTGGTCGGTTACCATAAGGACATAGGTATTACCATTGGTACTTGTGGTAAATGGCCCTAATATGTCTATATGGACACGTTCCATCGGTGCACCAGCATGATATTTCCCCAAACCTGCCTTGGGCCATGTTTTGGGTTTCTTATTTATACTACAGGTTGCACACGATTCTACATAGATCTTGCTGTCCCGGGCCATTTGATGCCAGAAGAAACTTCTCTTCAGGAGTTGAAGAGTTTTGACCTGCCCCAAGTGTCCAGCAAGCCGAACATCATGGCACAGTTTCAAGACCTGATCTTTGAGGCTCTTTGGTACCACAAAACACTTCCTTTTAACTGTATCCTCCCACCGGTAATACAAAACACCATTCTGGAGGAAAAGTTGTGACCTACACAGCCAAAGATGTTTGACAGAAGGGCTATGTAAGTATAGTTCATCAGGATTTGGATCTGTATTTGACTCCAGCCAGGAAATCACTGGAGCTATGTCTTTATCCTTTAACTGGTGATCTCGCAGTTCTTGCAAAGAATAACCACCAGACCAATCAGCCAGATGGTCACTGTTGTCATCTGTGGAGGACCTCGGTAGAGTGATCGATCTAACCACTAAAGGAATCACATCATCCACTTCATCCTCAAACCTGGACCACTGATTATGTGCTTTAACACAATACTTACAGCCACCACAAGGAAGCTGTTCTGGCGTGCTGCCTGCTGCATAAAAATGGCAGAATTCCATATGATCAGGGATCCTAGAAAGACCATCGGCATTTTGATGTTTTTTTCCGGCTCTGTGCACAATGTCCATGTCATACTGGCTCAGTTCTTCAAGCCAGCGTGCCAGTTGTCCTTCTATATACCGAAAACGCATCAACCAGGCCAGACTACTATGATCTGTTCGGACCATGAATTTCCGACCTAGGAGATAGTGCCGGTATTCTCTGGTGAACCTCACCACTGCGAGGAGCTCTCTTCTGGTTGTGCAGTATTTACGTTGAGCCGCAGTCAACGACAGACTCCCATAAGCTATGACAACAAATCTGTCATTCTGATATTGTGACAACTCTGCTCCAATAGATGTCCCTGAGGCATCACAATCTAAACAGAACATGCCTTCCTCTTGTGGATATCCAAGAACAGGAGCTGTGGTCAAAGCTGTCTTCAGCTTCATAAACGCTTCTTGATGCCTTTCTTCCCAGTTAAACTTGCTTTTGGGACCTGTCAAATGGTACAAGCAAGAAGCCATCTCTGCAAAGTCTTGGATGTGTTCCCGGTGGTAATTTACAAAACCAAGGAATGACTCCACCTCTTTGGTACTGGTTGGTACAGGCCATGCCTGAACTGCTTTGATCTTGTCGGGATCTACTGCCACCCCTTGTTCGGACACTATTTTCCCAAGGAATTTGACTTCCTTCTGGAACAACCGACACTTCTCGGGTTTCAGCTTTAGATGATGCTGACGAAACCGTAAAAATACTGATCTCAAGTTCTTCAAATGTCCACTGAAACCTTTTCCAAGGATCAGCACATCATCTAAAAAAGCTAGAGTTTCAGACCATGTAAGACCATTTAGGACCAAATTCATGGCACGCATGAAGGTCGCTGGAGCGTTACATAATCCGAAAGGCATGCGTAAATATTCAAACAGTCCATGTCTTGTGATGAACGCAGTCTTGTGACGGTCCCTAGGTTCGATAGGTACTTGCCAATAAGAACTGGCCATATCGAGACTGCTATAGTACGTGCTGCCCCCTAGTGTGTCTAAACACTCCTCTATAAGGGGCAAAGGGTAGGCGTCCTTCACAGTTACTTTGTTTAAGTCTCGATAGTCCACGCACCACCTAATTCCACCATCTTTTTTCCTGACTAGAACAGGTGCTGCTGCCCAGTCAGATGTGGAAGGTTGGATAACCTGTGCATCCAACATGGCTTCCAGATGTTTTTCTTCCTCACCTTGGAAGCCCAAGGGAGTACGGCGCATACGGTGCCTTATTGGTTTTGCATCTTGCGTGTCAATCTTGTGGGTGACACTTGAAAAACACCCGATATCCAACTCATGCTCAGAGAAGATATCACTAAATTCACATAGAAGCGAAGCCAACTGCTTACTCTCTTCAGTTGTAAGATTGATGCTAGACCTTTCATACAAAGACTGTAAATGTTCTGGAACAGTACAATGGAATGAATCACACTGCACTTTCCTCACAAACTGTTCATGAATACCAGCGTCTATCACCTCTGACGAACGCTGACATCCAGCTGGACTGTTAATACTTGCTTCAGAAACAATAGCATCCATCACATATGACGAACACTGAGTTTCTGTGGGTGGTTCTGGAATGTTTAAGTCAAATGCTCTAGTATCCATCACGTTTGACAAACACAGAGCTTCGGTTGTCTGCTCAGAAGCATTGCTTTGAGACACCACAGTATCCATCACATTTGACGAACACTGAGCAACCATTGTCTCATCAGGAGCATTGCTTTCAGACACCACAGTATCCATCACGTTTGACGAACACTGAGCGTCCCTTGTCTCATCAGGAGCATTGCTTTCAGACACCACAGTATCCATCACGTTTGACGAACACTGTGCGATTCTTGTCTCATCAGGAGCATTGCTTTCAGACACCACAGTATCCATCACGTTTGACGAACACTGTGCTTCTGAATCTAATATGGCGTCCACTTGTACTGCACAGCCAATTAGCCTACCTGGCTTCAATGTGATATACTTGTCTGCTGTATTTATGAATATCACAGTTACCCTATCTCGGGCTGGAACCAGTACAGTGGGTGTCAATAATCCATCCTGGATGTGTACAGGACTAATCATGTAGTCTCGTTGATCTTCCAAGAAACCATCTATCCTTGTCGTAGCTCTTACCCTACTCCTTGGTGGAATAACAAGTCTGTTCTTGAGAGAAACACGACAGACATGGTGGTAGGAGTCTCCATTTCTGTACAAGGATGCCGGTACAAAAGTATTGTTGACCATCATGACATTTCTCTTTAGATCCACGAGACACCGATTGGCTACCATGAAGTCTAAACCAAGTATAACTTCATCTGTGATAGAAGCAACATACACATCCCAAGGATAATTCTTGTTCCCGATGGTGATCTTCACACTGTTGATAAGGAATGCTTCTAATCTGCTGTCCGTACCAACACCCTTTAACAACACTTTTTCTGCACCAGTTAGCTGAAGTCCCACTCGCTGAGCTAACTCAAAACTGACAACAGTTACCTGAGCAGCAGTATCTACAATGGCACTGGCATTGTGGAAGTTGACCTGTACGGGAACCACTAGATTGTATCCTTTATCCCGAGTGAAGACAAGCTCTCGAAGGGTGCATGGTTCCTCGTGATGGGAAGACGTAATGTCGGTAGAAGTCTCAGTATTTACATTATTTACAACAGATCCTTCATCAGAACCAATCATTCCATGTGTCGGTTCGGCAGGACTATTTATACAACTATTTACACAAATATTTACATCCCTCAGGCCACCTGAACTGGTCTGGGTTGCTTGTTGGCCTGCCCCTGCAACCCCTAAGGGTTTAACTTCTCCTTTGATGGGCTTGACCTTGGGGATCTTTTGGGGCAGTCCTTCGCGAAGTGTGAAGGTTCCCCGCACCTAAAACAATTATTTCCCCTCTCTCTAGGTGGCGTACCTGGTGGTGTTGCACTCCTATTGTTTGTCTTGGTCTGTACTTCAAGAATGCTTTTCAGGACCGAGGCAAGACCCTTCATTCCTTCCTCGATCCCGGTCTTGATTGCTGATGAGAGAGGCTTCTCAATCATACTCGCCACTCTCTCTTCTACAGACTTAGTTTTACCCTCCTTCTGCTGCTTGAACTTGGTCTGATATACAGCAAATTCCTCTTCCTCCTCTGGATGCTCAAAAGAAACTGTCTTTACAGTTTTTTTGGAAGAGCCAAACACTGTCTCATAATTTTGTACATGGATCTTCATGAGACGCAGTGCTTCAGCCAAGTCTTGTGGCTCCCTATGCAATACTTGCACTGCTGCTTGTTGATGAACACACCCTCTGAGGAAAGCCTCCATGGACATGGTTTGAATGATGACAGCAGCATCTCCAAGGGCATAAGGGTAACTGTCTTGAGCTAACTTTTGAGCTCTCTGAGCAAATTCCTCAAGTTTCTCATCGGGTCTTTGCTTCAGAATAGACAGTTGTCTGCGGAGAGCGGATGGGGGATCAGTGCAACCAAATCTTTGATCCAGCTTAAGTGAAAGCAACGTGTAACTGTCCCTTGTCGCTCTGTCTAGACTGCCGAAGAAGTCAAGGGCTTTATCCCTCAGACTGTCTATAAGCCGATCCAATTTCTCATCTGGAGCCCAGTTATACCTAAGTGCTTGCCTTTCGAACTGTAGGTAAAAAGAGCGCCAATCTTGAAATCCATTGTAAGTGGCCATTTTAGGAGGTGGTGGCTCCCTTACATTTTGACGCCAACGTTGACCACCTTGCGCAACAGGTGGCAAAATGGGTTGCTGTGCAACTTGTTGATTATGAGCACCTAACTGATGCTGTACCACAGGAAAACCAGGTGGTGGCACACCTTGGTTCACATTCAAAGGCTGTGGTAGAGGTGGAATAAGTGGATAGCCTGGTGGGGGATGATGTACTGGTACCTGGAAACCAGTGGGCGTTGAAGTATTTTGAACAGCCAATGGAGCAGATAATGACACAGACTGATTCAAAAGTGATGCATGTTGTGAGTCTTGCATCCGAGCTGGAATATTTGCGCCATATACTGGATTACCTGTAACACCACCTGATGTGTAGGCACTTACCTGGTGAGACACTGGCACTGCAGGGGTACTATGTACCATGGGCAGTGAAGTTGGCAAAGGAGTGACTGAGAAAGCAGGAGCAGCCATCCTTTGAGACAAAGTGGTGAATACTGTACCAGTATTATTTGTTTGAGATGGACCACTGGCTGGAACTGAAGGCGGCAATCTATAGACATCACTGGCTGACGAACTGGAAGCTGGTGTGGTTCTACCATTAGCAATTGAACCATTGTGGAGTTGTTGCTCAAAAGTGGTTAACCTTTGTTCAACTGAAGCAGAGATTCTACTCTCCATAGCATTCATCTCGTCCCGAACACCTGTCAAGATTGCGGATAATAAACTTGCTGTGTCCAGAGGTCCTTGACCTTGGGATGTAGCTGGAGGTCCCTGGAGTAATCCATGTTCATTATTCTGAACAGTTAAATCTGTCTCCTCACTAAAACATATTCTCCCTTCCTCCATTATTTGATCCCATTCCGATGGTGGTAAAATGTGTGCCATTCTCAATTCATCAAATGTCAATACTTCTCCTCTTGCGACAAAACTTTCACGTAATGTAATTATTGCCTGAGCTTTGGCAGCACCAACACCTGGCAATCTTGTAAGTGCTTTTAAAGTCGCTGTAAGTATGTTAATTTCACTCATGTTCTTCCAACAATGTTCACTATAAAGTGAATGAAAGATCTGAATCTGGTGCAAATATACTCTTAGTCACTGCAAAATCAATCTCTTGAACTAGGACACAATTTGAATTTTTTTGGAAAAGAAAAAAAAACTGTAAACCGAATGAACCAAAAATATGGAAAAAAGGATCAATTAATTATGAAATAGTTATTTTCTGCAATTGAAAATTCACAAAATCTCCAAAAAATTGCTGCAATATTCAAAAATGTAACTTTGTAAAATATATCTTACAATTTATCAAAATATTCTATAAAGTACACCAAGATTGTCAAAACAGAATTTCAAATTCTACAAACAAAATTCCATTTGTGTCAAAAATTCAAAATGGCTGCCACCAAAATAGGCGGGAAATTTTTGACAAGACAAAGAAACAATGTTCAAAATCAAAAATGGCTACCAGCAAAATGGCAGCAACACTTTGGGCAAGGCAAAAATTAGCAGCAATCAATTAATGTATCAAGAAGAAAACCTCCAAAAAATATAAATTTGGGAAAAGTGATTCAGTACATAGCAAATTGAGCAGTCAAAAATCAATCAATTACAAAGATACAATTGCAGCAAAATTCTATAACACAATTAAGTATTTACATGTATATAAAATGCAAATATGTAATATGTACCAATCCTTCAATAAATGCAAATAACAAGGTCCAAAGAAAAGAAGAAACACAGGGCAACACAGTGTATGCAAATGTAGAAGTATGCACTTTGTGAAATTGTGGGCCAGGAAATAATTCAACACAGGACCAACACAATCTGTATTTGTGTATATCTCCAAGCAGATATGTACCACTTACCTATTTAAACCTGCTCTATGTAAACCTCTAGTGACTTGAGATACAAAACCAAAATGTCAAATACCAAATTCCAGGCAAAATTTTGAAAAAAGAAAACTGTTAAAGGCCGGCAGGTACAATGGCAGTTCACAAAGTTCAAAATCAATTATCACTGTGATCTTGCAGAATAAATTCAAAAAATCAAAATTCCTAGCATAAATCTGGAATGCAGTGCATCAATGCAAAATCAAGACAGATCTACATCCGTCTTAGACTTGCAAAATAACAATTTACAACCAAATCAGATACATATATATTCAAGTACAGAAGAAATTCCTTCACACAAAAAGAATTCAATCAATTTGTTCAAATGTATGCAAATCTACAAATGCCACATACAAATCAGATCAAAATCCGACCTGAACAGCATAGATCTAATTCAAAGATTCAAATCAAATTCAAAATTCACAATCAAGATCAAAATCCTGACAGTGAAATCTTTTTTTCAGAAGAAAGAGAAAAAAAAAATCAATTACATATGCATAGGCATGAATAAATTATGTTCCAATAAATCACATTCAAAGTTTTCAAATAAACAAGTTGACCAGATCAAAATCCGATCAAAAAGTTTTAAAAATCAGTAGAACTTTCATTGCACAGAATACATAGCAAAGATCTAAATCCTTACTAGTATGGCAGATAATTTATGTTGAATTATCGCGGGCTTACAATCACGTGACTATGTAACTCCAGGATGATCTCGAAGTCCTTGGACGTGTTTCGGCCGATCTGGTACCAAATGAAGTGTTCAACTACATAGAATCTAATACACAGGCACGTACATGGTAATAAGCATTTACCTTGTGTTCCAAGGTGCAGAAATACACAACACAATGTCAACAGCGACGATCAGGCAATAGCAAGCAATGGTAAGGAAGCTTCAAGGGTTCTCCGTCGATCTGCACCTGTTGGTCGTGTGCCAGTGGTTTTTGATCTTCCCGGCACTGACGTCACCGCTCAAACCGAGTCAAGGGACCAGTCCGTACCACAATTACTTTTTGCGTTTTTCTGTTGTGACACAGCTTGTCTGGGCCATATTTCTTGTGCCATAACACCTACACCTACCAAATTTGGTATGCGCACACTTTAGGAGTGTGTCGCACCCCAGATATGGCATGCTCTGACCCTGACCTTGATCTTTAACCCCCCATAAATTTTGAGCTTCTCTCGGCTATATTTACTATAGCAAAACACCCATAGCTACCAAATTTAGTGTGTGGACATTTCATAGGAAACGGGTCTTTTGTGCACCAAAATAAGGTCACTGTGACCTTGACATTTGACTCCCATAAAGTTTTAACTTGTGGAGGTGGTATTTCCTATACCATAACCATCCATCTACACTAGTTCTGATCACAATAACTTAACAATGCAGTCAGTGTGTGGAATTTTCTTATCTATTCTTTGGTGGGAGATTATGTTGCTGGACAGTACTTGATCTTGTTATCTGATTGGTCAGAAGGTGTCTCTTGAGAAGTGCTGTGCTGTAGTGGTTTAGGTGGTCCTGGCTTGCCCCATCACGTTTGAAACATGGCTGGCCCTGGGGGTGGTGGGGTTGGGGTGGTGGTGGTGTCATTATTAACCAGGGGGGGGATGCCCAATTATTGGGGGGGGGGGGGCACAAAATTACACATGCTCCTAGTGGGGGGGGGGGGCAATTTTATGGTGAGTCAGTTTATAACAAAGTCATACAACAATAACCAGTAAAAGGCTTGAGGGGGAGTCACAAAATTCTGCAGATGTTTGGGGGGGGGGGGGTGCAAAAACTATGATGATACGCCATCCCAATATCCTGAGCCCCCCCCCCCCTTTGTAAATAATGACCGCTCCCTAGATTCAGTTGTGATCATGAAAGTAATTGTGTTGTAGACTGGGCCTGGACCCCAAGCTGCTGGCCAAAGTTCTCAACACGAGTTCAGGGCGGTGTTGGTCAAGTGAAATCTACAATCCCTTCCCTGGGGTGGTGCCGGGCACCCCTTCCTGTAACAACTACCAGGGTGGCTTTGGCACGGCACTTATGACTAAGGTGAGTGTGTTGTGACCTGTGATGTGCTGATGATTAATTTGAATGGCAAGCTGGTTGCCTTATGTCCCAGAATGAGCACTTATATGAAAAATTTCACTGTTTGATTATGACTGGAAATTTCATAGAATGTAAGCTTAAGTTTTTGGGGCTGCTTTGTGTATTGAGACTATCCTCACAATATGTCTGATCTGAAAATAAGCCATTTGTGCACAATTTAAAGTGAAACTACAGGATATCATTTTACGCTTGCTGCCTTTTTATACCTGAGTATGGTCTAGGAAGATCATCTTCCTGAGAAAAGTGGAGAGGAGCTGCTTGTGCAGTTATGGATTGATGTTTTCATCTGAATTTTATTACAAACTTTCAGCTTATTCCATCTCTAGTCGTGGAACTTTACCTGCTTATCGCGAGGAAATTGTGTTCAGTTGAATTAGGTATCGGCATACCTGTAGTTCCTGAAAGAGAAATACGTGTACTGTATGATCACTTAATTTTGCTGTATTTATATTTTTATTTCACAGACAGCACAAACGATGAAAAGAAAAGCCCAGCGAAATAGTATAAAATAGTGACAATTAAAACTTGAGATAAACCTCTGAAATGTGAAAACTCTGTGTAAATTCAAAACATATGAAAATAAGTAAAAACATGCAGGAGTGGTTCAGGTGGTCAGCTGTTTAACCCTTTCATGCCACAGTATGCGATGAGGTATCATTAAAACTAGTTTTACTTGTTTTATTTTCTTCAGGATCTGGGTCTAGCTCAGAATGCTGCCACTGCCACAACCAGCCCTACGCCCATGGGATCCCTGGCTCACCAGATGTATCGCATCATGATCAACTCTGGCTATGGCCCAAAAGACTTCTCATCCGTCTTTCAATTTCTCCAAGAGCAAGAGAGTAAATAGATAGGCTCACAACAGTTCATAGTGGCGAGTCGAAGAGTAAGAACAAAGAAAGGAGAATTGAGTTAATTTGGGCCCAAAATGCAGGCAAGGAGGTACTGGGATTTGTTGCTCTGCTATTCCATAGGGGCCAACTGTCCTGTCTTGGGTCATATCCGTTTTCTCGTCACTAACCCTTGAATCTCATTGCCAAAATTCCAATGCATGATGGTGAAAAAATTCCTACAGGTGGAGGGCATCTGTCCTTAAATGACCAAGCTGAAATAATGGTAAGAAACTTCACCCTGTCCCCCTGGAATAAAGACTGAGTCAACAGCTTTCCTTGACATGGGTTGGGCACTGAGAGCCCAACCCATGCCAAGGAAAGCTGTTGACCTGAAGCATGTGATCTTGACAGGTCTCATTTACAATTTTCAGTCACATTTTTTCATTAGTGTTGAAATTAGCTGAAAACACTGAAGCAGATGGCATTTAACCACCAGCCAGTTTAATGGGGAAAGGGTTAATATGACCTTTAACCCCAGAGAATTGAGGGTGAAAGTACTTTGTGGCATAAGGGGACCAAATAGTACAGAAACACATGATCCATATTCATTAATTCCAAACCCAACAATGACGGCAAAGAGATTTCAGACTTGCCAAAGCATCAACATTTCTTTTCCAATACCAATGTGAAGAAACAAATTTCACTCCTGACTTGAGACAGGCAGTCACCCATAAAAGGCAACTGGTGGTTTTACACCGGTCCTCTCAACCTTAGAAATATTCA
Organism: Hermodice carunculata; assembly: GCA_964020975.1. Taxonomy (NCBI): domain Eukaryota; kingdom Metazoa; phylum Annelida; class Polychaeta; order Eunicida; family Amphinomidae; genus Hermodice; species Hermodice carunculata. The sequence continues at coordinate 85,913,222 of OZ026627.1, read as the reverse complement.
TCATTAACTGCAGACACTAGTTCTTTTTTCCAAAATGTATAGGCCTAACCACCCAAAACACAAATTTCATTTCAAAGGAATTGATTGTAGACCAAATTAATCTTCTGTAGTTTGGTCAGTCTTGAGTTGTGCTCAGAATTACATACATATCTCAGAGAATTAAAATAAATGTTGTAAAGTCAGAAACTTGCCCAAGTGCTAAAAATGTTTCAATTCCCCCCCCCCCCACCCCACCGCCAATTAGGGAGGTTCTTGAGGAAACAGTGAACTGCATAGAAGGTTAATCCAACACAGGTTTCATTTGGGAAATTCTAGGGGGGGGGGGGGAGGGCTGGGGGGGGGGGGTCAGTTTGGCAACTTAAATGGCCAGGAATCGAAATAATTATACAATGTAGGAAGGCTAGTGACATGCATAGAAAATGTCCTCCTGAAGAATTGTTAACACTATGGTGTATGCGTATGGGCTATTTGCAAAGGAAACTTCTTAACCAAGAGTCCGTTATGCAAACCGTATTATTGACACTGAGCATGTGGGGACACTTCCATAATCTTGAAGTGGGCATAAAGGTGAGTATCAGTATTGTAGACATACAGTTGCTGAGGGAGGGTTGAATTAACATACATGGTAGAATAAGGAATATTCAACATTACTGTGATTACCCACTAATAAAGCCCCTCTCAGCATGGGGAAAGCGGTCATGTCAATTGTATTGCTCCCCCCCCCCCCCTTCCAGAAAGGCCACACCTACAGTGTGACCACTTGATCACTGCAGTAGAGGTAGCTGTATTAAGAGGGGGCCACTCTATCTCGGAAGTTTTTGGAAAAAAAATGAGGGGTGTGTTTGTAAGAGGGCATGGGTGCTTATGAGAGCTAATGTGGTATTGATGGTGACTGAAGAGCTATGTGAACTGGAAGGGTAGTAAAATTGCACAGTCAACCTTTGTCACAGACTGATGGATCAGTCAGCAAGTTGTCTGATTATTATGATCTTGGCCATTGGCAGTATGGGTGCCATATTGCACTGTAGTCTGTTACCATGGAAACCAAAATAGACCAATCAGAATTTGAGTCACTTTTCTAATGCATAAACAGGGATCAAGTAGTCAAAGGGCAATCTGAGTGTAGTGGAAAAAACAAGACTATTAGACAGTGTAAGAGGCAGCAGGCCGGGGACAGTGTGCCGGTGACTGGCAGCTCTGCATGTAGACACATGTGCTGCACATCCGTGAGATGTAAACAAGGTGTTACCAGGGCAGTGACAAAGGCTCGCTTTCCATTTAGGTGCACAGACTCCAATCTCCTGACTTGACAGGGAGATCTCCCACATTCGTATGAAAATTGATCAAATTTTTCAACCTCCTGCCTGATTGACAGTGCTCCCCTTAGCAGGTAGAGTGCTCCCTCTTTATAACTCCTCATTTCAAGGTGGTTTCTGATATAACACGGTGTGTACCATGGTTCCCACTGACATAGTTTTCCCATTACTTCTATGTTAAAAGTCCCTCTGTTATAAGGCAGTTTTGCTAAAACACGGGCTCTTCTGTGGATCCCCACACCAGCGTTATAAAGAGGGAGCACTGTATATGTAAATGGGTCACCAGCTTAGAGCAGCTGTTTTCACCATTATCTCCTGTTTGCTGGGTTCTGCCCGTTGCAGTCTCTGTAGGTGTTTCCTCCAAGTAGGATTTCTCAGTGGGGAGTGGGAGGGGTTTATGGGGCCCGTATAACATGATTTTTTATTTGTCTGGCATATCTGGACTGGTTTCACAGACTTGTGGTTTTTAGTGTGAGCAAATGGATTTTCAGTTACTCTTACTTTGCAATCCGTACTTTGTTTATATGTCTGTTTTTGTTATAAAAGTGTATGGCAAGGAAAAGTGGTACAATTGAATTTATCTTTATTGAATTTCTAAAATTGTGGTGCACCCAGCTATGGCATAATATTATGATTGAATGCTTGAAAATAATAGGGGCTAATCTGGTGGTAAACCCAAAGTGTTCACCATAATGTTCAGCAAGTATGTATTTTATGAGGAATACATTTGTTTGTACGTGTGAGTGTGTATTGTTTAAACTAACCATAATCAATATAAAGGGAGGCTTAGGTGAAAAAAAAAACATACATTGTGCCATATATTATGATCAAGACATCTTCAAATAGAATAATTATACAATGGTCATAAAAGCTTAGATCAAATGACAGGCAGAGAGAAGTTGCAGGACCGGCAAGTATGAAAATTGTAGATAATCTGTAGAATATGTTAAACTTGAATGCATTTGACAGCTGGACGCTTGTGTGATGAGACCGCGATGTTACGAAAAGGTGTAGACAAATGATCGATTTATACTTTCTTGCCACAGAGAGAGAGATAGGACCAACAATTATTGTGCCAGATGTAACAAACATACATCGTGTACCTGTTTTCTTGTTTACTTACCAGCTGTTATCACATACTGTGTGGCGTCTTGTAATTGCTGTGGCACAATCACGAATGACGCAAAGTCTTCATGCATGATCATATGTCTAGGGAGCTCCCTGCCGCGAGAATATTTGCCTTTTTAAGAGAAGATTACGAGTCCTTCGTGTACATTTCTCTTGCACTGGTATTGAATCAATCCTTTCACTCTTTTCAGTGGCAAATTTTGAACTGAGACAACAGCATTCCTTGGTGCACGTTCAGCTCAATGCACCCAATATGCACAGAAGAAAGCTGTTGACCTGGACTATTTTATTCTATGTAACTTCAGGCATGCTGGTGCTTGAATGGAAGGTCTTTTTCTGAGGAACATGAATCTAGCATGCTTATTATGATTCAGAGCAGTTTGTGTCAAATAGTTTGACTTTCGTGGCAGTTGGCACTAAAAGAATGAAGGCATAAGATGGAAGAATCATGGAGAGCTAATCACTGGAGCTGCACTGAGAGCCACACACACAACTGTACAGCTACAAGACAGCTGTGTGGACAGCCATTCAAGTAACCCGTAAAGTAGTAGAGCCAATCATGTAAGTTGTAATATGGCTGTGATAGGAGAGCCAATCATGTAAGCTGTAAGATGGCTGTGTTGAGAGCCAATAAGACCCTGCTGTTGCAAGCCAATCAAGTAAGCTTTAATTAACGTGGCTGTGTTGAGATCACATCATGTGAGCTTTAACATGGCTGTGTTGAGATAACATAACTTGCAGCAGAGCTGGGTAGAGATCCTATTTATATTATAGATACCAGAACACATTACACATGGCTAGAAAAGGAGACCTCAAAATGTCAGTGATACAGAGTATAGAGATGTCATGTTACTTTTGTTAGGTGAGACAACTTTTCCTGCTATTCCATTGATTTCAAGATTTGATTAAATAGCTTGTGTATCAAATTCACAAGCTATTGAATCAATGTACTGCAAATATCCAGAATTGTGCTTGGGATTACATAGCATGCTTATTTTTCAGTGTACATATGATAATCAAGTTTTCTTTTTTGACGAAACCAGGATGGATTCCACACTTGAATTTAGACACAGCTCTGTATATTCCACTGAATGCAGTTTTGTACACTAATTTAATAAATATTGTTGACGGAACTACATATCTGGTTATTTTGTGTTTATAAGTTCCATGTGTGTACACACACGTGTTACAATGGATTGACATTTGATTGCACTTACAGAAAATTAAATCACAGCTAGTTTGAATATTTTGTGTTGTTTTCAGAATTTTCCAATACAAAGTGCTAATTTATATATATACAATGTAAAGAATATTCTAAATGTTTCTTCTAAACTCTGTGACATTGTATGATAAGATACCTGGTAAAGGGATGATAATCTTGCACATGTCCAACAACATTATGACGCTGGCCTTGGCATGACTGATTGCCAAAGAGAAGTAAATTTCAGATTGGGAGAAATGAAAAAGGCAGAGGCATATGGGAATGTTGGCTGCGGACTTGTCCATATTTGCTGACAAGGCACGGAGGACCAATAATCTTAACCCTTCAAGCATAAGGACAGAGTCAACAGCTTTCCTCAGGGCACTGCGTGCAAAATGTCCCGAGGAAATAATCTTAACCCTTAAAGCATAAGGACAGAGTCAACAGCTTTCCTCAGGGCACTGCATGCAAAATGTCCCGAGGAAAGCTGTTGATGAAGATATTTTTTTGCTTTAGACTAGACTTGCTGGTATTTGAATGAAAGGTATCTTCATGAAGAATTTTAATCTTTTAACCATTATATGTTGAACAGTAATGAGAAAACAACTATAGCCGTGATGAGCACTTACAGGGTTAAGGACCAATAGTTTTAACTGGATACCAAGGCCTGCTATGATGAGCGTTTACATTTTACACCAATGAGCTGCAGCAGTTACAATATTACGGAAATGTCTTGGTCCATCTGTTCATGGTATCCATATCTTGTCTCGGTCAGGCAGGGTCTGCTACCACTGTAATTTCTGTGTGTCCAACTATGTCAAAGTGTAACTTTTTTGAGGGGAGATTGGTACCATGTACAGTGGCTTATGTTTTCATCATTATTGTGAATCAAAACTGACCTGCACAGCTTTCCAGCCAACAAAATGGATGCCATTGGCACAAAATACATGAGCAACTACTTTCCTTTTCAAGACCCTAGTTGGCCATTATATGCATACTGCAGCTTACAAAATCACCATGGCAACATAGCACTTCAGTTTTGAGAGTACATTCTATTTTCTTGCTCCACTATTGGAGAGATTTCCAGATTGTTCTTGAAATTTGCGCTTCTTTGCTCGGACATCAACATTACACTTTGCACTTTTTGAACAAATTGAATCTATTCAAGCTAACTTGCTCTGCAAGAACTTACACAAAATTTTGACCTTGACATTTGATCTTCACCTCATCGCTAACTTCGAGTGTGATCAGACTTGTTCCTAGGAAATGTAACATAAATATATTTTTGTTAAGCCATGTTGTTCATTATGGCAAAAAGCATATCAGGTTGATGAAAAAAACTGAGAATAAGCAGTGAAACATGGTTGCCATGCCAACAAAATTGTTGAAAAATATTTTATAATTATTACAGAGTGGAACTGGACACCTTCCTATCATCAAGATCGATAATGTGATTGTGCAGAAGACTTTATAAACATCAGGTATGCAGGAAATTTACAATTAATGCTGTGAATTTTAGTAATTGGTCCAAAATTCAACGGACATCATCTTTAAAGGCCCAATTGAGCCGTTTCAGGAGGAAACCAGTAGGTTTCTACTGAAGATCTAAACATATAACAGTGATCAGGTGATGCCAACATTAAAAATGCCTTTTCAAGGACATATTACTAACATCAGGGACAGAGCATATTTAACAAAGAATATACATGTACAAGAAAATGCTCGGTTTCAATGCGGGACAAACACTGTAAATTGGTCAAAATTTCAGCCCATTTCAGGGACCCTCCGTGATGATGAGAGGCAGTGGGCATCGGTGAAGACAGCAAATATGCATGATAGCAAATTTAGTATTTTCTGTTTAAAGTATTTAGTATGCGTTTTCTTCATCATGGCAGACAACCTACAATTTTGCAGTGGATGGAATATATATGGACTACAAGATAACAAACACAAGACATTGCTACTTTATTTGCCACTAATTTACTGTTAGTTTGATTTGTTCGATTTCTTCCTATAACACAGCTTCAACTCCAAAAGTGTTAGTTTGGTAATTCATCATTTGCTGTGATGTTTGGACTGCAGTAACAAAATGACAAGAACAGACCATGTTGACATGTAACAGACGGACTGTAGTAGTTTTATTGATGCAAACACGTCCATCCCGTACAAAGGTACATCCTGATGCAGCGTTTCAGGTCAGTGCCATCGTAATACATAGTATCCTGCTTGAAGCTACCTGAATGCTATGATTTTTTCCCCATTTTGACATACACAAAAAACTATTATTAAACTGAATTTAGTACTGCTGACTATCACTTGGTGGCGCTCATGTCCACACCACACTTCCTCAGTGTAAGCTAAGCTCACTAGTTCCTTTGTAGGCAAAATTCACAAAAGACAAAACACTTAGCCAACATATACTACAGAAGTTGCTCTATAGATTGTATCTTGAAGGGATCCTACAGGTAATTTGTACACCATGTTCCTTCCTATGGGTGGGAATACTTCACTGCCAATAACGGCAGGTCAGTATACTAACAAAAGGGATGCAAAGGCCGGGAAACTCATTTACTAAATATTACACAATTATGATTATATTCAATCATACAAAAAGTGCAGATTTATCTAAAATCCCTGATTGTTGAGCACCACCACATGGCACGAAACATCACAATTGCATTGAACACAGAAAAGGCCAACATACCATTTTGTATTGACTCAACCACAAACTAATATGGTCAACATTTATGATTAAATGCCATCCATACTGACCAACTTACAGGTCCACATTTAATGTTTTATTGACCTTGCAACAGGTCAATATGTCCCTTTTGTTGACATCTGTAAAAGCTACAGGCCAAATTTTGTCTCCGGTTTACTACCTTCAAGCAATACATCATCTGTCCTCACATTGATTTCCATACAACCTGTAGGTTTGTATTCCGTTAACCTGGTTCACAATATTACCTTTATTGATCTGGTTACAAGTACACATCTTTCTTGTGTTGACTAAACTGCTGGTGAATATATTTTGAAGGCATAAGAGCTACATTTTCCAGCTTTGGATTTTTCTCTGATCATGAGGGACAAGAACTGCTCCCATGGTACAAATCTTTACACTTGAAAGGATTCCCAGATTCTGCACTACCAAGCAAAAACAAACACACACACACACACACACACAAAAAGAGAACTGTGACAGCCCAGTGCTCAGCTGACATGCACATATACCTTTGAGATTTTTTAAGATTTGCACCAAAAATGAAAAAGAAAAAAAAAATCATAAAAAAATCCAAAATTAATTGAGCGTGACCATTTGAACAAATTGAGTTGACACCCACCCAAGGTACATTGTCACCAAGTTTGAAGTGAATCTGGCTGACAGTTTTGGAGAAGAAGTGGAAACTGCATAAGCATTAGAATGCCACTTGACTTTCATAGTAATTAATAGGAAAGGTGCATTTACCAATAAGTACCAACATTGAAAAAAATTGTCAAAACTCAAGAATCCACAGCAGTGCCACCTAGTGAATGACTTTATTTGACTCTTCCACAAGGAACAAATTCACCAAGTCTCCACATAATCTGAGGGATGGTTCTGGAGAAGAAATCAAAAATAGCCAAACACACACACAAAAAAACCCACAAAAAAATCAGGAAAAAATTGCAGCACCGCCTGGTGAATAAATTAAGAATTAGGAGTGTTCCTGTGTGATATCCAATCAATTGGGTGAGCGGTTTCAGAAGAGATTTTTTTAAGGTTTGCCTCCAAAAAAAGAACAAACAAAAAAATCATAAAAATCCAAAAATGACTGGAGCGTAACCACTTGAACAAACTTGGTAGAGACCCACCCAATGTATATTGCCACCAAGTTTGACGTGAATCTGGGTGATGGTTTTGGAGAAGTGGATTGTTGACGGACAACAGAGGATGGACAAAGGACCATAAGATAAGCTCAGCTACTGACAAGTCAGCTGAGCTAAAAAAAAAAAACAAAAAACAAACAAACAAGAAAGCATTGATCCTGCCAGAATACGGCTTATTGAACAGCTTTCCTCAGCTTGGGTCAGGCGCTCCAGCGCTCCACTGAGGACTGCATCTGGGGCATCCTACCCTTATACATGTGTATCTTGCTCTAAATTTTCACACAACATATTTTTAACGAGCAAATTCAGCCAAAACAAAGCCACATCAAAGTGCACTTAGGCAGTTTTAGTAAGAATGAAAAAAATATTGGCTTTTAATCTAACCAGGTATCTGTGGACGAGCCAGTTACCTTGGATGACAATTCTTAATATCTAATACTGGAGGGCCCCAAAGGGGGAGGGTTGAAAGTGGTTGCCAAGGGGCAATAAAAAATTTATATTTTTACAAATAAGATTTTAATGGATGGATACGCTTGTCATAACAGGGGGCAAGTAATATATCCAAGTTACTTGTCCTGGGGGCTACAAGAGAAAAAAAACCTTGAATTGGTGAACACTGCTAATGTTAAAGGCTAAAATTGTAATCACAATTCACAGTTCTCTCTTGCAAATTGAATTAGGAATTTTGTTACTATAACCTCACTTCATCCACAGGAAAAAAAAGAAAGCTGTGCCAACTGTCCGTCCTCAACTAACCTTGACATTTAACCCGTAAGTCTCAGCCTGGTCTATGGCAAACCAGTAGTGTGCAAATGCAACCTTCGAAGCAATTGGCCAAGCAGTTTCAACGATTTTATTGCAATCTTGCAAAAAAAAAAAAAAAATTGAGACCCACCAAAGTTACATTCCTGTCCAGTTTGAAGTGAATCTGGCTGGCGCTTTTGGAGAAGAAGTGGAAAATGTCAGTTATGGAAGATGCACCTATGATGGAAAAAGATGGAACACATACCTCTGCTGACTGACAAGGCAGGTGCGGTAAAAAATATTGGCAATAACTTAAATACCCCTTGGCAGCCTTCATACTCCATAAATAGAAATACAAAGTATACAATAATATTCCAATATTTGAACACATTTGAGAGAAGTGAACCCTGCTCCACATCTACTGCTCACGTCAAGCCTTGGAACAGTTTCACTTTCTTTAGACTTCACACAAAGTTAATGTAATCCAATTATATTGAGGCAACCCCCATGTCCCCTTGGGGAACTTACTCCACGCCATGTTGTAGGGCAAGTATAAAAAGTGGGGGACAACCAGATCCCAGTCATTTTTTATGACCTGAAATAGCAGATCTCCCACTTCATGGGGGAGACTTGAAGCCTCTGTGTCAACTCTCATCGAGAAAATGACTAAAAATGGTCACTACTTTTTTCTCAGCCCCAGTTTGCTTCCATGTACATTTCAGTCTCCTCTTACAACCACCTACAGAGTGTGACTTCCTGGCTTTTTCTACTATTCTAGGCCAGCCCATTTTTTTTTCTCCTTGAAAGTTGACTCCATGACATTGGAACACCATCTGCAGTGATGACGCTTTTCATAATGCACAGGTTCCACTGTATAATCAACAGGAACTCATCACATTTAATGGTGAATTTACCAACTTATGCCATGTTCATGTTTACCTGTGCATTTTGTCAACTTGTGTGAATCCTGAAAGGACAAACCCCTGGAGATTACTGAAAATCCACAAACACAAATTTTTTTATCTGTCTTTGGTACTTGATTTTCACATGAGGAGACATGGACAAAAATCTTGGATGTGAAAATATGTTTCAAGTGGAATGTAAATTTATGTATATGCATGATATATAGATGACATATAATTGTATGCTTTTGAATACAATGTTACATTAAGCATCTTCTATATTTTGACAATACTGGTATATGTAGTGGTACCTCAGTCATAGTGGTACTCCATGATACTGGCCAACTCTGGCTTTCACAGAGTGAATGCCTTAGAACATTGTATATTTTTAGCATGGCCAGTCCACACAGTGTTTAGTTTACTCACATTTTCCACTATATACATTGAAACAATGGCTTGGTCACTGTTAACAAGACTGCTGTATTTCTTATTGTAAATCATAACCTATCACCTAGCGAATACATGTATGCCACTTTTGAAAAACCGCTAAGCATTTACACAAGCAAAAATAAAGCAATTTACAGTGGGCTGTATGTTGTTACTTTCCTTTCCTTGATGTCAGTACACGTACATGTATATCATTTGAGAAACAATCAGGTAAATCAACAGATACAATAGAATACTACACAAACATAAATTACTACTCACAAATAACAACAATGTACTGATTCAGAGTTATAATGCAAAAAGCAACAACACACCCACAGGCTTAATGTTCTACTGACAATTAATTGGATAACCATCACAAAAAAAATAATTTTCTGAAATACATTCCCTCCATGACCTTGAAAAAAGTAGGTACAGGTCATCCATCTTATGCAACACCAAACTTTCACATAATTCATATTTATGGTACATTAGTATCAATAGCTGAATTCCTTCTCAACACATTGAATTTAATATCCTTTACTCAAGTGCTTAATGACCGTGGAAAATAGGTCAAAGTCACCCCAACTTTTTCTGTTAAATTGACCATTGGCTCAACACACATTTGGTGTGCATTTTGTAGCTTCACATCAATTTATCATGGCAATAATGAAATTAATGTTTTTTGACACTTTTTGACATTAGTCCCAATAAATACCACCAGTTGCACCATCATGACTGCATGTTACACTTTTGTCTGTTTAATGTTCTGTGCGCAAGTTGAGATGTATTGACCATCACAAAAAATATAATTTCCTTAAATGCATACCCTCTGTGACCTCGAGAAAGTAAGTCAAGGTCATTGATATTATGCATTCTCAAACTTCCACATGGGTGGTACACCTTTCTAGTATATTTGGTAAGGTGGGCCTTATTCTTTCTCAACATATTAAATTCCATGCTCTTTACGGACATACCCAATGAAATTGAAAAATAAGTCATTCGAAACATAACAAAATTTGACCAGTCTCAAAACATATATCTAGTGTGAATTTTGTAGTTCCATCTCTTTTTATCATCAGAAGAATGTGATTTTGATACCGATCACATTAGTTCCCACTCCTACCACCAGTGGCACTACCATCACTCCATATCTTGCAAGGTTTTGACTGTATAATTTACCTCACATGGTATATTAATTTATGTCCATTGGTCTTGATGAAATGACCATCACAAAAAATTAATTTCCTGAAATGCATGCCCTCTGTGACCTTGAGAAAGAATGTCAAGGTCACTTATAATATGCAATATAAATTTGCATATATGATACACATTTGGTCATGTTGGGCTTGCTCACTCTTTCTACACACTGAATTCAGTGCTTAATGATCTTGAAACATTGATCACAGTCACCCAAAATTTTACATAATTTGACCACAGGCTAACACATATTTGGCATAAATGTTGTAGTCCCATCTCAACTTATTATCACAATGACAAATTTAATGTGATGTTAGTTCCAATTAATATGGCCAGTGATGCCACCAAATCTTCACTGTCATAGACTTGAGTGTGTAGGATGTTCCCATTATCAAAAAAAAAAAAAAAAAAAAAAAAAAAAAAAAACCAACATTTACTGTATTTCTACAGTGATCTTGACAAAAAGGTCAAGGTCATTCATATTGCATAATATTGAAACTTCCACACATGATAAAAATTTGTTGTACATTTGGTGAAATTAACCTTATTTCTCAAGATAAAGAATTTCATACATGTCATCACATATTAACTCTTATTTTCCACTCACCTTGAAGTGACACAACTAATATTGTTCTGCTTTAACATATTAACTTCCAGAATAGTCCCACTGAGTGTCATAATGATCCATTGAAAATCAAAGACACCAGAGTGTTTTCGGTTGTTTCACTTTTTGGCCCCTGCATGATGTAATCCACCAGGCGGCACCACCAATCACACAAGGAACCAACTTTTTAGAACATGAGTGATTGCATAATCTGTGACCTATTGTCAGCAGGGATGAGAAAAAACACGGGGATGCATTGTATAACAACAGCAAATGAGACCACTTGGAATCTATGGAATGATGGTTCTCTGGTGACACCACCAGAAACACCTGCTGACTAGGTCCACCACGTACCCGACTGTTTGGCAAGTAACAGCTATTACCCCACAGTTGTTCCCCTCTTATAAGAGCACAAAAACTGTGCCCATCCAGGACATGACAAACTGTCATAAATTGCAAAAAGTATGCACCATACATACACACAGGTGTTGAAAATTGCAAATATGCGGAGTATTTTGACACAAAGTTACAATACCGTAAAATTGTGTATCTCTTGCTATATAAAAGATAAATTTTCTTAACATAGATTTATGAAGTGCCCATCTCTGCAAAAACAAAACAAGAGGACTGTAACAGTCCTGTGCTCAGCTGACATATACAAAATACCTTGCAATTTTGTAAGATTTGTCCAAAAAAAGAACCCCCCCCAAAAAAAAAAAATTTTTAAAAAAATCACTGGAGCATGACCATTTGAACAAATCTGGTAGAGACCCACCCATGGTATACTGCCACCAAGTTTGAAGTCAATCTGGATGATGGTTTCAGAGAAGAAGTCGAAAATGTGAATTAACATTAGAATGCCCATTGACTTGCATGTACATGTAGTAATCAATAGGAAAAGTGCATTTACCGACAAGTACCCAAATTGAAAAAATCGTGAAAAGTCAGGAATCCACAGCATTGCCACCTAATGAACAACTTGTTTGACCCTTCCACAAGGAACATATCCACCAACTTTCAGCTTAATCTGTGTGATGGTTCTGGAAAAGAAGTCAAAAATAGCAAAAACAAACAAAAAATCAGAGGAAATTAGAACGAGAAATTGCAGCACCACCTGGTGAACAGATTAAGAACTAGGACCTCTAGGAATGTTCCTCTGTGATATCAATACCATTGGGTGAGCGGTTTCAGAGAAGACCATAACCCTCACTCAAAATACATTGCCACCACGTTTGAAGTGAGCTGATGGTTTTGGAGAAGAAGTCAATTGTGGACGATGGACGAAGGACCATAAGATAAGCTCAGCTGCTGACAAGTCAGCTGAGCTAAAAACCTGCCTTACAATGATAGCCAGCCTTGAGGTGAACAATGTATAACAGAAATCCCACCTGTACATAAATGATGACCTGACATGATGTAGGCCTAAGGCCTTTGGCAAGACACACTACAAGATGGAGACCAATGTTAACCTGTAATTAGACCCTGGTGACAGACCTGCTGACTGTTGTGGCTCTACTTTCAAAACAGTTGAACCTCGGCTATTTCTGGACCATTCTACCTGCATTAAAGGACTACCACACCACTTCTGGTTGTTACAAGGAGAAGCGGTCACATGCCACAATACCACTGCAACGTGAAGCGTGTATTACAATGGTCCTTGCTGCAGAGACTGCCTCACACCAACCAAGGTCACTCCTTCAGCACTATTTCGTGTATGTCTACAAGTTTCCCTTTATCTTATGACCACTTGCAGTATGAGACCAGGTAATTGTGGCATCTGAACTTTAAACAAGAACCAAATCAACAGTACATGTACAGGGGTCCCTGCCTTAAGAGACCACCTGTCCTCAAAGGCCACCACTCCAGTATACTTTCCTTGTCTACTGTTCATATTATTTATACCTCCTACCTTTGAAAGACCCTCTGTTTTCACAGCTCACAATAGAGGTGATTGGGGTTGGTTTAATTTCTTGACACACATCCCTCATTCCCATGATGCATATCTGTGACACCTAGCAACCCTTGCCATTTGAGGTCAGGTGTAAAAGTGGGTCAGCAAAGCCCATTACATTACAGTGAACCTAAAAGTCCTGAAAGTTTCACCCTGCATACGAGGAAGAATTTTGTACTTATCACCTAATCTACCTAAGTGCATACATATCCTGCAATTACACCCTGGTGTGATAAAATAAAAGTTTAAAGCTTATTTGATAATATATCGAGAGGTTAAACTTAAACCTGTTATATTCCAAAAGGTTGGGATCATGGAATGTGACCACAAGATGTGGGAAGTCAACCATAAACAGGATAGGCAGCACCATCTAGAGGTGAATTTAGAAATACATGTACCCAAAATTTCTCCTATTTGGTCATGGGGTGGGGGTGGAGGTGGCAGGGTGTGTCTATCTAGACACATTTCACTGCACTTGTATACATAAAATTTGCTCATACTTGCAAGGCACTGGAATAGTAACTAACAGTAGCATATCTAATGGGAAGACTCAAAGTAACAGGACCAAACAAACACCAAGGTTTTTTTTTTTCCCCGACACTTGGAACAAAAAGCGACAGCTTCACTCATTAAATACAAACAGCAAAAATTAGAATACAAGAAAATCTGCAATTTCATTTGGAGTTTGATGAGATCTCCTACTAAAAGAGAGGCTTGGAGAGTTTGTTTTACTTCGATTACATTTTAATTTTGTCAGGCACGCCCAGTACAACCTGTCATTTATGGTGGCGGTCATATGGAACCGTCTACTGTGTACAGACCCTGGCAGTTTGTAAATGCTATGGATGGCAAGTCCAGGTCAGAGGTCACTTGCATTATGAAGTGCATGGTACAACACAGTTGAAAATCAAGTATACAAATGAAACAAAATCAAAACATTTCGTGTAATGCAAATAAAACATAAAAAAAATTACCGGAGGTAGTTTCTATCATTGGATTATAATGGACAAGTTTGACATCAAACTAATATATAACAACTGCTTCTAAGTCTGTTTCCACAAAGTGATAAAAAAAATTACATCATCCCGAGTTATTCGGTACTATGCTGGTAAAGGCCTTGTTCCATTACCTGTAGCATGCAGACAAGTCATGCCTCAATTGCCCCCATGGAAGCTGCAGCATGACTTGCCAGGTAATGAAAAATCCATCGATTTTACACCTGGCAAACCAGTCATTTGATTGAAAACTCCTTGAAAAAAAATGTCCACATGTAATCTTTGTCTAATGTCTGCAGCCAATCAACAGTGCAGCTTGTCAGATGAACTAAATCACATGGTGGCAGCACCTGCTTCCTCCATCACATGACATTTAAGCTATTTTTTTTTCTTTTCTTTTCTGTTTTTTTTTTTTTTTTTTACTAGACACTTAGTGCATTTCTTTAAGCAAAATAAACTATATATATGCTACACGTAACACAGATGACAAAACAACACAACACACATACGCAGGATCTTGGCTAACACTGGGTATCTGTACACAAAATATTCTGCTCTCGACAAAGAATGTTTGCATAGATAAAAATAGGTTCCAATTAGCAGATATGACGAAATTTGCAAATAGCTTTCACATCGGAGGATGGCACTGATGTGACACAAGACTTGTTAAGCTTGTATTGCTTATTTCCATGAGGAGGTATAAGTTCATTTATTAAGTCTCTGAATTCTTGACGTTTGTGTGCATGTACATTTATTATATTTAACTGTCATTTCAAAGCAAACTCACAAAACCCGAAAACACGGTTTTTTTATATTTAAAAAAATTGCACATTTTTTAATGACTAGTAGTTTTGGCAGCAGTGAGAACTCAAAAGTCCAAGCCTGTATGTGCTACATGTGTAGAGACAAGCAGTTGTGTGTGACAATGACTGCTCCCTCTGTAAAACAACGTGAACAAGACGACTGATGCACAAGTTCACTCAGCAGACATACTGGATGCAATAATGACTGCTCCCTCTGTAGATGTGTTCACAGAGGAAATGCAGTATCACTGTCCGATCATCTGTAACAACTAAGACATTTTTAAGGCACTATCCAGCATACTGTGTTGCTAAAGGCTTTTTGTTTTGCCTGTCAAATCATGACACAGTAAGAGGGAGAGCATGACTTGACAGGTACCACAAAAATCACCGACTTCACACCATACATGGTCTGATTTAAAAGTTAGCTCTTTTTACCAGGAATCTTAACTTCCAATCTTCATCTTAAATCGGAGAAAATGTGCAAGAAAATCCATCTGCGTGCAAAACAGCAGATCTTAGAGAAAGACTCATTGATTCTAAGAGTCAGTATATTACTTTGACACACTAAACGTTGTGTACGCTGGGCCAGAACTACCAGATTACAAGCCCTTTTTGACACCTGGTTTCTGTACTACACAAAATTCACAATCACCTTACAGGCATCAACTTCCCCATCCCATGAGTTGACCCTCCCCCCTTTCTACTGGACAAACCAGCTGGTAACCCAAATATTTGTCTGCTTCAATGATTTTGACTTGTTTAAACTGTAATGAAAAACAATTTGATGAGAATTGTAGATCAGAGTTTGCGCTTAACTGCTTGAAAAGTGAATTAAGTACTTATTAATAAGTGCAAAATCTCTGTCTTGGAGAAAAGTGGATAGTTTTCATTTACATAGTCAAAAACTTACCCTGCACAATTGGATTTTTTTGTCTTATTTATGTATCATCTTTTTTTTTTGCGGCGCGGGTTGTGGGGGGTGTAATGGCCAAGTCAAGGTTCAATAGTTGTATCAACTGAATACTTTAAATCTAACCTTATGACTTTCACAAATACTGAAGGTCATTCAAGGACAGGAAAAATAAGTATATACTACTGGACACTGTGTCATTTTTGCACTTCAACTATATCCAAAAATGTAAGAACACAGACAAATTTTGTGACTGGTCATAGATTTTTGTTTCTCTCTAAAAACAAGTTATTTTTGCTGAAAAACATGAGCTTCTGTTCATCAAAATTATTTAAGGACTCCATATTTTTGTTCAAATTCATCATTTTACGAACTCATCAATTTAGGCAACTTTTGAAAAACTAGACATACCTTCAACACAAAGCGTTGACTGAAGGGTTTGCCATTTGCTCAAATTAGGTCATGGTGACACCAAAATCTAATCAGTTCCTTTTGACAGGTAAGATAAGCATATTGCCAAAAATCTAATAAGTTCATCTTGCCAGGTAAGATAAACATATTGCCAATTTGAGCAAAATTCATGGAGGCATTCTGTTGATATTGGGGTGACGAGAATGTGCACATCTGGACTGAGGGACATCCGGACAGACATCCGGACAGACGGACAAGCCGAAAACATAAAAGGTCGCCCCCCCCATAGGGCAGACCCTTAAAAAAATGACAGTGTATACAAGCAAAAGTAAAGTAATTAACAGTCAAATCCACACCTGCAACCTTCAAAGTTACCATCCACATTCAAACTTCATGAACCCAGCTGTCTGACCTTGAAAGATGTGTACAGGTAACTCACACACAATCCTATCAAATGTTCATGTGAGACACAAGCTTGTACAATGTATTTCTGTCTGAGATAACATGTCCATGTCACATGTTAATTCAGGCCCATCCTAGCCTCAAAGCTGAACACCATCATCAGAATTATAAGTCTACAACATAGAAGCGACATTGATGTGCTTAACTCCTCCATACTACGGTGGTAAAGGCTCGTCATCAGTGGTTTTGAATTGCCCGACAAAGTCATGCTGCCATTGTCCTTTCAGTGTGACCTGCTGAGCAATGCAAAAAGCACCGACAGCTGAAAATCGACATGTTAGAACTCAAATGAAAGCTCTTTGTGTGAAGAATTTGAATATGTAATCATTATCTAGCTATGTAAGGGCTGAGGAAAATCACGGATGGTGTGATGAATTTACATCAAACATGAACACAACTTGGCAGCAGTGGCTTCAAACAGGCACCTGTAAATTGCATCAAAGCTTTGCTTTTACCTCAATCATGTTGCCAGAAATTTCATTCTGCACACATGTACCAGTTTTACAGAACTGAATGAATGGCAAGACAGACCAGAGAAGACAACCATCATCCTTAGACATCCCTTGCTCCAAAACACACACGTTAGCAACAAGTCTGCCCAAAAAGCATTGTTCTACATTCTCCTGTGAGGACCAACTAAAAGAAGTTTGTACTGGTACTCAAGGCCTCAAAACTTGTTTGAACTCAACCAATTGAAACCTCAGGTGCAACATTATCACATGATAAGCTGATCAGACTCTTATTCTGCTTCTGTCTTTGTCAGGTATCCACAAGATCACACAGCTGCTCTGCAGTACACGAACACAGAGGCATATTATTGGGTTTCTCAAGAAAAACAGAAAAAAAAAAAAAACAATAAAAAACAAAACAAAATTTTTTTTTTGGAAAGGAAATTTCCTTTGATTTTCTTATACAGGCAGCACCAGTTAACTCTTGCTCCCCTTGACTTGACCTGGTCCCGTCTGATGACCTTGACCAGTCATGACCTCTGTAGCAAGGCTGGTGTTTGTGGCGGGCAAGTCATTGTCAGAGCCAGTGGACTCTGTGTCTGCCGAATCCATATCCTCCTCTTCTTGGGATGTTCTTTGTTCCCCTGCGGCTGCTCCTTCCTCCTGTGAGCTCCTTCTCTCCTCTGCAACACACAACCAATCAGCTTGACCCCAGCGACATACAACTGGATCCCCCAGGGTCATCCAACTTGACCCCACGGACATACAGTTTGACCCCAGGGACATACAACTTGACCCCAGGGACATACAGCTGGATCCCCCAGGGTCATATAGCTTGACCCCAGGGACATACAGCTTGACCCCAGGGACATACAGCTTGACCCCAGGAACATACAACATGACCCCAGGGACATACAGCTTGACCCCAGGGACATACAGCTGGATCCCACAGGGTCATATAGCTTGACCCCAGGGGCATACAACTTGACCCCCAGGGACATACAGCTTGACCCCCAGGGACATACTGCTGGATCCCCCAGGGTCATATAGCTTGACCCCAGGGACATCCAACTTGACCCCACGGACAAACAGTTTGACCCCAGGGACATACAACTTAACCCCAGTTACATAAAGCTTGACCCCAGGGACATACAACTTGACCCCAGGGGCATATAGCTTAACCCCTGGGACATATAGCTTGACCTCAATGACACACAAAATGTACACAGTGAAACCTCTCTTGACAGACAACCCCCAGGTATAACCAAATTGTGATCTCTCCCAAGACTGATTGTCTTTCATTAGGAAGTGTAAATAGGAAGAAAAATACTAAGCTATCCCGAAAAGGGGGTCTTTCAAGACAGGTACTCTCAATACAAGGACCAGTGGTGTGGACAATGCAGTTTGACCTGCTCTCACAAACTGGCTGGTTGTGAAAATCAGCGACCAGCAGGGACATACTTCAGGATTTGGGGTTTTTTTTAATTAATTGAATTTTAACTTTTTTTCGATTCAGCTTTTAAATTTTTTTAATTCTAATGTTAAAGAAAATGTGTTTATTTCTTTGAGAGTCTTATTTCAGTTCAGCAGATAAGCTAAGTGCAAATTGACCACAGTCAGAACCAACACAGCCAAGAGATTTGTAGTTTTACAGCCAGGTCTACGAAAATGACGTTTCAGACATAAAGGGGTTAATACAAGTACATCTACCAATCAGTGCAGGAATGCATTTTCCGTTTGCATAATCCACTTGACCTCTCATCTCCTTTGGTGTTTTTATGGACTTTTATCACCACAAGACAACAGTTTGAGAAAACAAAATGTAGATGAGACCTATAAACACAATCACACGCTCAGTATTAAACTTCCCTTGATGTGGATTAAATACTTAGCACTGCAACCAAACCATGGAAAACTAGCAGACTCAGTGTTCATCCAAACATAGAGCAACATCAACGTGGTATACACTGTCCCTTGTGCCTGACACTCACCCAGGAAACTGTTCACTCAGTCCTTAACTCACTCTTCATCCAGTCCTGGTCAATGCAATAGCTTTCCTTGTCACAGGTTTGCTGCACTGCCCCCACCCTGTGCCAAGGAAAGTAGTGACCCAGGACATGCCGTGACGAATGGTCTTGCATACAGCTCTCACCAAAAGTACTAATGAAACATCATTCTTGCATTTTTCTGTACTTTAAGTCACTGTTATAGTAAAATTGTTACACCGAACATGATAATTCGTTAGAGCCTTCCTTTAATCTGTTAATGCTACAAAAATCTTTGCAGGTAGATATTTTTTGTACATTCCATAAACAGACAGGTAGTGACAAATTTATCCCATACTAAGATTTAAAACAACCTTAAGCGACAAATTTTGATCTGCACTTTTCCTACACCTTATCTCGGTGAGGCAGGCGAACTTTTTCACCACCATGGTTGTTTTTGCAACATTAACTTGGAAATTTTCTTTCTCCCAGCAGTGGGAACAAAAGAGTGTTTCACTGAGTGAGCGATCCGTGTAACTGTCTATTTGCATACCCGCCAACCCCAATGTTTCCAAAATAGTAATGCTTTTTGTGGAAATAGTAACAAATGGTATTCTTATTATTTGTATTAGCACAGAAAACTTGTTCTCAAAAATTATAGCTTTACTATTTTTGTCTATTTGCATACCTGCTAACCCCAATGTTTCCAAAATAGTAATACTTTTTGTGGAAATAGTAACAAATGGTATTCTTATTATTTGTAATAGCACAGAAAACTTGTTCTCAAAAATTATAGCTTTACTACTTTTATTGAAAGTCTCAGTATTTTGTGAAAATTTCATCTCAATAATAGTAATCATTACTCCTAATTAGTAAGACTAGGCAGGTACATATATTAAGCCTACCAATAAATATCACAGCCCACACAACACCGTACCACTCACCTCGATCTTTGTTTCTTGTTTCTAGCACCTTTCTGCTGCGCAGAGGGGTGGACTGGAGCCCAGGGGCACGGGGCCTCTGCTTCCTGGCAGGATTGAGGCTGTAGCAGTAACAACAGCGGAAACCTGCAGCACAATACACACAAGATCAAGGCACAACACTCAGCTGAGTGGGACCTGCCTTCATGAGGGGTGGCCCCTTAGCACAAACAAAATTGTTCTAATTTGCTGGCTAGAGGGACGGAGTCTGGTCCTTTAAGACAGGTGGGCCCTCAGCAGGGAGCAGATTTGGCACGCTGGACCGTAGTCCACTTGAACCATTACTCAATGTTCACAATATGATAACTGTCCTGCAAATTAATTATCTTTTGCATTTTATTCATGTTCTTTGCTTATACATGTACAATAAATTTGTTTTTCTTTAATATACATATACTGTAAAATCATTGAATTTCACTGCATTTTAATTTTTGCCTATTTTGATGATGGCAATAACACCATGAAAATAAAAACACAATGAAACAGTATTTCAATTCAGGTTCAATTAGAAATTATGTCAAAAACAGTGAAATTGAAACTTACATGCCTGAAATGCAAACACTGTTAAGATAAGTACATTTAATTAATATCAATGAAGGCATAGGAAAAAAGACCAAATTCATTTGCAATAAGTCACATGATTGTTACATGTCACAAGTACAGCAGTAAATGTATCTCTTTCAATATGAAAGATTTTGTGTTGTTGTCATTCCAGCACAAAGGCCACACAAACCGGGTCGACAGTGAAGACATGTGTTCTGTGGTATTTGGTGCTGGGTGCTAAATGACCTTCTCTGGCAATTTTGGAGAAAATACATGTGACTCAATGCACTGTTTAATAGCTTTAAGGGATGTCACAGTGACGCTGTATTAATCATTCACACCACGGCTAGGGAAGAGGAAGATTACGTTTTCGTGATCATCCTGAAGAGGGCACTACAATTAGTCCCACTGTGTGGTTATGTACTCTAACACTGTATACAGAACGACTCATTCCTGGTGCCCTCTGACACTCATATAAAGCTATCAATAACTGCTACAAAACTAAATAGTTTATTACTTTCATCTATAATCCAACCACAATAAACACATAATATATAATATGCTCAAAGTGACCTTGTACAACCATTTGAACAAACTTGCTAGAGACCCACCCAAGGTACATTACCACCAAGTTTGCAGTGAATCTGGCTGACAGTATTGGAGAAGTCGAAAACGTGAATTGTGAATGGACAAAGGATGACAGATGATGGACACTGGAAGAAGAGAGATGGCATAAGCTCTGGTGACTGATATGCCAGCTGAGCTAAAAGAGAGCCAGACGACATTGACACCATGAGAAACATGCCCGGTAATTTTTAATGGGAAAAAGTGTCATGCCGATACATCAGTTCCGGGTCCCTCCGGGTTAAATCCACATTTACATGGGGTATCCAGACAGGAGAGCAAACTTTCATGCTTTAAAACATAAAACAACGTACTCAGATACTCAAACTCTTCCCTGAGTGCCATTCCGTTGTGCGAGTGGCACTCACTACAAATGAGGGCGTATCTGTTCTGTGGTCCATCTCCCACCAGGAATTCAACCAGTTTGTCGACAGTGCCACGCTCTCGTGGAAGCACGGGGCGTGCCATGGGAGGTCCTGGTGGCAGTGTCATTTGGGCTGGCATCGGGCCACCTGTGGCGGAAAAACAATACAACTGTGCAAAAACTTTCAAAGCTGTTTAATCGTCACGGGCAAGAACCTCGGTGCACAGGAATTTCCCTTTGCACTCTTCTTTCAAATCCTTTCCCCTTCAACTGCTGACCAGTGCTCAGCTATACATGTAAATTGTCTGCCTTAAAGTTTTTAAATCAAATTTCTCAATACAAACATTTGGAATCAGAAATGTGGACGACAGGTCAGGTACATTGTACCCGACTCATTCCAACACAAGCTGTAGACCTGGGCCTGCCATCAGGACGGGCCTCATCTACAATTTTCAGCAAAAATGTTTTCTGTTGCCATGAAATTTAAGTACAAATTGAAAATGATGATTGAAATCCGGGCACTTTACCGTGATTTGAGTGGGAAAAAGGTTAAGTTACAGCCTTGGCTTAAATGGCCATGTCACCCAACTCCATGCACCATATTTGCTTCACAAATTCATACTTTTAGCAACCCAAGTGAAACCAACGGGAATGCTCACTTTTTTTTCCAGAGTACTGTAAAAGTACAAATTTTGCCAACATTTTTCCAAAATTTTCCCAAGTTGTGCCATTCAGGAAAGTAGAAATTGGGAAAAACCCAAAACACTCAATGCGCACATGACATTGTCTGGAGCTTAATGTTACCGGTCTGCGATTCGCGAAAAATAAAAAACCCTGAAATTTTTAATTTATGTAAATGCATGAAAATTAGGGTCAGGGAAAATTTGTACTTATACAGTATCAGAGATGCCAACATTCATAAGGGCTTTTCAGGGACATTTTAAGTATATTTACCAGAAAAATATATAAGCAAATACTCAGTTACAATGCCGGAGAAACACTGTACATTGGTCAAAATTTTGGCTAATTTCAAGGACAGACCCTGATGATGAGGGACAGTTGGCATCACTGGAGTATATTTATAAACTCTGCTGGAACCTATGCCCCTAGTACATGTATGGTGATTAGACCATGCTGTCAGCTATGGCATTCCATTCCATGGGAGAAATTGCCTGTGTTGACATACCTCAGTTGTAACTTTATATTCAATTCCACCTCCTCATACTTTCTTCAGCTTCCCAGAGATTTTTTTGGGGGGTAACAAAAGAGTGCTGCATTTTCAGTGCCGGGGAGATCATATTTCGCTTTTTCTCTCCTCCCCCCCCCCCCCCCCCCCCGATGTCTTTCAACTCTTTTGCACACTGAACTGACTCACCACCAGACAGACACCAAATGAGCAATGTCTTCTGCTGCTCAGTGAAGGTCATCTGCACTCTGACTCTATGTCCAGAGTAAAATATAACACTATGGGTCTCATTTTTTGTGCTCAGAGGCATAGGCAACACCATTGTGCTATTTTCTTTTGCCCCTAGGGAGACATGTAACACTATCATCTTGTTTTGCGTTTTTTTCTGTTCGCAAAGACATGTGGCACTATGGCGTTATATTTTCTGACCTCCCACTAGCTGTGCTAGCACACTACTTTGCACTAGACTGGTGAAACATCCGTCGATTCTTTCTTTACTCTTCCCCCCCCTCCCCTCCCCCCCACTGAATCCGACAGAGCCAATAATCTCATTTGGACATGCATGTACCTCTCAGTCTTTGCTGTCCATTCCTCTGAATAAAGGCGGACCCTGGTGTGGGCATGGGCCGACTTGGTCCTGGACTGCCTACCTGGGGAGGCAAGGTGGTGGGGCTCAAAAGGTGGCCAGCCTTTGGCTGTGGAGTCGGGGCGGGCGATGTCACACCCACTGTTGCACCTGTCCTCTGTCGGAGTTCTACAATGATAAACACATGTACACTACACAGTTATTAAATTCATGCTGCGAGTCTATTCATTTTAGAGTATGCAAATTTTGTCAAAGTTTTAGCATTCGTAAGTTTGGCCATGGAGGCTACATTAATTATAATGTAGACCTTTTGATTTCAACAAATCTTTATCAGGTTTCCTCCTTTCAATAGTGTTTCAACATAGATGTATGTTGTTACTTTTTAACTTTTGCCCTTGTGTCTCATTGGGAAAATAAATGAAAATAAAAATGCAGCAATACCAAATCAATTGACAGTACTTACTGGGTCTTTTTGTTGAAAAAAACAATGTTGTAGCTGCATGTTACATGTATAACAAGTACTGAAGTCAGTGGTCTTCAAAATTTAATTGACATCCATGTTAAGTTTGAAGTCATGAAAGGTTATGGTCCAACTCCATAATGCTCATGAGGAGAAATTTCACAAAAATCTTACACATCATGTGAAGAGGTCCATAATATATAACAACACAATATCTTTCCTCACTCTAAGGTTCACACGACTTTATTTTCTGAAGGGACCAATTTGAAAATTGAGACCCACAGCTGTCAGATGGCATATCTCAAACTTCACACTGGATCATATGCAGTCTACAATGTTACATTTAAAATGTTCACACCCAACTACTCCCATTTAACAATCTTTTTAAGGAATGGGGATATGAACTAGTGAATATGCAGGTTTCCCGCCACTGGTGGGGTAATAGACCCCAAAGATTGCTGCCTCGAGAGCCATCCATTCAAAAATTAACACAAAACAAAAAATACACCATATATTTTTGGTATTCCTTAAACAATGGTGGCTTTCAAGCCCAGATTCTGGGATAATGGTGTACCCAGTGCTTTACCCTTGATATATTCTGTCCACAAGGCATTCACACATAAATAATCCCTTTGAACTATTCTTTTTGAGAATGGAGATATGGCTTAGTGGATATGTGCGTCTCCCATTTTTGACAAGGCAATAGGTGTCCAAGGTTGTGGATTCAAGATCAAGGCAAAGACATGATCACTAGGAAAACCCACTCGACTCGCACTTTAAAAAAGTCTGCTCTTTGGTCCTTAACTCTTACAGGGCCAAGCTTGGATGGGCGCACTCTCCCCCCCCCCCCCAAAGCACACATTAACTTTTGTCAAAATTGGCAATGAATGAGTTTATTAGATAAACAGAGTGTGATGGACAATTGTTATGAGGTGTTCCTGCACTGACCTTGACCCTCGGGTGCCTGGGCGGGCGCTGGTGTAGCTGATGCTGCCTGTGATGAAAGAAAGACAAGGGGTTAAAAGAACACACAGAAACACCTGCCATTCAAACTGCCTCTACTGCTCACAACAAGAGGCTCATGATGGATCTAGTGCTCTGCTCTCATGTAAAGATGTTAATGTAAGTGCCCAGGCTGGACCCTGTTTGTGTTACCATCTAGATAATGGGTCTCATCATCATCATAAGCAGTCAAGATTTTTAACTTCCTCCACAATTCCACAAAATTTCATGAAGATCAACTAAAAATTAAAGATGCTACCATGTTCAAAGATTTTCACATTT
Source organism: Hermodice carunculata (assembly GCA_964020975.1). NCBI lineage: Eukaryota > Metazoa > Annelida > Polychaeta > Eunicida > Amphinomidae > Hermodice > Hermodice carunculata. The sequence goes on along the minus strand of OZ026627.1, from coordinate 85,887,841 downwards.
TGACCCATATATTCATTCATTTTGTATGTGGCACCACCGATTTCAAAATCAACCTACATTTTCATACATCTGATGTGTCCTAAATATACAGGCCTGATATGAAAGCTGTGGACTGTATCATGTTCAGGAGGAACTCAGTTATGGATAGAACGAGACAGACTGACATTCTTCGTCCCATCAGCACTGCCACCTATGGTCAACAGAGCTAAAACGTAGTCTTCTCTTGCAGGGAGTCTTAAAATACAGGTAAATTTATTGCAGAAATAAAAACTTGTGTCATCAAAGGGCAGTCTCAAAAATACATGTGGTCTCTCACAAAGAGATGGTCTTTTAAGCAGGTACAACTAAAATAAATATTATGTAGATCTGGTAGATGGTACTCCTGTTCCTCCCATGAATTCCCCAGGACAGACACACAAACCAGCATACACTTCAATGTCAAGTCTAACCATGACTTGCTAGTGAAACTTTTCAACATATAGATACAAGCAGATAGCCTTTCTGTCTTTTGGGGTTTTTTCTTTTTTGTGTCATTTGACATATTTTCTACAGATAGAATATTGTCCAAATCACAATTTATGGTTGTACAAATCCAAGGATTTCTTTCCACCAATTTGATAAGAAAGCACAGCTGTGGAGTAGGAATTCAGTGCAAACATAGCCGTGAAAGAGAAATAATATTGCACTGCAACTATGGCCCTTTCTTTGTTTTCTTACATTGTGACATTATCACTATTTAATTTGACTACCAGCCTGTGTATTAACATAAAGCTGGCATCAATATACATATGTCTGTATCTCAAATGAAGAGAAACTTAACAAACTTAAATCAGTAAGCCCAAGTGCCGTTTGAACGCTACCATGTCCGATACTCAAAGAGCAAAGTCCTATTCAGTACCGCTCAATGAAAAACTGTATAGTTCTAAATTATTACAACAGCTTATTTTGCATAAGAAACAAATCTTATTCTTTAAATTTGAAATTTAAAAGAAAGTTATAGGCTTCAGTAGCCTTTATATAAAATCAGGTCATCAGTGGGGAACCAGCGCAAGCCTTGTTTTGGTGCCATTAATCCCTGGACAAGTCATTCTGCTCAGTGGTGGCACCATGTCTGTATTTCCAATACAAACATCCCAAGCTGATGTATTAAGGACTTGAGTGAACATGATGTTCCTTTGTTGATAGACCTACTTATAATGTAGTCCACATTACATAAATATAATTAAACTACTTTTATGAAACACAAGTTGACACCTAACTTGCATGATTAGGCCTATCAAAAATGAATCACTGAATTAACTGAGTATTGATAGTAAACCTCACACTAACATAGAATGCTTGATCTTTGAATAGAACCAACTGGGCCTACTTAACGTGGTAACGAGATAAAATAACCAATTCTCCAACTTAAAGTAAAATGCAAATGTGATAATGTGATGTAGAAGAGTCACGTCATTGTGTCATACCTGATTACTGGTCAGACCAACGTTGTTGTGTTCCGTATTAAATATAGGCCTATTTTTTAACTCACCGTTTTTCACAGCCAATGCAGTCATTTTTTATGACTAAATCTATATAATAATCATCAATCTCACTCCATTTAATTAAAAAGTTTTGAAAATTCAAGTCTTAATGCGCTAAAAGAATTTATAAATGGGTCATCAGTGGGAAACCATTGACTGTAATCCCCATCATTAAGCATGTTTCACAGCCCCAAATCCTCGTACATACATAAAGGGGTGTGTTTTTTATTATACCTTTTGGAGCAATTATTTAAGTGCGTGTTTTTTCTTTACTCTTTTAATTAAAATTCTGACTGGTGATTGCTTAAGTCTAGGCAAACTAGCAGTCCCAAGAACATCTACATCCAATTTATGGGGGTCAGTTACAACAATTTTTAATTCAGAAGTGAATTCACAATGTAAGAAAACCAACAAGGTCCACAGTTACAGTGCAATATTACTGTTCCTTCACTGCTATGTACAAGTACACTGAAAACTAACCTTGTAATCAATCATAATGTTTTCATTAAACTTAAAGGTGAGAAAATCAAGCTTTATGTTTTGATTTCTTGATTTTTTTTTTTTTTACAATCAAACATGATATCAACTTGATTTGACTCATTATAAGTTTTGTGAGATCATAAATGATGTCAGTTGACATTTTTTATTGACTCTGCGAAGTTTCACATGAATTACTCCTGATGACACACCCACTTCCACCAGAGATTTTATATCTATTTTTTTGATCCACTGATGTGGAATGTGAGACACTACAGAGGCTGGCCTGTCAAGTAAGTAAACACAGTCAAACATACAGTAATATAATGCCAGAAAGACAAGTACAGAATGACCATCAGACTGTGAAGGAAGGAAGGAAGGAAGGAAGGAAGGAAGGAAGGAAGGAAGGAAGGAAGGAAGGAAGGAAGGAAGGAAGGAAGGAAGGAAGGAAGGAAGGAAGGAAGGAAGGAAGGAAGGAAGGAAGGAAGGAAGGAAGGAAGGAGGGAGGGAGGAAGGAAGGAAGGAAGGAAGGAGGAAGGAGGGAGGGAGGGAGGGAGGGAGGGAGGAAGGAAGGAAGGAAGGAGGGAGGGAGGGAGGGAGGGAGGAAGGAAGGAGGGAGGGAGGGAGGGAGGGAGGGAGGAAGGAAGGAAGGAAGGAAGGAAGGAAGGAAGGAAGGAAGGAAGGGAGAAAGACAGACAGACAGACGTCTCCTTTGAAACTTAAAAGCTTCATACACTATTCCACCATACCGACACTGGTATAAACAGGTAAATAGTAATATAACTTTTAGCACCATAAAGTTGACTAGAGGTGTTATGAGGTAAAGTGTACTAAGGTATCAGCTGAAAGCCACCTCTTCCACTGTACTGACGGACAGAAGGAAGGAAGGAAGGAAGGAAGGAAGGATGGAAAGACAGATGAACGGCTGGAAGGAAGGAAGGAAGGAAGGAAGGAAGGAAGGAAGGAAGAAAGAAAGAAAGAAAGAAAGAAAGAAAGAAAGAAAGAAAGAAAGAAAGAAAGAAAGAAAGAAAGAAAGAAAGAAAGAAAGAAAGAAAGAAAGAAAGAAAGAAAGAAAGAAAGAAAGAAAGAAAGAAAGAAAGAAAGAAAGAAAGAAAGAAAGAAAGAAAGAAAGAAAGAAAGAAAGAAAGAAAGAAAGAAAGAACACATACCTGTATATTTTTGGTCTTTTCTGGGTCAAATTTATCCAGGATTTCTTTGGCTTTCTTGTAAGTCTCTTTCTCCATCACTTCCTCCAGCTGCAGAACAGACAAATCTTTGCATTGTATACATGGACTTCCAAGCTACTGCATGTGCATTAATATTCCTAAATTGATTTTAACATTCAGATTTCACAGAATTCATTTTTCTGCAGCACCATCTGGGTAGGCAAAAAGAATGAATAAAAAATCAACTTTCCCAGATATTATTTTTCCAAATGGAAGAAAATAGATTAAAAAAAAAGAAAATAAATAACTAGGAAAATTTGTGCTTTTGTAGCAATAATTAAGAATTATGAAATCAGTCGAGTGAAACACATTTCTTAGGGCTACCTTTATTGCTGCCACATGAATGCTTCATTGATTGACAGGACAGTCTGTACAGAAGTAATGCTCATGAAGCCTGTGTTGGTACAGAAGCAGCCAGCACATTGACTGACACCAGAACTAGGCATGCTATACTGGCCCTTGTATGCGAGGCTTCTTCATGAACTTCACATCACCATCCTCAGTAATCCCAGCTTTGACATGCATGTACTTGAACACTAACATAAAAACTTTTGCAATTTGTATTGAATGTGTTTACATGTATCTAGTCTTGAGAGATTGACTTGCCTGGACATTTAATGTGTGTCATTAGTTCCCTTCATCAATTTCTCAATGAAGCAAAAGAAATCCTCATCGAAAAGTGCTACAAAGTGCATTTATACCTATTGTCCAAAAGATGATAAACTTAGGATCTAGTATTTTGTAATATCAATGGTGTTACAGGTGTGGTGATTTATTCAAAAATAATGCATAATTTTATCTTAATTTCACAAGAAAGGCTTGCGCTTTTCAACTTTCAGTCAATCTGAAAAAGTTTGAAAGGTAACTACATAAAGCAGTTTGGTTACATTTATTTTGAAGGGCATTAATTTTCATATTACTTAATTTTGGACCTTTCACTGAGATTTTAAATTCACTGTATTAGCTATATTTTCAACCAATGCAGCGTTAAAAACTTTTTCATAGTGTTTTTAATTTCACAGTTTTGTAGCATCAGCAAAATAAGTAAAAATAAGAACACAGTGAAATTACATATGCATATGTAGGTTAGGGCTCATTTTTCCCGAATAGGTATTACTCTTTTTGAGGTACAAATCTTTAAAACTGATAAGAGTACATCATGCAAACATTACAGGGTGGGACATTTGAATGGCACTCCTGATAAAATTATATAATAATGCAAAATTACAGAGACTAACCCTCCCCCCCCCCTTTCTTTTAATTAATACTATAAAAATGAATTTGGAACAAGTTTAAGGTAGTGAAGGGAACTGTGCCGCATGCAATGATTCCACAACTTTGACTTTGCATAGATGAACTATGTTTCACATTTCACAGTTTCACACACAAAACCATACATTCTATTTATCATACAGATAACTAGATTTGTCAGATACAAGTTTTTGTATCGATACAACAATTTCCAAAGATTTTTTAAGCCACTTTACAGTAAGGTACCAGATAGCACTTTTTGTTAGCATTTCTTAAACAAGAGGCCCATGGGCGTAATGCTCTGTTGGCACCATAGCTATATTGCAACTGCATCTTCATTTCAAAGTTGCAAGTCCTCAAGTGGCTTTTGAACATATAAAGCTATGTACATTTAGTGTATAAAATGTCTACCAGATGGCACTTTGCTCCACATGTAATCATAGCTTATTTGTGCAATTCCTGTGAAGGATATTGTTGCATGTACCAAGACAACAATGAGTGAGGCCTTAACTTTATGTCCTCAGTGACCTTGGGACAGAAGATCAAGGTCACCCAGATTATGTAATACAAGAGACTCATGCACCTGGTGCTGTGCTGACATTGCCATTGATGTCCAAGCTAAACCCTGTCATTACAAAATCACCTCTTTCAACTTTACAGGCATGGTGACCTCACAAAAATACGTCAAGTTCATTGATATTACATAACATTCTACCTTTGGCCATTGTCTATTTATCCTATTAATTGTAGCTAACTTGAAAACTGTGGACGGTATTGCACTGATGAGCAAATGTTTACGGATGGAAGGATGGACAGACATGAACGGTCGCATAAGGACTGCGACCTTTGGTTAGCAGAGCTAAAAGTAATCGATGAAAAAGTGTATTATATATGTAAAATTAAAGTATAGACCAATATTCAGGAACTGTATTCTCTGTCTACAGATATAATACATGATTAGGGAATAATCAAATAATTTGATCATCATTTTAAACATCGACAATTAATTCATTTTGTGAGCTACAAAATTCTCAGAAGGAGGCATCTGACGGAAAAACAAACTAGAGGGCTGCGTGATCAGCCCATGCTCAGCTGACCTAAACTTGTCCCACAAAATCAGGCTGCAACTGAACAGAGGTTGTGTTGAGGTTTAGCTAAGTGCATATGACATGCTGAAGTATTTCTAACACGTACGACTGAGCTACCTAAAGTGCAGCCTGACTAGCAAGTCAGCTGAGCTAAAATTGCAGCACCACCTGGTGAACAAATTAAGAGCTAGATACCATAGTGGTGTTCCTGTGTGATATCAAAGCAATTGGGTGAGTGGTTTCTGAGAAGATTTTTTAAAGATTTTCCCCACAAAAGAAAAAATAAATAAAAAATCACTGAAGCGTGACCATTAGAACAAATTTGGTAGAATTGGCCGATTCATATCCTCTTTGATTATGTGGTAGAAATGTTCTCAAAGTGTATTCATGAGTGGTCTGCGTGTCTGACTTACATACTGTTTGTAGCAAACGCCACATGTCAATAAATAGACCAAATTCTTGAGTTTATATATTCTACCCTTAGGTGTATTGTGGCCAGTGGTTGTGCTCTTTATTGAGATCTGTAGTGTCCAGCTTGTATCAATTCAGCTGAAGATATTTTAACTCTTAATCTGTGGATTGGGTCTCCAACTAAAGGCAAACATATTACCTGAAAAAAAAACAAAAAACAAAAGAAAAAAACGACACCCAACATACAATCGAGCTTCATACTTACTATAGTCTTCTTCCTCTCTCTGAGTTCCTCCAAAGCACATTCTACAAGATAATACAAGTCACATCAGAAAGCAGGACTTTGAAAAAAAATTACAACATTTTATTATAATGTACATGTATATTCATTAGATCTCATAGATGCAATCCTAGTCATACACAATTGTTCCAGGACAGATGTGTATAAAGCACCGGTACATCTTGTGAGTGAGAGGACAGAGCCAAGAATTCAATACTCTCACTTGCTCTAATTTTGCTGTGCTCTTATCTACACTTATTTCATGGCCCGTAACTGTGAAAATAAAGACACAGCAATATAGTATTTTAACATTGTTTGAATAAGAATTATGTCTGAAACAGTGCAATGTCAAACATACAACAAGAGGATCATGATGATCATGTGCTCTGCTGACTGGAATCTGCTTTCATAGCATTGCAACACATGCACTGTAGTCTGTATATCTATACATACGAACATTGAACAGTGGTACCAAAGTTTGATATATCATAAAAGAAGTCAAAAATAGCCTTAACACACAAAAATTCATAGAAGAGAATAATAATGGTCATGTGCATGTTCTGGACAAAGGGAAACTGTTGTGGCTCCCTGTTTCTATTTTGTGCTGTGGTGAATCATACATGTAATCCATGTGGCCTGTGACTGCATATATGGTAACCACAGGCTTTGTATCGATCATGATCAGGATATAAGCTTATATGTCATTGAACTTTAAATTGATCTTGCAAGGTCAAAAGGGACCACACCAAAACAGACCCCACATTGCCATTTCTTTTTTATATTTAACAGGAACAAGGGGCTTAGGATCCACCATTACTGAGATATATTGTGTTGAGCCAATATGATAGTTTGACCTTAAAAAAATTGACATAATTATCCGTGTCATGTTTGAAAACTTTCATTATCTGAAGTTTTAAGCAATTCTGTTCAGCTGTTCGGGACAAGAAGTAAAAAATAGGCTTAACACGCAAAAAGTCATAAAAAATGCAACACATCCATATAATTTTCAACAAGCTTTCATCGTCTACAGTCTAGTTATATTCTGATAAAATTTCAAGCAATTCTATTCAGCCAATCTGAAGAAAAATATCCTCAGCACACAAAAATTCATAAAAATATAGGAAAATATTGTATCACCACCTGGTGGTCAAAATAAGAACTACGTGACCCAGGTGACCCTATGTGCAATATTAATGCACAATTAGTTCTTGAGATTAAATTTTTTTTTTCAAAAAATCAATAAAAACAATAATAAAAAATAGAAAAATTGTTGCATCATTATCTCCTTAACAAACTTGGTACAGGTCCACCTGGGGGTACATCCATGTGAAAAATAAAAACATTCCAAGCACTGGTTTTTGAGAAGTCAAAAATGTAAATACAATAGCCATATATACTATGCAGTGGCAGCACTTACTGATGGTTGCAAAGTTTGAGCTTCCATACCTTCATCAAAAATTAACATATCCACATCATTTTCACAACCTTTTATACTCTAATGTCATATTATACTCAGATAAGATTTTAAGCAATTCTGTTCAGTCGTTCTGGAGAAGAAGTCAAAAAAAGCCTTAACACACAAAAATTCATAAAAAAGTGGCAGCACCACCTGATGGCCAAAACAAGAACTGTGAAACACCAGGTGACCATAAATGTAATATAAAACTAATTGGCAAAGTCCTTGAAATGAAGAAATTTTGTTGTTTTTTTCAAAAAATAAATTAAAAAATTCATAAAAAATAGAAAATTTATTGCATCATCATCTCCTCTGCAAACTAGGTACAGGTCCACCTGGGGAACGGTTTTTGAGAAGTCGAAAATGTCAAAAGTCTAACAACAGACAGACAGATGGATGACGGTCGCAAATGGATTTTAAAACCTCTGCTGACTGACAAGTCCGCATAGCTAAAAATACCCTTCAAAGAACGCAGTACCCTTCGGCCGCCTTCAATCTCTTTGGCTGTAAGTGAATAGGAATAGTGTCCCATAGTATCAGGTATAGTTACCTACACAAATACTACTATTGTATACTTGACCTTTGACCTCAAAAACATTAGGTCAAATACAGAGGTATAACCTTGACTTTCAATAGCCTTCTAGATCACCCTGTGTTGCTTCTTTTGTTTTAAGATTTAGATTTCTAGATGCACGTCACTCAGCAAACTTGTGACCATTGTCTGACCTTGAAAATTAGGTCAACGTCAATTATGCTTGCAGTGGTGTACTATCATATGCAATTTAAAAGTCCTGTCTCACTTGCTTCTGAAGTTATAGTGGTCAACAAAATTTCAATGAATAGGTCACTGTGACCCAGATACTTGACCTAGTGACCTATTTTTGATTCATGACACATTTTTTGGTTATGATACATGTGTGTATAAAATTTAATGTAACTGACTTAAATACTTCCTTACTTGTACCAATACCACCATTGTGCACTTGACCTTTGACCTCAAAAAGTAGGTCAAATATAGAGCTATGACCTTCA
>OZ026627.1:85861597-85874097 GCA_964020975.1 Hermodice carunculata | reverse complement strand
AATTTCACATAAGTGACCCTGTGACCTTGAGAATTCGCTCAAGGTCATCTAAATACAATCCCAACCTAGGTCTTGTCAAGATACATAATCCTTCCAAGTTTCATCAAATTCCATCTAGTTCTTCAAGACTTATCGCACGGAAACCAATTTCACATAAGTGACCCTGTGACCTTGAGAATTCGCTCAAGGTCATCCAAATACAATCCCAACCTAGGTCTTGCCTAGATACATAATCCTCCCAAGTTTCATCAAATTCTGTCAAGTCCTTCAAGACTTATCACATGGAAACCAAGTGTTGAAGAACCTGAACAACAACAACAACAAGCGCAAGAAACGGGCACTAAAACAATATGTCCCCCGGCTTCCACCGGGAGACATAAAAACAATCCATCTCCAGCCCAAGAACAAAAGGATTGACAAATATACACCGATAGGTGCCTTCCCTCTCCAACCCATCTTTTGTGTCCTTTAACTTTTCCCCACCCTTTTAACTCTTTCAGTGCCAATCATGTCTTAAGTCGATCTACGTAAGTCAAATGAGTCTAAAATTGTCAGTAGGATACCAGACTCCTATTCCTCGTAAAAAAAAAAAAAACTTTCATTCAAGAACCAGTATGCCTATAGTTCCAGAGAGAATACCCCAGGTCAATAGCTTTTCTCAACACACATTGTGCCCAAGTGTCATCTGTTTTAATGTTTCTAATTAAATTTTACTGAAGAGAAAACATCTTTGCTGGGAATTATATGTGACCTTTTGTGAAGCCACACACCAGGTGAGGTCAATAGCTTTCCTTGGCACAGACTGGGTGCATTGCATCCAGCCCCCTCCATGACAAGCTATTGACTTAGTCTTAATGGACCATGGCAGGCTTAGGAATCTTTTTTCTTTCTTCCTTTTCGTAATTGAACGCAGATGCCCCAAAACATCATTGGCTGACTACCCAAGCCACAGATCTATAAACATACAAGCACCTGCTCAAGCTGTGCCCTGCCACTCACCCTGATACCAGGGTTTTCCTCAGGAAAAAATTCAAGCTTTTCATTTTTACCCATGGCCAGCAGTAGGTCTGTGTCCAGCTGCTTCATCAAGATAATTTGGGTCCAAAAACCAACTTTTTTTACCTTACTTTTCACAAAATATAACTTTATGGGAAGCTTTTTAATCTGGATGGCATGGATGAAAGCTTCATGGGATTTTTATAAAGCTTTTAAATATTGCCCATAAGCTGTAAAGCTTCAGGGACAACTCTGTGGTAGAATACTTACAAGACAGGGAAGACAAGAAGTGGGGTTGAATAGAGAAACTTGTCTGTCCACTGGTCCGGCAAATAGTAGAAATAGAAGAGAATGGCTGACACAATATACAGAAGAACCGAGTAGAGAATGAGAGAACCAATCAGCTTCTTCTGTTGCTGTAAATTAGTACGTCGTAGCGTCTCTATGGCTTCTATCTCCTGAAACAGTCAAGGCAATCTGGTGATGTGCCAGTCAGACTTAGGCCCACTGGACACAGCAATGCTGCACACCACCTCACCAACAACATCAGGCAGGTCTTTTGCTTATCATTGATTTCTTTTATGCATAGTTTTAGAATTAAGACTACCTCCTAATAAAGTCCACTTTTTAAGTCGAATTAATATCAGGGTTCCATCGCGTTCATAAAGCATGCTATAACCTATACTCAGTGCTAACACTATGTTAAAAATGGGATTTAAGCCATGGAAGTACATGTAGTTTCCAAGTCCCAAAATCAAGTCCATTCACAATGACACAATGAATGCCTGAATGCACAGCCAGGTATACAGCTGACCCACAATATAGTTTTAGGGACATGCTACCAAAATATAGAGAGGACTCTGGCAGTCAAGAATACCCCTTGGCAGGCCAAACCATCCAGCCACATTGAATCTGGGTAAATGTGCAGTAAAATCTGGGGTTGGTACTTAATGGTTTTGATCACAGAGGGTTCATGTCTTGCTTACTGCCACACACAGTTCTTACCTTCTCTATTTTTTCTAATACTTCTATGGTTGAAGGTTTTGTCTGAAAACATACAAGACAATGACAAGTTTAACTGGTGTCACTCATAGAAACAATATACATATATGAACACCTGGTGACTATCCGCACTTGTCCATTTCACCCTGAAACATTACAGTATCATGAAAATCTTCAATCTGCTTTGCTTTCAACATCTTTTTCTCTCTTAACATACCATGAAGTAACTACAAACACATCAAAAAGTTTTCTTATAATGGGGAGCATAAGCACAAAACATTTGCAAAGTTTCACCACATGATTTGAGAAGTCTCCGTTAAGTATTAACGGAGACTTCTCAAATCACATGTTGAAACTTTGCAAACGTGAAGTATTTCATGGATACTTTTTATTTCATAGGTGTTCACAGTTACCCCACCATGGGGTTATTTTAAATATCATATTAGGACCTTAAATCAATTCAATCACATTTAAATTTCCTTTAACCTTTCCCCCTGAAATTCTGAATTCCTTCTTCTCTGAATTCCACAGCACGAAAGAGCTAGGAAATAATTTGAGGATGTGGACAACTGTCCATCCAATCAGGGAGGAAGAAAACTAAACTTCTCCTGCATGGTCTGATACTGCAGCTTGGCTGACATCCCTCACTTTGCCCTTGTCATCTGCCGGGTCCACGACAGCAGGTCGACAGACACAAGGTCGAAATGACTGAAGGTTGATGAGACAAAATGAGGAAATGACAATAGGTCACAATCACTAAAAGTCAAGTAAATGTGTCCACAGCTTGCACTTTTAAGTTGACACCTACAACTTGATACAAGATGGCGACTTTATCGTTGATCGGCACCACCTAACAACTTGCTCTGGTTCCTGTGAAAGTATTATTACTACTAGACCTAGGCTTGGAAAATGACTTCATGTTGAATTCCCCTGCAGCTTTGAATAAGCCGGGGGAGGACACAATTGATAAGAATGACAACACATGTGGTTCGGACATTATTTTATAATTACAACTTAAAATAAAAAAAAATAATAATAACTTACAATTTAATCAAAGTGAATTTATTAGGAAATTCGGGGAAAATCAGATCAAAATTACAAGAATGAAAATACAATAAATAAACTAAGCTGCAATGTTTATATTCATGATTTATAACTGGAATTACGCATGGTTATGGATGTGACCCCCCCAATAGTTGGATGCAGAGTTTCACACAGTACATGTACAGAATACCATTTACATTCAAGCCTAAACAGTTGTTGCATTTGAAAGAACTGCAATGTGGTTAACATGATCACAAAAAGAGAATAAATAAAAATGTGGGAAGGCAAACCAGGGGTATACACTTTCATTCAGTACAAGTGCCTTTGGCTGTGCCCAGGTAACAAATTAAACCAACGTCAAAGGAGGTAATGTGTGAAAGGGGGAAAAACTTTTATTTTAAACATGTTTCAATAAATGTCCAAGTTACCTAAGGCCTACAAAGGTACATGGGTGGTTCTGATAACCTGACCCACCCTTCCCTAATAACAAGAGGACCATGGACCTAATGCTCTGCTGGCACCATGGCTACATTGCACCCACATCTTCATTTCAAAGTTGCGAGTCCTCAAGTGGCTTCTGAACATATCAAGCTTATCTGATTTTTGTGTTTCATATGTCCACCAGATGGCACTTGGCTCTACATATATGTAATCATAGCTTATTTGTGCCGATCCTGTAATGGATATTGTTGCAAGTGCCAAGACAACAATCAATGAGTCCTTCATTTTATGTCCTCAGTGACCTTGGGACAAAAGATCAAGGTCACCCAGATTATGTCATACAAGAGGCCCATGAGCCTGGTACTGTCTTGACATTGCCATTGATGTCCAAGCTACACCCTGCCATCACAAAATCAGCTCTTTCAACTTAACAGGCATGGTGACCTCACAAAAATATGCCAAGGTCGCTGACATTATAGAACATTATAGCATTGCCATTGGACATGGTCTATATATCCTATAAATTTGGCAAGTTTAATCCAATTACTTCTCCAAATATGGTATTATATTTCACTTTTGGCTCATAATATTTCCGTCAAATATTTCCGCGGCACCTCTAGCAACTTAGATTTTGACCTTTCCCACAATCCCACTAAATTCGGCGAGGATCTGCCAAAACTTAAAGATGCTAGAGTGTTCACAAGATTTTCCCATTTTGACCCCTATATTGCATAATATTGTAGGTGGCACCACCAATATCAAAAGGGACCTAGATTTTTACACACCCTATAAGTCCTGAAAGTTATATTGGCTGACTTGAAAACTATGGACGGTATCGCAGTCACAAGATTTTCACATTTTGACCCATATATTACATAATACTATAGGTGGCGCCACCAACATTAATGTTGACAAAGATTTTCATACACTTTATAACTTCTAGATGTTTTATGGGCCTATCTCAAAAACTGAGGTGCAGAGCATTCATGAGATGACCACTATATTCAAACTGGCCTTTTGACCTTGACCTTCAACTCTGATTAAAAAATTGTTATGTTCAAAATGTGCACCCTACATGCAGCTTCCATACATGATCTGTTTGTTCAAATCGGGTGATAACTTTTCGAGTTATTGAAGAAAAACAATAAATTTGGACAAGCGCCAAACTCTATAATAACTGGGTCATGGTGACCAAAACAGTAGAACACCAAGTACAGTTTTATGTTCAATGTTACCAAGTGTAATTTGATCTGGAAGCTCAATTCTCTTCACCATTAATGTCCAAGCTACACCCTGTCACTACAAAATCACCTCTTTCAAATTTACATGCATGGTGATGACCTCACAAAAATAGGTCATGGTCACTGATATTATATAACATTCTTGTATTGGCCATGGTCTTTATATCTGTATATCCATGAATAGTGCCAGTGCAAGTGGACCATCCTGGTCTACCAGTGAAAGAACTAATCATCAAAATACTATCAACATGCCATCGAGCTAGTGCTGGGGACCCATAGATTTCACCTATTGTGGTTAACTCCTTATGGTCACCAAAGGTGGTGGTACTAGATAGACAGTTCCCAGGAATGGGTACAATGGCAGTATAGGGGACATTCCAGACTCCAGGGGCTCCGGTCCAAATAAACTGATACATGGCATGAGATCTGGAACGGACTCTTTGCTGAAGACTGTAAAGTATACGGGGAAATAAAAACTTGAGCACACCATTGGGTACCGATCTGAAGCCAAGATGTCTCCGAGTGTTTGTAACAAGACTGCATGCATCAGTTACACTGACAATATAGCTGCCTACATTAAGCATGTAACTGGTGGTCTGCTTACCAAACCAGAGAGGATTTGGACTAGGCACGACGGTTATTCCTTCTTTCTTATCAGAGGAGATAGGTATCTAACTACGTAATTTTTGAACCCTGATATAATTATGACCAGAAAGATGCTTTGTGACAAGCTATTTTGAAGAATATTATGCTGCAATCCCTGGTAATTAGACTTGACAGACATGTCTTGTAAGTGTGGTGTGCTTAACATGCAATCATTCGGTTCACTTTTGTGTATATTCGTGCAAGTACTGTTATGTTTTATTATCTTTTAACCAATAATAATGGCTATTAAAATTGTAACCTTTAACTGTCAAGGACTTCAAAGTTCTATTTCAGGCATCAAAAGTTTGTGCGACACATATGATATTATCGTACTTCAGGAAACCATGGCTGTTTCAAGGGGAATTGAATATCCTTAATAGTATACATGATCAGTTTGTAGGACGTGGACTATCATCTATTAGTGATGAATTGGGCATATTAAGCAGGTTAAGAGGACGTCCATATGGTGGAGTAGCTTTTTATGGAGAAAAAGTTTCTATAAACAGTGTAATATTGTTCACTTTGATGACAACAGACTTCTTGGACTTAAAATATGTTCCCCTACAGGAAAGACAATGGTGTTTAGGACTGTCTATTTTCCTTTCTGTTGGACATAACAAAAACACTGAAGAATATCAGTTATTCCTGGGTAAAAGTTTTTCAATTATTCAAGAGTTAGGCTCCTGTAATATCTGTGTGTTAGGTGACTTTATTGCTGATCTTGAGACATCCTTTGGAAAAGGTCTCGTCATTTTTTGTGAAGATGAACAGCTAATACTGGCAGATGTCCAGCACCTAGGTGTGGGCAGAGGTGCTTTCACTCATGTTAGTCATGCCCACGGCAGTACCTCCTGGCTTGACCACTGTACATGTACATCATCTACAGCCTCTTTGATACCAAAAGTGATCACAAGGCAAGATATAATATCGTCAGATTATATGCCCTTGGCTTTTGAAGTACATGTATTGTATGATCATGGTACCTGTGAACAACAGTATCTGAAAGATGGGTCCAATTCAAATATCTATTCCGTTAATTAGAGCAAGGCCTATAGAGAGAAAACTGCCACCTACGGTGACTTAAGCAACAAGTGTCTAGCTGACATTATTCTATATCATATAGGGCCAGTACTTTTCCGCGAACGTGGAAAACGGACGGAATTTACGGAATCTATGATTTGGAATGGAAATCGGCAAATGCCACGGAAATTAAGCCGAATTTGTGAATTTTGCCTCTCAAATAATTCAAAATCACCACATATGTTATTGCATAAAGCAAAACACATGGACTTGGATCCAAATTTGACGAGTGGGCAGCGTTATCGATACCACGTGGAGCAAAGTTAACGACAGGCCGGACACCCGCGCTATAGACCCCATTACTACCATATCTATATACAGTTCATTTGCATGGCATATAGATATATCGCCCAACAGAGGTACAGTGATAATAGTGCCATCTGTAGGTGGAGGCTATCAACGCACATAGTAAACAATATGGAGTCCCTTTGCCGTTCGTCGATGGATCAACTTTTTCCAGAGGCGATAAGATCAACTGTTTTTCCTTTTTTATTGACCAGTGCTAAAATTGAGCCCTAGAATTAGTGAAATGGAAACGAAACGGAATCTGTAGTTTCCCAAAACGGAAAAACACTCATTTTCAAACGGAAAAATACAGGCCCTAATCATACTGTGGGCAATACAAATTGTAGTGATGTTGAACATTTTAAGGCAATTGATTCCTTTTATCACTCCATTATTTCTTGCTTAGATAGAGCTGGTAAGTCTGTTATTAGCGAGTCTAAACACTTGGAATATAAAATTATACCAGGATGGAATAGCAATATAGCTGAAGTTCACAGAGTGGCCAGAGAAAACATTATTTTTGGGGCCCAGAATGGTAAGCCTAAACAAGGTCATATATTTGAAAATATGTTCCAATCGAGACTCAGCTTTAAATATTAATTACGTGGGTGTAAAGCTCAAAAGCAACATCATAGATCTAATGCCCTTGCTGGAGAGCTCTGTAACAAGGATTTTGCTGGTTTTTGGAAGACAGTGTCTCAGATAAATAACATTAAGGTGCAGAAACCTGAAATGATAGGTGATGCTGAAGGTGAAGTGCAAATCATCCAAGCATGGCGTAACCATTTTTACAAGTTATTAAATGCTGACAAGGGAAAAACAAGGTATACTAAGTTAATCAATGCCAAAAGTACAGATACTTGTGAAAATATTTGTGTTGATGGCTGTGAAGTTGAAAGACATATACAAGATCTTAAAGGGGACCAGCAGTGATAGTTTTTACTTTTTTTGTCATTGATGGTCATTTTAGGTGATCATTTGACAAATTTTCAACATTTTTTCTCAAAAAAGGTATTTAGTTAGAGCCATTTTATGTTTCCACTTGGTGTTCTGATGTGTGATGTCACCTGGGCTACCCTCCATATATAATACACAAACCTTGAGGGGGCACCAAGCTGAGATACACATTAGCAGGTATATCATTATGACTTATGTACTCTGTTAATCACCCTCTTTGATCTTATCAGTGTGGTATATTAGTTAACAACGCCTGCTTCAGCAATTGGAACACACAACCACAGGGGCTGTTTGCTTGTGTGCATTGATTTCCGCATTTTTCTTTCCTTAGCAATCCTCACTAAATGAGAAAATGTCTCAGTTTAGTAAATTTGATTATATCTATACACACTGTTTCTTCCATACTAAAAGTGGAATATGTGTACTTGGCCAGTTTCCATGTTTTTGTAACAGTTTCACTCATCTGTCATTGCATTAGCTGTAGCAGTTAGTTCAGGTTACATCACAACTCATTTACATATCTAAGAAAACTTGATATTTGCTTATCCTGTTGGGGAAAAGTTTGAACATGTACATTTTCGGACATGGGTCCACATTTATTATATAAAACAACTAAAAAATTGTAAATTACCCTGCAGTACCCCTTTCAGCTTGGTGAAGCTGGTGGTCATTGTGGTATATGTGCAGAGCACCTGAGATATGCAGGCAAGCTTGCAGTAACGCTGGCAATGTGTCTCTCTATGTTTTTTTCACATGGCTACGTTCCCTCTAACTTGATGAAGACTTTCATAGTTCCACTTATTAAGAATAAGGCAGGAGACTTTCAGGATGTGAGTAACTATACACCGATTACCTTGGCTAGTAGTATTTCTAAAGTTTTTGAAAAAAATTGTGTTTTAAATAAGATGTAAATAAAAACAGTCCACCACATTTTGTAGTAACCAGTTTGGCTTTAAAAGTTCTCACTCTACAGACTTGTGTATTTTTACTCTTAAAGAGTTACTGCATAGGTATAGTACAAGGCCCAGTCCAGTTTTTATCTGCTTTCTTGATTCTTCCAAAGCATACAACCATGTAAGTCATTCCCCTTTATTCAGATTTCTTCTAATTAGGAATGCCTATTTATGTTGTAAGAATGCTGACATACTGGTATAGTATGTGTGCAGTTTATTCGCAATCTTTCCTGTATCTGATAGAGTGCAAAAACATGCAGTTCTGACCCGGCTCTGTTTCATGCTTATGTTAATGCAGGGACGTGCTATAGATGGACTACCAACGGCGGGGCCCCCTTTGTACCATCTATGTTGCCGCTGCTCAAGTGATCGGGTGTTTGAACAAGCACCTTCAGTGCTGAACAAACACAACTCCACGGTCCACGCTGGCCGCTGGCAGTCTCGTGGGCCAGGTCACGCGATAAAAGGCGAGAATAATTGCGTCACTGACTGAAACTTGCAAAATTTTTCACCGTGTTCCACATTTTAAAGTCAAAATTTAGCGTTACACCAGACTCAGCTACAAGAAATTAAACCACCATCATGATCCTACCGGCATACACTATCCATCTAAAACTACATTTTTCATTGCTGATAATGGTGTAAGGAGTTATTACGCACGCAAGTTGTCTAACTTTGCATCATTTTGGACAGAAAAAATGCAAAAACTAGCCCTTTTATCGGCCGATTTTAACGAAAAACACATCGATGGACTCGCACGGTTCTGATTTAAACGATGAGACTGGTTGTGCACGCATAAAACTTTCCGTTTTTGAACTTGGTACAATAGCACACCCGATGTAAGTAACCCGATACAACTGAACGCCGAAACATAGATGGAACAACAATCGGACGGAGCAGGGGGGATTAACTTGAGTGGCGCTACTGAACACGCTTTCTAGTCGTCGCGCCCAGTTGACCACTAAAGGGATTAGCGCTCCCGTTGGCAGTCCATCTATAGCACGTCCCTGATTAATGTAATAAGTAAGAAATTGAATGATGTTCCAAGTTGGCTGTGATGCTGGAAATTTGATAGTTAACAATTTAGTCTATGCAGATGACATGTGCCTATTAGCACCCTCGGCCAAGGACCTTCAGAGATTAATAGATGTATGATCTGTAGAAGCTATAAAGTTAAATATTCATTGCAATATGACAACAACAAGCCCATGGGCCTAATGCTCTGCTGGCACCGTGGCTACATTGCACCTGTTCATTTCAAAGTTGCGAATCCTCAAGTGGCTTCTGAACATATAAAGCTTATGAACATTTAGTGTACAAACTGTCCACCAGACGGCACTTTGCTCCACATGTAATCATAGTTTATTTGTGCAATTCCTGTGATGGATATTGTTGCATGTGCCAAAACAGCAAAATACACCAGTTCATAGGACTTGGGTTTATTCGGTTCACTTCGGCCCGAGTTCGGGAAGTGCACCCTGCTTTGTTTACATTTTGTGCTCAACCACGCTGGCCGGACTTAACGTGGAAAGATCAGAAAGTAAAACACAGGATATGCTTGGGTTTAATGAAAAACCAAACCGTCAGCAAACTAAACATGCACATTTCACCACTGATGTGACATTTTAGGTAAAAGATTTGCATTGTGCAGCATAATCCATGCTGTAATCACTAGCGTTAGCCGTGGCGTCGGTTGTGAACATATGAAAGCATGGGCCCAACTCAGCTACTTGCTGATTGACAATCGGGCCAACAATGGAATGCTTAATTAATCAGGGTCCGGAAAAGTTTGGTACAAGTCGGTATGAACAAGTTTATTAGTGAGTCTTCAACTTTATGTCATCAGTGACCTTGGGACAGAATATTAAGGTCAAAAATAGGTCAAGATCACTATTTCTAGCACTGGACATGGTCTATATATCATATAAATTTTGCAAGTCTAATCCCATTAGTCTTCCAAATATGGAATTTTATATCTTAAAACACATCTTAGCTCATAGTTTCCCTAAAATTGTAGGTGGCTTCACTAGTATCACTAGTAACTTCGACTTTGACCTCCAGCTCAATCCCACCAAATTTGGCAGAGCTGTCCAACTGGAGCATTATAGCAAAATTTTGCTACAAAGCTCTTCAAAATTGTTTCAGATTTTCTCAAAAATAAGTGTTTCTTATGTAAAGAAGTGGAAAAATGCTACAATTAAAGAAATTTGCCACAAAGATTTTCAGCTGGACAGCACTGTTTGGTGAAGATCCACCAAAAATTGAAGATGCTAGAGCGTTCACAAGATTTTCACATTTTGACCCTTATATTACATAATATTGTAGGGGGCCCCACCAATATTGAAAGAAACCTAGATTTTCATACACCCTATAAGTCCTGAGAGTTATATTGGGCTAACATGAAAACTTTTAAAATTATCACGCTCACAAACGAAAAGTGTACTGTGAAACTGACGGAGAGACATGAGAGATGCCAGAAGCTCTGCAACGTTAGGTCAGCATAGCTAAAAATTGAACAACCCTGGCTAACAGATTTTGTCAAGAAAGCGGCCATCGTGTGCTGTTATTTTGCAGTAAAATCAACTCAAACACAGCATTTTATTTCAACTTGTCTGGAATGGAGGGTTAAGGAAAAAGATCTGTAGCCAGTGCACAGTGAGACTGGCAAATCTGGATCAATATTATCTATTAATTTTTTCACAAGTGCAGTAAACCTATATATTTTCTAATTACTACACATCCATAGATTCTTATCCACAGGGGTTTTTTTTTTTTGAGAGAGAGAGAGAGAGAGAGAGATTTTATGGCATTCTTTTGACTTGTTATGATTTTTATATTTTTCATGCAGAAGTCACACAATTTTTTTTAACTTGAAATCATAGAAATTTTAAATAGTGAAAACTCGTTATAATGACACCATTCTTGTCAGATAAATGAGTCAAATAACAAAGAAATATATATATATATATATATATATATATGTGTGTGTGTGTGTGTGTGTGTGTGTGTGTGTGTGTCCAGGATCAAATTCAAATGGCGAATTCTGAAATACAGTAAAACCTCTGACTACCGAACACTTTGGGGACCTGGGGACCCAGCCAAAATGTTCGGTAGTAAGAGGTGTGCATTAGTCGGAGGGTTGGGAACAGGGAAGGGAATTTGACTATACATGTACATGTATTTCTCGGGCATAGTTGTAAACAGTCAAAGATCTTGCATCCACTTTCACTCATTGTACATTTTCATTCATACTTCCTAGCAATCAAATAATTAGATGCCATAGTCTGGCAGATACTTGAGTGTTACGCCAAATCAGTATGATGACACACAAATCTCTGACAATGTTGTTCACTAGCTACATGATGTTTCAAGACATACTGAAGGCACACAGTGAGACATGCAGTTATGAACCTGACTTGATGTTAATCCTTCTTAACATCTAAAAACAATTAGCAGTGGATAATGAGGCTCAATTGCTTTGAAGGGGTAATCAGATAACAATGAATATTTCAGACCGATTCAGTAGGGGACAGAGCTGAGATCAATGCCTGAGTGATGTTTGTGTTAATCCTGCCTTGTGCTTGAGAACACCTAAAACAAGCTGCAATGGACACCATGTCCTGTTTACTTTGAAGAAATAATCAGTAAACAAGGAACATGTCAGATCCATTCAATTAGAGACAGAGCTGAGTAAAACATTTGAGTGTTGACTATGTTTAATCCTGCACCTGCTTAAGAGAACTGCTTGAAATAGAAATGTTTTGGTTCCCTTCAAAGAAAATTAATCAATCTGAACAGTGAACATGTCAGACTCAATCCACATGAGTAGAACTAAAAGAAGTGAGTGAACATGCAA
>OZ026627.1:85721597-85856597 GCA_964020975.1 Hermodice carunculata | reverse complement strand
TTTTTTATTTGCTTTGTGTTGATTCCATGTACAGATTATGCACTCTAACATGTATAAAGTGCAAAGTGTGTTCATGAAGTAAATGACATGTAATAATTGCGGTTACAAAGAGCGAGGGATTAGATTACGCAAGTCGTCATTTGAAAATGTCACAATACGCCATTATAGTGATGTTAGTGAAGTTGAACATTCTGTTGGCATTTCATCCAATTTATGTAACCTTGCCCCCCCCCCCCCCCCATGCATCATAGGTCTTGAGTAACATATAAAAAAACATTTTTCATTCATATGTATCAATTTCCCATCATCATCATCATTTAGTGTCCCATGGAAAGCTGGAATGGGAAGGCATGTGGCTTGCATAAAGTTTGATTATATGACTTGTGTTCTCCCTGCTTTTAATGATAGTTCATACCACCGAATACGTCACGTCCCTCGCAGTATAAAACTACTCTGTAATTTTACCCTCCCCCTTGTTCTCTTATTTCTGTGTCTGCTCGGGCAGACCGTTTAAACAATTAATCTGAATTTTAGATGTCTATAATGGGTATATATATATATATATATATATATATATATATATATATATATATATATATATATATATATATATATATATATATATATATATATCAGATATTCACAAATATGGCAAATTGGTAATGTTTAACAGACATTTAAAAATCATTTGTAGACATCTAAAGTTAATTATAGAAATCTGTAATTGATTTTTAAGACTTCCAAAATTGATTTTGAGAATCTATAGTTCGGATTCTAGATGTCTGATATTCGTTTAAGATGTCTATAATTGGAATTAGAAGTATCTAAAATGGGGATTAAATATCAACAGGACTTGTAAGAAAGGCAAGCCGTTTTCACACTTAATCAAAATATTAGATTTCTGAAATTGAATTATAGATGTCTATAATTAATTTTTGGATATCTTTAAAGAAGGCCGAAAATAGACATATAAAAATCGTTTATAGATATCTAAAATTTGAATTATAGATATCAATATCAATTTTAGACACGTTTAAAGATCATCACCATCGCTCATTTTCTTCATCGTTTGTTATCATTACTTAGAGTATGCAGAGGGAGGGTACATACCCAACGCTGTGTGCTTTTATGGCGATCAGAAAATAATGTACATCTTAAAATTTTCACAAAATAAATATAAAGAAGAAAAGAAGACGACGATGGAGGAGGAGGAGGAGGAGGAGGAGGAGGAGGAGGAGGAGGAGGAGGAGGAGGAGGAGGAGGAGGAGGAGGAGGAGGAGGAGGAGGAGGAGGAGGAGGAGGAGGAGGAGGAGAGACACACATTGCATTCAAATCGTAAATACTGTATCTAACCCTACATGTACAGGTCTTTCCAGCTGGAGCATTATGGCACACTTTTGCTACGAAGCTCTTCAAAATTGCTACATATTTGATATTTTCTCAAAAATAAGCGTTTCTCATTCAAAGAAGTGGAAAAAATACTACAAGTGAAGAAAATCTTGCTACAGAGATTTTAAGCTGGACAGCACTGATGTGCATCCCAGCAAATTGATCGATTGATTTTATTTGATTCTAAAATAATACATTCAAAGTAACTAAAAATCATAACTTGGGTACACAATAACTGAATGAACATTTTAGAACCCAGGATAGCACCAGAAAGCTACAATCTTATTTCCATGGTGGTCCTGTATATAAAAATATATGTATTATATCACCAAATATTTAACAAAATACTAACAAGTGGAAAATTCCCAGCTGCCTGGCAGGAAAGTATTCTGATACCATTACACAAAAAAGGCGACCCCAACAAAGCAGAGAGCTACAGAGGCAAAGCCCTATCTAGTCACTTCTGTAAGTTATTCTGCTCAATACTAAATTCCAGGCTATATACATACTTTGAGAGAAACAAGGTTATCCCAGCAAACCAAAATTGGCTTTCAAAATAAAAGCAGAACTGCCGACCATGTATTGACTTAAAAACATAAATTGACGAATACTTAAATGCTGGTGTAAAGAAACATCTATACGTATGCTTTGTAGACTTCACACGTGCATTTGACTCTGTTTGGCGTCAAGCCCTAATGTACAAGCTGCTGCTGAATGGTGTCTCAGGGATCTTTCTGTCAATTCTTACTACCATGTACAATGATGTAAAATACTGTGTGAAGACTGACATGGGATTCAAAGAACCTTTTCCCGCTAATATTGGTGTTAAGCAAGGGTGTGTACTTACCCCAACTATATTTAACCTTTATGTACATGACTTACCTGAAATATTTGATAACAGTTGTCACCCAGTTAAATTACACGATGTGCCCTTTCACTGCCTTATGTATGCTGACGATTTATTTTGATATCTGAGCCAGCAAAGGGGCTACAATGTTCACTCAATAAGTTACAAAAGTATTGTGACACATGGCAACTGTCAATTAATTTATCTAAAACTAAAATTATTATTTTCAACAAAGGAGGGCGACTTAGAAACACTCCCTTCTTTAAACATGAGAACAGTACGGTAGAGGTCACGGAAAAGTATTGTTATTTAGAAGTCGAATTCTGTGCATCTGGTACATTCACCTCTGCCATTAATAAAGAAAGAGACCAGGCTAACAAAGCACTATTCAAATTAGGGCAGTACCGTATAAACAATAATATAACATCGATGAAACTATTCAATTCTTTCATTCCTCCCGTCTTATTTTATGGTAGTGAAGCCTGGAGCCCTTTTCTACTCAAAGGCTTAAATCCGGACGATTTATACCACTTATGTGAGAAATCAGATATTGAGACTACTCATGTGAAATTTTGTAAATATGTTTTTGGTGTACATAGAAAAGCGACCAATGCTGCAGTTCGAGCTGAACTTGGGAGTTTCTCTTTACTCATAGAAATAATATGCAAGTCTGTCAAATACTGGATTCACCTACAAAATGATAATCACACATCATTAATATACAAGTGTCATTTAGAAAATTTCCATTTTTTTCATATATAATTCATAATTTTATTGTTTTCTCATATAAGTTACATATCAATAAAGTTACCCATGCCAGTTGGACCACCAATTCACAAATCACTTCCAAAATGTATGGTTGGCTGGCGTGTAAAAAAATAATGAATCAATGTGTCAACTCTGTCACAATGGTCACAGTTTTCAGATTCGGTTATTTCCAGTATAAAAAGCCACTTTTTGCATGGGAAGAATCTATGGATAATCTTGTACTGCATGATTTGCAGCTTAGTCTCACGTGTGACCTTGTACGGGATTCTGTTCTCCTGCACTTCTTATATCTTTATGTTTCTCTTCAACAAAACATTGATATAAGATTTTGATATTCAGAGATAACACATTATATAATTTATTACCTATCTTTTATGTTACATGCTGAACTTTGCCTATTATGGTGTGCCACATTATCTGACCTAACAACATTCTTCTCCAATTTATAAGGAATTGCATTCCTCAGGATGCAATGGAGAATCCCCCGATTAGTGACATCTAGATGTACTATAGGGCGATCCAGTTGAAATAAATATGTTTAAACTAATGTTGTAACCAGGACATGTTTATGTTAAATTTTGCATTTAATTTGTCTATAGATAAGAATTCTCCATTTCTTTTTAGTAAATCTCCTATGTATTTTAACCCATTTTTATACATATCATGTCACATAATCGATTGCTTGTCAATTGTAACATATCTATTGAACCATATACTAGTAATTTCATTTTGTACCTCGCCTGCCGATGGAATGAGTACGCATCCAGATGTTTAAGATCTGTTTATAGAACTATGGCACATGTGGTTGAATACAATTCTTATCAAAATGACATTTTAGGAACTCTGTAATGCCCATTCCTTTAATAAATTCATTTGGAGTTGTCTTCCACTTAATGTTGTCATCATTGTACAATATTTTTTTCACCCATGTAATCTTTTGTGACTTTATCATTTCTTTGAAGTCTACCATTTTTATACCACCTTTGTTCATTGGACCAGTGATTATACTGCGTTTTACTTTTTCCTTACGGTTACTCCATATACCAATTAAATTTGGAAGGCCAAGACTGTTGGATAAAATATATCAAATTAGACAGTGTCATTACCATATCCAAACCGTAGTCCTAACGAAACAAATCCAAGTCAATTCCGACCAAAGGCAATGTTCCTTGGTATGTATAGCTGAAACATAAATTTATAATTCGTATTTACACAAAAGAGACCAAAACGTAGGTGCAAAGTTCCATAGGGGGGGGGGGAAACCTTATCTAGTTTTCACATGACAGAATGCAAAAAGTTTTGTTTGAAATTATAGGCCTATTTCAGTAAATTGGCCTGAGCAGTTGTATCATTCATGCACATACAGGACCATACAATTTATGAAAAGGGACCAAAATTTGCAGCACATCAGAGAATTTGTAAGCGGAGGTTCTTAACTTGTTGGAAATGTCAATAAAATTCAGTATTTAAAAAGGTACTGCTTGCAACCACCATCTCAACAATGATCATCATCCATATAAGTCCACAAAGCGACACCAATAAAGATACTCTATATACTCTGAATATGCAGGAGACTTGGCACAATCTCGATGGTAACAATGCTAGACATACTTTATTCACGCTTCGAAACAAACTGTATTGCATGTATGAATCTCAGTGGTCAGCTCAAATTAATGGCCTGTTTTCTGCCAACCCACATAAACAGCGTACATATTGTGACTTCAAATCGTCTTTTGACAAAGAATTATATTTAGAGAAAGAATCAGTAAAAAATCGTCAAAACTTATAAAAACTTCCGACAAATTCTCATACACTTGCCATTGAAACAGGAAGATACACAAGACCTAAAACACCAGAAAATGAAAGGAAATGCCAACTCTGTACGTAAGGCAGGGGTTGTACAGGATGAAAAACACTTTATCTTGTACTGATGTAAAAATGTTGATCTTAGACAAGAGTGATACTCAAAATTAACAAGCATTGATGATTAATTTCATTCCCTTGATGACAATGCTAAATCTATATTCATAATGACAATCGGAAATAATGACAATATACCGCAGCATATATTTATATTTGTTAATGCAGCATTTGAATTGAGACATAGTATTTTGGAATGTTGAACTGTCACTTTGTCAAACATGTCTCGTTTAAAACTATATTAAGGTACTAAGTCTGGGTGCACCTGCAATGAACCTTTCTTCCTTTTATATGTAAATTATGTTGTCTATACAATGAACTTAGACTATACCTCTGTATGTTAGGTTTATGTCAATAAAGTTGTTCCTTGTATTATACATTTGGGATAAAACATAGACATAATTTTTTTTCTGCTTGTTTTTTCTTCTCTCTTTCTCTTTTCCTTTTGTCTTTGTTCTTTTGCTTTGTGAGAAAGAACCAGAACCAGAATCAGAATATTTTATTGTACAATTCCGCCCGCAAAGGGCCAAGTAAGAGCACATATGCCCTTTATGGGGCATAATAAATACTAACTAGAAAAGAAAGATTTGCTTGAAAGCAAATCTGTGTGTGTGAAAAATTTGCACAATTACAAAAATATGAAGTGTTGCAATACTTACAATTTGAGTCCAACATGAATTTTACGGGATGGAAAGTGACCAAACTATGGCTAGATGAGACTTTCAAAAGCCAAAATGACCTTGACCTTTAGAGGTCAAATGTATATGAAAACTATCTGGATATCAGAAAAAATTAGAATTTGAATGTAAAAAGTATTCTTTATTTCCAAAATATCATCAACATCCCGCCTGCCCATATACAAGTGCCCACACGTAGCTACAATTTGTGTCTAACATGATCAAAATTGGATGATGATTGGCCGAGTTATGGCTAAATGAAAATTTCAAACGACAAAATGACCTTGACCTTTGACCTCTGGAGGTCACATATGCATTACAAAAATGTGCAGTGTTACAATATATACAATTTGGGCTCAACATGATTAAAATTGGATGAAAATTGACCGAGTTATGGATAGATGAATATTTCAAATGTCCAAATGACCTTGATCTTTGACCTCTAGAGGTCACATGTAAATTACAAAAATGTCCAGTGTTATAGTAGCTACAATTTGTGTCCAACATGATCAAAATTTAGATGATAATTGACCGAGTTACAGCTACATGAATATTTCAAATGGCAAAATGACCTTGACCTTTGACCTCTAGAGGTCACATGTAAATTACAAAAAAATGTGCAGTGTTACAGTTGCTACAATTTGTGTCCAACATGATCAAAATTGGATGATAATTGACCGAGTTATAGCTACGTGAATATTTCAAATGGCAAAATGACCTTGACCTTTGACCTCTAGAGGTCACATGTAAATTACAAAAAAAATGTGCAGTGTTACAGTAGCTACAATTTGTGTCCAACATGATCAAAATTGGATGGAAATTGACCGAGTTATGGCTGGATGAATATTTCAAACATACAAATGACCTTGACCCTTGACCTTTAGAGGTCACATGTAAATTACAAAAATGTGCAGTGTTAAAATATCTACAATTTGGGTCCAACATCATCAAAATCGGATGATAATTGACCGAGTTATAGCTACATGAATATTTCAAATGGCAAAAGGCTCTTGACCTTTGACCTCTAGAGGTCACATGTAAATTACAAAAATGTGCAGTGTTACAGTAGCTACAATTTGTGTCCAACATGATCAAAATTGGATGGAAATTGACCGAGTTATGGCTGGATGAATATTTCAAACGTACAAATGACCTTGACCTTTGACCTCTAGAGGTCACATGTAAACTACAAAAATGTGCAGTGTTACAATATCTACAATTTGGGTCCAACATTATCAAAGTCGGTTGAATACTTTGGAAGCCAGAAGCAATTGAATTTTTTTTAATTGCCCTAATTTGCATAATTTTCAAAATCTTGACTATTCAGAACGATTTGCAAAAAGAAAGGAAAGAAAGAAAGAAAGAAAGTAAGAAAGAAAGAAAGAATATCGGGAAAAGCAATATGTCTTCATACACAGACATAACTACTAAGAAGTAAATGTACATGTATTTTTTTGCCTTTGTTATGTGTTCAGATACCAATTTTTCTCTGATCTCATTGTATAAATTACATTAAAATAGAAAATGAACTTCATCTTCCATGTCAGCTTTATCACAAAATTTACAAAACCGTTGCTGTCTTTCAATGTTAGAGTATCTTCCTTGTTCAATTAATTGTTTATATGGCGAAATTCTAATTTTTGTGAGTTCCCTTTGCCAACATGAATTCTTTACAATATTTAGGTATTCCTCATATCCAAACTGTTTTCTGGCTATGCGAAAAATATTCAGTTTACCATTATTCTCAACTTTTTTATTCCAAATAATATGATGTATGCTATCAATTTTACTGGTAAGTAGGCTTACAATTGACCCATCAATGTAATTATGTATATCTAATTGGTCCAGTTCAAAATATTTTAAGATCTCTAAAACATCAGATACCCTGGACCGATGAATCCCTTCATTAGCTAACCGTAAATTTTCTTGGTATGCCAGCTCTAACAGTGAGCCAGAAGGACACTGGAGTAATCTGACCCAGTACTTAATTACAGACATAATGATATCGTAGCAGATTGGCCTTCTGCCAAGTTCTCCTGATGCTGCTGTAACACTGGATTTATTATGTACACCTAACACATATCTGCAGAAACTAGAGTGGAGCCTCTCCACAGGTAAGTTCTCGTAACCAACTGCTAGTGTGATATTCTCAAAATGTTTATCTTTTGTCGCCTTCTGTACTCCCCATATTTCTGCACCATAGGTTGCGATTGGTTTTATCAGCTGATCAAACATTTTTAATTTCATATAGGGTTTTATATTAACATTTGCAAGACATCTTTTCAATTTAAAGAGAGCTTTCAAGCTTTTTTCTTTCAATTCTTTCATAGCTGTAGTAAAACTTCCGCAGCTGGAAAATTTGATACCTAGATATGTATAACTTGTAACACTTTTAAGTAGGATATCATCAAACAAACAAAAATTATCCGTTCTACGCCCGGTAGGGTTAAATATCATTATCTTCCTTTTTTTTGTATTAACTTCAAGTTTCCATTCATTACAATATATCTGGAGTTTGTCAAGACACCTTTGTAGGCCTTCACTAGTTTCACTCATAATTACTAAATCATCAGCATATTGTAAGCAGTTTATAGCTCTTTCACCAAGGTACACTGGAAAATCATTCAGATCAAAGAGATCTGGTATGTCGTTTATGTATAGATTAAACAAATGCTGACTCAAAATATCGCTTTGTTTTACTCCAACATGGGATTCTATGAAGGGTGTGAGATGTTGCCCTATTTTGATACGTGATTTCACCATTGAAAACATATTTTTTATAACTTTGTAGAATCTGGATCCAACCCCATATTGTGCCAATTTCAGGTACAAAGCGTCCCGCCATAAGAGATCAAAAGCTTTACGGAAGTCGACAAATGCTGTATAAAGTTTTCTCGTCCCTTTACCTCTTTTCTTTTTAGTATATATGTCTATGATACTCTTCAAAACAAACATATGGTCCAATGTTCGGGCTCCTTTCTTTGAACCAATTTGCAAGTCATGCATGATATTGTTAGTTTCCAAAAACTTTTTAAATCTGTTATTTAGCACACCACTAAAGACCTCACCTAGATTGTTACCAATTGTAATTCCTCTATAGTTATTCGGATCACTTGTTACGCCATTCTTATATACAGACACTATGTAGCCTTCAGACCAGGATGCTGGATAATCACCACAACTAAGTATCTTATTAAAAGTCAATTTCAAGGGAGTCTTAATTTTATCAAAAATACATTTTAACGTTTCATTAGTTACACAATCAAGTCCTGGGGCCTTGTTGTTCTTTAAGCTTTTCACAACTTGTTCTATCTCATCTATACGAATAGTGTAATCAAGTACATTAAAAACATTTTGCGTTACTAATTGTGAAAGGATCACCTTGAGGGATGATATATCCTCACATGGTCTCTGAAATAGTTTCTTATAATAAAGGATCCACTCTTCCACATCATCAACATCAGCCTCAATTTTCATATTATCTAATGTTCTCATTTCATCAAGGATTTTCCAATACTGTTTTGAATTTTTTACCTGACTTTCAAGTCTGTTTACCAGATTCTTCTTATATTCTCTCTTTGTTTTTCTACAGAGTTTCACATAAGTTTTGCATTTATCAAAATATACTCTCCGCACACTTACATTATTAGGATTACCACGTAGCTTTTTTGCTAAAAGTTTGAATTCTGATTTACCTTTTCCACATTCTCTGTTATACCACTTCTCAGACATGTGTTTACCTTTGCGTTATTTCTTGGTGAGGCACTTCTTAGCAAAACCTATGATAATTTCATTCAGCCTTTCTATACACTGACTAGAGAAATGTTGGTCTTTATGGCACAAATCTTGCAAATTTTGTGTCTGAGCCAACCTGACCAAAGCCAATTTCGGCCAGTGTTGTTCTGAGCTTGAGGGAGCACGACAATCTGTTCAAACAAATTCAAAATGTGTTTTGTTTTGTTTTTTTGTTTTTTGTTGTTGTTTTTTTTTTTACTTGTGGAGATCAAAATTGAGGCAAATATGTGTTGTTGTTTTTTTTTTTGGTCATAAAACCCAGCAACTTTTTGCTGCATCATACTTTAACCTTGCACGTAAGTGCTGGTATGTGTCTGCTCCAGATTTTATGAACCGACGCGATGGCCAAGTTTTTTCCCCAAGACTTCCTCGTGCTTCTATTTTCAATTTAGGACACCTGCTGGCGGCTTGGGGAATTGAGTATCACATGACAGGATGTGGGGCCATGTGATTGGCTGAGGTGCAAAACGTGGCTACAGATGAGAGAGTCAACATGGCGGACGCCGGTGCCAGTCGCGACATCAGATCGGCTCTGGCAAACCCAGGCGGCTGGAAAAGCCTCATCATATTCTTTGTTTTGGCACTGGCATGGATTGCAGGGTTTAGTTCAAGATTGTTTGCTGTCATAAGATTTGAAAGCATCATTCATGAGTTTGATCCATGGTAGGTGGAAACATCGAGGAAGGCACGAAACAAACTTGCACTGTAATTGCAAGCCAACAGCGAAGACACATTGACGCGGGGACACATGTGTCAGGGGGGCGGGGGGTGGTTGCGAAAGGCAAGATCCTTTCCCCTCATCTGCCAAATTTTTGTGTGGGGCTTAAATTGCTATATACATTGGTGTGGTCAATATGTGTTTATCATATATTATACGGGTGCTTTTTGTGTGAACTTCCGCACCTTCAGATGATCACTTTTGAGTGGGTGCATGTCCCTGCTCTCCGACTCCTTCCAATCCAGGCATGGACTTGCAATCATAAGATATCGTAGGGCCAGGGCCCTGTCTTTGCTGTTACAGCGAGGTCCCAACACTGAAATATTTGTTGCTAAGTGTCCACCACCATGCAGCTCGAATCAAAGAGCGTCGTGGCGTTCAGAATGAAGCGTGGCATACTAGCAAATGTAGACATCATCATATCAGTCATCAGTTCAAACCTCTGCAGCAAGACCCAACAGGCCAGCAATAGGGCATTGAAGACCAGAATTAAACAAGTGGTGCTACAATATTGCGCTATTTCTATCTGGCATCACATCACAATTTATATGATAATAGAGAAAGACCCTATTTGTAATACATGTTGATTAAATGGTGTGTGCATTTACCCATCTGTATGACCATGGAGCTACTATAGATGCAGGTACAGCTTCGAATACACAGAAATCCTATCGCCAGCTACCGTGGTGCGCTGCTTTGAACTTCAAAGGGGGGGCTGTGTATTGGCCGATCGCCAAGCCGTCTTTGATGTGCAGCCCTGTGACTGGCACAGATTTGCCGTCAGATGGCCTATGTTGTGAACACTGAAACTGAAATACAGTTTGAGAAAATGTTAGACTATGCTTGGAACAATGCAGAAATCGAGTATAACTACCGCGCCTCGCCTCCCGGACATGCCCAGAACACAATTGTGAAAACTGTAACTACAAGCGATCTGGATATAGAGGACTTTTGACCTGTGTCCAGTACATAACTATAACTATTTAAAAGCACACCCTCTCCCGCTCTTGTGTCTGGGAGGGTTGAATAGTCTATATCTTTGCAACGATGCTAATTTGAGTCACTTTTACTTGCTGCTCACGGCACGTGCTTTCGAATGGTGTTTGAATTATTGAAATCCTATGAAACCCGACAAAGTTTTCACAGGTTGAGCGAATAATCAACATAAAATTGGCCAGCAAACTTGGTTACATTCCAATGATAAAAAGTATGCTTGCCGCTCTCTTGCTGACGTGCAAACCATGTTCACTGATCATGGAAACGCCTATTTTAAACAATAAGATGAGTGAAATAAATGTCAGAGTGTGTTGGAGGTTAAAATTTATGATGGAAAATTGCCAGGTTCTGGTCAATATTAAACACGATAGACGGTGATAATACGGAATGGTATTTTCCGTCAATCCCACGCATTGATAGTGGAAGTTGGAATCACTGCACTGAACAATTGGGATTTTCACAGTAAATCATTTCATCAGTCACTCCCATACATACACAAACACCTACGTAAACAAATACTGTAGTTCTAGAAATTTTCGCGCTACCACTCAGCGCGCGAAATTAAAATGCGCGAAAATAAGTTGCATTGTATTTCACTACATTGTATGGCATTGGATTGCGCGAAAATTCTGTTATTTGATAAAACAAATTACAGTATTAAAAAAATCAAAGGTCGCACATTTCTTCCAGCTTACATTGCCATCACTGTTGTCAAAACAACGGAACTAGAAATATAGAACACACCCGATGTAGAAAGGCGGAAAGTGCTGATCCACATGTTGGCATGCGACTCGTAGTCCATGCGGTGGTGTGTTTTCACAGCCGGGGGGAGGCAATTAAGATAAGCAGCCTGATCAGTCAGCGGCAGTCACAGAGCTTTTTCCATTGATGAGTGTTAGCTGTACCTCCATCTATAGTAGCTCCATGGTACGACACTGTTGACAGCTAGGAGGTTTGTAGTGCTTCCATTGATAATTTGGGGAAACCACACTGATGCGGGCACACTAGCACTGAAGAAAGTTGTGCAGCGGAGTAAAGCAATATAGGCCTACACTTCATTCTGTCATGCATTCACAGATATGCAGAGGACTTGTCCCTGTTTAGTGGATTTCCTTGATAATTTTACCTTTCATAGTCTGTCTATTAACAAAGTCTGTCCATAAAGGGAATCAAAACTTCCCGCCACTTTGAAAACGTGTTCCTGTGCAGTGCTAAAAGTGGGTGAAAATGATGCACGATGGATTAAATATTTAAATCACTAACAAAGTCTGTCCATAAAGAAATCTGGACTGTCGTAGAAAACTACTTTAGCCCTTTCTCGTTCAAATCACTTAAAAGCACCCAGATGTAAATTGTTGTTTGTCCTTAAACTTCTTGCAACTGGAAATTTGTATGTAAGACCATTTATAATGTGCCCAACCTTAGCCTTGTTGACTTGGTCATACTCTGACCAGGAAGTGGTTAAAGACTTGACACAGACATGTACTTAGCAGTACAGCTAGACCAAAGTAGAATAAAACTGGAGAGAAGTAGTTGCATGTCAGTCACCCAAAAATATAACTGTTCGATTCATATGGTGTGGTCATGCTCATCTGAATTTGAAATTTTCAGGGATGTACCAGAGAGTGTTTGTTTATGATTAAGGGAAATGCCCTTTTGTTTTCCCACATTTACATTCTATTTCCAATAAAATTACAGTGTATAAATCAATTATTGTGGATTTCATTTATTGTCAATTTGGGCACTGTGTTCGAAAGCATTTTTTTTTCCAAAAAGATGGGGAAGTTGTGTGTTCCAATTCAGTTTTGCTTTGGAATTTGCTGATCTATCAAAAAAATGCCTGGAAAGATTTGTCTCCAATTAAAAAAAAAAAAGTACATCTGGATGTGAAGATGTTTAGATTAAATTTCTGGATCACTGACAAAAAAGTACATCTGGAGGTGAAGATGTTTAGATTAGATTTCTGGATCACTAACCTATCAATTAATATGGCCTATTTGTTGACAAGCATCGTTCAACATTTGTGGTTGAGTCACATTTGTAGTTATGATATCTCGAGAAGGCCTAGGCACATTTTGCTTACATTTGGATAAAAATATTTCCAAAGGCTAAGATAAAATTTTCATATTTGGGGTCAGAGTGATCGAAATATTGGCCAGCATGTGTCCTTCTACATGTATATCCTCCATTCAGTGTCACCTTAACAACGCATGTCATGTGCACCTATGCTCAAAATGGCTGATATGACTTTAGTACCAGCAAAGTCATAATGAAACATCATTTGTTCTCATTTGACCAGGTCATTGCTATTATTATTGAAGTTATTTAATTGCTTCTGTAAATCACTGGTAAGCTGGCGGTAGAGCTCTTACATATACATCAATTGATTCATTTGTTATTGAATTTCTGATAGTGAAAAACTGCTTACCTTATTTGACAATTTTTTTTTGTTTTGTTTTGTTATTTTGTTAACAAGTATGGCTAAATTAATAACAGTAAAAAATTGCACTGCTCAACATATATTTTTGAGGTTTGAGTAATTAGAGGAATGCAGGAATGTTGTTAACATTCAGCAGAATTCCAACATGTAGCTGATCCCCAGCAGTTCACATGCCAGCATGCTGCCAGCTTTGGACAGTCATATAATGCAAGGTCAAGCCTCATTAAGTACAAGTACATTGAACATGATTAATAGAACTGCTTCATGTCCACGATTATATATGGAGACAAATAACTACATAACTGTACGTATTGGTAGATCAATATTGAAATTCTAAATCATGTAGACAGCTTCTCGTGTTTGAGTTTCCATGCATATGAACATGATGAAGTCATACTTCTTATGCTTCAAACCACACAGATCAGGATTTTGCTTGGATGAAAAAATATTTTCCTTAACTGCACTAGTGCACACAATAATTGATGATAACCACTCATATTTTAGAATTGTGCTTAGTTCATATGATATTGCAATCTCAGGTTCAACTATCGTTCGACCCACTACATGGTGAAACATGGGTTCTACAACTTCCTCAATTGGTTCGACGAGAGAGCCTGGTATCCTTTGGGGCGCATTGTTGGGGGCACGGTAAGCATTATCCCTATTTATGTTCCCTATAGAATGACCCCCTTATGAAAGGTGACCCCTGTCTTGGCAGACCCAAAATTGGTCAGATAAAGCAGGTGATCTCTTAATTGAAGTCAACACAGAAACAATAATACAGGATACTTGATAAGTGTGGTCCTCAAAGGCAAGCTACCACTCAAAGGAAGGATGGCCATACATGCAATTAAGGACCACATGGCTAGCAGAAGTTGTGGCCTCAACTCTTTCATTGCCATGCATGACTAAACCCGATCTAAGTACGTCAAATTAGTCTGAATTATCATAAA
Organism: Hermodice carunculata; assembly: GCA_964020975.1. Classification (NCBI taxonomy): domain Eukaryota; kingdom Metazoa; phylum Annelida; class Polychaeta; order Eunicida; family Amphinomidae; genus Hermodice; species Hermodice carunculata. The sequence continues at coordinate 85,842,094 of OZ026627.1, read as the reverse complement.
GATCCAAGATTCATATTCCTGGTAAAAAGAATTTTCATTCAAGTACCAACGTGCCTATAGTACCAGAAAGAATATCCCAAGTCTACAGCTTTTCTCGGCGCACATTGCATGCTGAGAAAAGCTGTTGACTCAGTCCAAAATTTGGCACTGAAAGAGTTAAATATAAACAAGTAATGCTCATCAATTCATATGTCTGCTAGTCCCAAACAAAAAATTCCAATCATAGCAATTAAAAATTAGAGGGCACTGGTTTGCCCTTCAAATGGAATTGGAAGGGATCCACAAATTACGAGATAGAACTCAGAAATAGAAATGTCAAGTGACGTGCCATGTAGACTGAGCAGAAAGAATTGGCGAGCATTGCAGCTGTACACACTGTAGTTCTGGAAAATTCCATACGAATACTGTTTTCCTTGAATTAATAATTCAATAACTCACAATGCGACCAAACTGTATTTGTGCAGAAACTTGGTTGATGTTGATAATTTTAATGGTTATTAGTGATTCTGGTTATCATTAACGTTTTCTTTACCTGACCCATCTAGATCCTTAAATTTTGTCCAACAGTATGTGTTCACTATTTACATCCTGGATAAGACCAATGCAGAAGTTCCACCTTGCAAGAATCCTACAGAATGTTATCTTATTTCATGACTAACAATATTTCATTTTGATGGTTTCAGTTCCACGTGCAACTATGTTACAGTTTTCAAAACATACAATTTTAAAAATGAATATATATTAGTGTTTGTGTGATATTACCCTCGAGTAAATTTAGCCACATATATCAATATGCTCAATGTTTTCCTTGTAAGCAGTGCATGGTATAAGTGGTGGAAGAAACTTTTATCATCGATGCCACAATAGAATGGCGCACTTTTAGTTTGAGACAAGATCAATCATAGATTTATTGATATTAATTCAAAAGCATTGGTTATCTTTTGAGAGGCAAATATTTGGGTTAATTAATAAAGAATATGCTTAAGTTCAGGGAAACTAACACCCCTTGTTTGTTATTTTTCACAATTGACTTTGGGATCAAGCTCCGTTGATCACAAAATCAGATGATGATTTCAGTGACTTTGGTTGACTTTATCGAACGCTGCTTGGCATTTGGAATGTGGATCAATGTCTCACTGTTATGAGCATGGAGTGGAGGAGTGGGCTAAGTTAAACCCATGCGAAGTTATAGAGTGAGGCACCAACTCTCCAGGCCATTTTGGGAACATTGCTTCCCCACAGGAAACAGTTGACTGATTTTGTGTTTTCCCCAAGAAAACCTCCGATATTTGACTGCGTGTTGATTTTAAATAAATGCTCTTTTTGTGAAAATTTGCATCTGGCATCATGGTACTCTGTTGAGTGTATCTGTAACGTTTAACCCTAAAGGGCAAAACACTGATTAATTGAAATGTTTCAGGTGTACCCCGGGCTGATGATCACATCGGGGGGTATCCACTCTGTGTTGCACACCCTCAACATCCCTGTTCACATACGAGACATCTGTGTTTTCCTTGCTCCAATTTTCAGGTTTGTCTTGTGTGTACATATTTTTGTGTCCCTGTAGAGAAAATGTCTCAGTGAGGCTCTCCTAGGTAATGAGGAAGTCTTTATATTTGTATTTTCAAAACAGAAGCCCCAGGGCTTCAAGGAGCATGATAACTCGAAAGAAATTTTGTTGTGATTTTAACATAATTTGCATTGCGAATGCAACCCATAATTTACATGTAGATAAAACTGTGATGATAAATACTGGGGTCTGAAAAATTAGAGCTACACCTATGGGCTTAACTGTAAGTTCAGTAGTAGTTGTCATCATTTGAATTATTTGGGCCGTAAGAATTTTTTGATGTAGCCATTGTAGTGTGGGATTCTACTGTATCTCAAACAGGCAATTGTGATGTAGATCAGCAGCATTTGGTTTTTACATTTCAGTGGGATGACAGCTCTGGCAACATACTTCCTGACAAAAGAGCTGTGGACCTCAGGAGCAGGGCTTTTTGCAGCCTGTTTTATTGCAATTGGTAAGCTGACAAAGCAGCAGGTTTTGTTTGTGCGTGGGTTCCTGTCTAGTCATACCACCCCAGGCCTCTGTGAATTGTGGCCAGTCAAGATAAATGCACCTTTTACAGGAGGTATAAGTAGCTTGAAAAGTACTGGTCAAAGTATCTTTAAAAGGTGGTCTTGCTACAAGACGGGGATTTCTCTACAGCTTGTCTGTTTTGAGAGACACCCAGGGCCAGATCTAAAAGTTTTCCATATGAAGCCCAGGACAAGTGAAATTCTAGTCTGGGCATGTAACAGTATGAGGGCACTTGTTCCTGGGGGTAACTGCAAAATTTCCTTTACAGGTAGAATATGACTGGATGGGCAAAAAAGGTAAAGCGCAAGTAAAATATTTACATGCGGGGTGTAGGGCACCCCCCGCAACAAGAATTGCCGAGTCCTGTGTGGTATGTGGAGAATGATACCCAGGTTTCAATGAAAACACTCCAGAATATTGTTGGATCATACATTGGAAAGTATTTAAAGGTTATGAGCTGGTCAATAATGATAGCAAAAATTTTTATGAAGCCTCCATAATTACGGAAATTGAAAATTACAGTGAGTCACATATACATTAAACATCAAAGGTGCATTCAATCATGTTTTACATCATCTCATTTAAAAAGGCATCAAGGGGTAGGCCTGTATATGATATTTAGAATTGTCTCCTGGCTAAGTGGCAGAATGATGGAGTTGGGGCCCATAGGTGGCAGCACTTCATCGTGTTCATTTACATAAATTTGGCTGTTTGCCAAACAAAATGTTCAAAGGGATTTGTTGTTATGCCAATAAGTAAAACTATACAAATAATCACCCTCCAGTGCTGCCCTCTGGTGTCCTAAAAGGGTCCCTTGTTTCGAATCCCCACACTCAAGAAGTGAAAGTCTGGAAGTGCTAGCTCAGGAATAGCTCCAGACTACAGTAGAAGTGCCCAGTTAAAGGTCAAATAGTAACTATGTGAAGTTAAATAATATGATGACTTGGTGTTTCAGTGCCAGGCTACATCAGCCGGTCCGTGGCGGGCAGTTACGATAATGAGGGCATAGCAATATTTGCCTTGATGTTCACTTATTATCTGTGGGTAAGTTGGCTGTTCTCAGGGAAAGAGGCATCTGATGTATTTTTTACCTTTTTGCCCTCTCATCAAGCAGGGTCCTTTTACAAGCAATGCAATGTGCCTACTTATTGGAATAAATAAGTTGGAGTTACCTAACTGCACCTAGAAACAAAGTGTTGAGCTTGATTTTGTGGCTAGAAAAGGAAATGTTATTTAAGATTGGGAGACACCATGAGTGGAAGTAGGTTCTTGTGTTTGAACCAGGATGCGTGTGGTGTGGAGAATTTAGTTGCATTCATTCTGACATAAAAACCAATGACTACATGTGTCTTCTTGTTAAACCATGCTGTTGGTGCTTGATTTTAGGAGAATAACATTCGTTTGTACTCTGAACTTGATGTTTCACAATCGTAAAAACTGTTGAACTATAATTTCTATAATCTCCATTATACCACTGGCCAAATAGCTTCAGTGGTTTTCCTTGCATCCTGTGATAGTTTGACCAATACAAAGAAAAGGGTCATACAGTTCCAGTGGACCCAGTGATGTAATTTTTACTGGTTTAGACAAGTGCTTCAAATATACAGTGGTCCAAGGCCATCCCTTGATTTTAATTTTTGTGAAAGGTGAGGAGAATGCATAAAATGTCTAAATCTAGCTACAGCCACAAGATCCAAAGACAAAAGGAGATAGTGGTTTTCTTGAAATCATTGAAGAATAAACCACTGATAACAGCAATGGAAAGCATGGTTTAAAAGTAGTGTATGTGGTTGGTATTGAGCCATTGTCTTGAGCACACCCTGTTTTAGTGTATGGTAAGGAAGGCGTCAAATACAAAGAGCTCGCAGTAGTGGTCTGTGCAAATGATGCTACTGTCCATTAATTATAACCCCCTGCAGTGCAAGTGAAGGTCGGTGTGTATTCTTATTACGGCTTGTCTGACTGGCTGGCTGTAGCAGAAGTTTGCAAGCAAAATATCCCCTGGTTCACAGGCTACATCAAACTCCACATTTTTCATGATAGTACATTGAGACTTTGTTGACCTGATGACATTTTGGTGACCTGGACTTTGTTTTCAAGGTCACAAGACCCATTTTTATATGTGTGTTTATCAAGCAGGAGGTGTCCAGTATGTCAGTGGCAATTGTTCATGGTTGCAAATACGCCAAAGGAAAGAAAGTTTCTTACACTACATGTATGCACAAATTTCATTAAGAATTTTTTGTTTGTTTAACAAAAAATAATTCTCTAGTTTGCAATTATTTTGAATGTTAATTTATTTCATATGTACATATACATATACTTGATACAAAGAGAAACTTAACAAACCTAAATTTGTAAGCCCTTGTACCGTTTGAACACTATAAAGTCATATTCTCAGGGCAAAGTCCAATTCTGTACCTTTCACTGAAAAACTGCATAGTTCTAAATCATTATAGCAAATGAACTTGTGGAAGGAGCAAATCACATTCATAAAATTTGAAATTTAGAAGAAAGTTTTCAGCTTTATTAGCCTTTATAAAATCAGGTCATCAGTGGGGAACCAGTGCAAGACTTGTTTTGGTGCCATTAATCCTACTTAAAAATGAAGCTCACATTGCATAAATATAATGAAACTACATTTATAAAACATAAGTCTACGCCTAACATTCATAATAAGGCCTACCAAAATTGAATAATTGAATCAATTAAGTCTAACAAACCACACACTTACCTACAATGGTATTAGAACAAACCCGACTAGGCTTACCTGGAGTGATCAAATAAAATAAAAACCATTGCGTCACACTGAAAAAAATACATGTGTGTTTGTATATATGTATAAATGTTTGGTTTTATTGTTCTTATCGTAGGCTGATAAAATTTCATTTCCTTTTCAGATCAAAGCAGTGAAAACTGGAGCCATCTACTGGGGGGCTCTGACTGCTGTGTCTTATTTTTATATGGTACGTATTCAATGGGATCCTTGTCAGGCTGTGTCACAAAGCTACAAATTCCCCATGCTGTCAGGTTGCATAACACAATGTCTGTTAGAAATTAAATGGGATGGCGGTTTTTGTGACATTTTGTTCTGTTATAGCACTCGTCAGGTACTGAAAAGATATCCGGGTAATGTCTGTATTACTGAGGTACCATGACTATTACTACATTATTCTATGTTTGAATGTGAATTATCATTTTCTGGAGTGAAATTCAAAATTAGTAACTCACTGTAGATCACATGATCTAAACATTGTTACAAGTATATGATGCGCCTGCATCAGTGATGTGATGCATTGACACTTAGACAGAATCAAATGTGCGTGAGCAATGTTTGATGATATGTGATGCGGAATAACCGCGACGAACGTAAACGAACAGGGTACACCCGGTCGGTCTTCAGAGTAGGCCTAGAGCATATTTTTTTGCGATGAACACCCAATAAACATAGAATAAACAAAATCTTACATAACTGGAGAGTGAGTTACTATTTTTCTCAGTCACTCATGATTTTCCCCCACCAACAATGATCCTTCGTTAGAGAAAAATAGTAACTTACTCTCAGCCATGTAAGATTCTCTATTTACATGATGGTGCACATACCTTTACTCTTTTGCATGGTAGATTGAGGGTTAAGTTTCAGTCTTGTTATGTAGCTTATTAAATCAAACAGCAGTGTGAGAGTGTACATTTAGCAGATATGGGAAATAAAGCTGGTAGTTTAGGTGAACCAGTGCTGGGTGATGCTTTTTCTTCGTAGTAGATGGGGAAAGAATTTACCTGATGCCCTATCAGAGGGTAGGTAGAAAGAAAAGGATTTTCTATTTCTGCATGGGTAAATTTTACTTAAAATCTGGAGATTTTTTTATTTAACATGACTGGGGTCAACAAAGTGCTGGGATCACAGAGGGGTGAGCTCAGGGGGAAAAAATTGAGCCTCAGTTTTACATTACCTTATAAGGAGACAGGTGCGTTAAAGAGGACAATGCTGTGTTTGGCTATCAGTCTATGTACATGTACATTTTGTACACACGCTGTATGTTTCAGGTGTCCGCCTGGGGAGGCTATGTATTCATCATCAATCTCATTCCATTACACGTCTTTGTTTTACTGCTCATGGGCAGGTTCTCCAAGAGAATATATGTAGGTAAGTAGGATGTAGGTAACTTAGTGCAGCAAAAACAGATGTGTTGTGCCCCAAGGAGCACTGTGTTCAAGACCTTTTGTGCCATGACTTTCATTTTGAGCCCTATGAAAGTATCTATATATTCTAGTTTATTATGATAGGAAGATTAAATGTGCATCATGAAAATTCAGTTCTGTATTACAGTGATAGAAACTTTTTCAGAGAATCTTAAGATGTTATGGGCTGTGTATCTTTGATATTTAGGGTAAAAGCTTCAAAATTTGTAGAATGAAACTTTATAGCATTGCCCAAGTTCCGTATCTCCAGTTTTCCTGTAAAAGCAGTAGAAAAAAAAAAAAGATAAGTATTTAGTGTGACTCTCCCATAAAACTTGTAATTAAAAATGCAAAAATTTGAAATTTCTGCAGCCACGTTAACACGAAGAAGCTAGCATCCTAAGCCAAAGAAAACTCTTTTAGCCTGTTTATAAATGTGTAGCACCAGCCCAATTGTATACATTTCAGAATATACCTCAAATTCCATACCAGCCTTTCTTATTCCATTCGCACTGTATTCTGTATATGCACAGTTTACATTTGTATAAAATGGATCTTTTCACAGAGTCCTGCATAATGTATATTTCTGAGGCAGGCCAAGAACAGGGTGGGGAGGGTGAAGGGGAAGAAATGTTTTTAGTACTGTTTTCTGCCATCAGGTGACAGCTTGTACTTTCTTGCAGCATACACCACATTCTATATACTGGGTCTAGTGATGTCCATGCAGATTCCATTTGTTGGCTTCCAGCCATTGAGGACAAGTGAACACATGGCTGCAGCAGGTATGTTGGCCTTCTTTCACACCCCCGACCCAAAACACACACACACAAAGTGCATTGATAATAGACTAATCAAATGTGTTGTTTGGCCATGTTGTGTGAAATACTGAAGAATACATGTCAAACATATTACATGGAACATAAAAGATTCATATTTTACATATTGTCCCCTTTTAAATTGTTCAGTTTTCCTTGAAACAAAAGCGTAAGACCAGGGGGTCAAAATTATTATTGCTCCATTGTCTGGGACAAGCTCATTTGGTCCAGGGCAAGTTCAGGTGCCCACATGAGTTGGCCATCAGTTAACACTTTTTGAAGGATGGGGTAACAGCAATTTTTGTTCTTTTCCTGTCAATATAATGGACTTGGAAATTTGTCAATTGGATTAATAAAAAACTTGTATCATTGGCTAAGATGGGAACTATCAAAAAGTGAAATCGCATACATCCATGTGAGGTTATATTCATTGCCGGGTGATCAGGCACATGATACATTTCTTATTTGATTTATAGATCAGTATTCTGCAATTGTTCATGAAGTGAATGGTGCTAGAAGTTTTGATGTGTCAAATCATTCTGATTGTCATGAAGTTTAGTGAAGTCTATTATCATTCACAGCATTAGACATTTATATTTACATTGTATATATATATATTTATGTTGGGGATGGGATTTATGGATTTTTTTTACAGTACTACAGAGGCAAAAAGCTTTTATGAATAAACATTCTGTCATTTTTGTTTTCTTTCTGAAACAAATAGTTGCAAATTGAATTAGCTTGATCACGTGGGGAGATCATCAAATTATTTCTTGTACCAAGATAACTTGTGATTATTATCGAGTTTGGTACAGTTTAACCTTGCGATATTTTCAGACGAAATAGGTCAAGGCTTACATGTAGCTTGATCTCCTGGATGAATCCCCTAAATATGTTTTACTTCCTCAGTTAAACTAGTAGGGCTTCCATACTTGGGTATATGGTTTATAGTAATCTTCACTAGTAATACATAGCATCAGTTTCACTGTTCATCGATCAGGTTCTACTTGATTTAGCACAAAAGTCCAGAGAGGCCGTATTTCCCCTAAATAGACTGGACACATGGGGTGAATCGGGGGCAGAGGAAGGAACAGAAAACAGAATTATGTTACTTTTTTTTTAATTTAAAAGAAGATTGACTCCATTCTATAATGTGAGGGCCTGACCTCCAATGTCCATCATGCATCCTACAATAGGGATAAGAAGGTCAGCTATTTGTATCTTAAGTGTGCTTCGTGTTCTTACAAGAAGTGGGACAGCTACTCAAGACCAGATGCCACTGTTTCATGTTCACCCATGTATGTCCATCCATCTCTCTCCCAAAAACTCAAGTGGCATTATTTTAGTTACTAGCCTGGGTAGCGCTTTCATATCTTGCTGGAATATCTACAGTAATCATTAAAAGAGATATGTGATTTAAGTACAGGACTATATTCTTAGTAAATATATTGAAATTCATTTTTCAGATGTGATAAACTATATCAAATACCATTTTAATGTTTGGGTGTGTATTGACACACTGATGAATGCTGGTGAGATGTTCATGCCCACCTCGTGCCCCAAGGCATGGCTGTGGTATTTATATTAGTGTTTTTGTAGAAACATTGACACCCATATTGTATATGGGAAAACATATTTATATATTTCTTTTCTTACATTTTTCTGGGGAAGATTTTTAAAACATTGGTTTATATGATGGAGATGTAAGGCTGGATACCTGTTCTGTTACAGTTAGTTCAAAGAATTCTGTAGATGTGGCCAGTTTCAAGTCACAGTTCATCAACAACAATGAAGTTTCCTGTGCAAAAAAAAAAAGAAACAAAAACAAAAAACAAAGGGCCAAAAAAATATAAAGTAAAATGGTAAAACATTGTGATTGATTTCAATTTTTATTATGTGAGGCTAGTAATGTTTCATGCAAAACCAGTTCACCTGCCAACAAAATGTAAAACTGTGCATCACCACTAAAAACAAAGCAGTTAAGCAACAATTTTGCATTGTGTAACATCCTTTGTTTCAGGAGTGTTTGCTTTGATGCACGCCTATGCAGCCCTAAAGTATGTACAGTCTTATATGACCAAGTCTGAGTTCCGTCAGCTCTTCTTTGTGGCAGTAGCGGCATCTGCAGGCCTCGTGTTCCTGACAGTAGTGGGCCTGACGTATGCAGGTGAGCCCTTGTCCTTCATTCTGTCAATGCCAACTATGACTAGAGTCGAAGTACGTAAGAAGAAATGCACTCAATTAAAAAGGATACTAGATTCATGGTCCTTGTGGAAAGACCTGTCATTCAGGTAGCAGCATCCCTACAGTTCTACAGGATATAATGGTAGGGATTAACAGCTTTCCTGGCCGTGCTTTGGACACATTGCACCCAATGCGTGCCGAGGAAAGCTGCAGGCTCTATCCAAAACCTGGCAGTGAAAGAGTTAATGAAGAGACTACTGCCCCACCCAGGCATAATGACCCTGGCCTAGCTGCTGGACAGCTTGGGGGCACTGGCATTGGAGGGAGGAAAAAGTGTTAAATAAACTGGGCCGTTAGAACTTAACTGCCTTCTTCGTCAGTGGCCCCCAAGGTGTGGCAGCAGCTGGGTCAGGGTCTTGATGCCAGGTGGCATAATAAGGTGGTACAGTAGGCTGCTTTCAGTCTTTCATTCATACTTAATTGCAACAGAAGTAATGCTCGTTTAAACACTATGAGGTGGTGTCATGATTTTAGATTAAAATTTTCGGGGGAAAAGACCTTCAAGATTCAAGTACCAGCATCAACATATTTTCAGAGAGAAAATAAAAATGAAATAAAATATTGCTAGGCATATGTACAGTATGAAGGTAATAGATGTAGATTATTGCTGATGCTAAGCTATCTGTAAAGCCCAAGTCATGACAGACATACAGCACACAACATTGGATGTTGTGTGAAAAGTATTGTTTAATACTGTTGTAGCTTGCAGGAATGATATTATGTCTTCAGGTGGTTTTACATAGCTAAACATCATAGGTGTACATTTTCTGTGTGCACAAGAGAAAAATCAGTTAAGAAAAATTGATCAGTGTGTGAAGACTTCGAACTGGACATCATGTGGAATATTGGAGCTGCATGTAGTTTATGGTTGTGAAGTTACAATTTTGTTCGAATAACAATACTCTTCTTTATAAAGAGAACATTCAGCCAAGTATTCTGTTGGCATATAGCTACACTTTTGATCAGAAACAAAAAAAATAATTTCAAAGCCATTATCATCTTCCAAGTGGATGAATTTATGCAAATTAGAAGTGATGAGGGGAAATAAAATGACCAAGAGTCATTGCTAAGTGCACAAAATGGTTCTTAACACTTTCCCAACTTTGATTGCTTCATCAAGTTAGAAGTGGTTTAGTTTTGACAGAGAAATTGCCAATTTCTATGAAACTGCTGCAATGAAGGGAGTTGACTTTCAATTGTAGGTTACATCGCCCCATGGAGTGGTCGTTTCTATTCACTATGGGACACTGGTTATGCCAAGATACACATCCCCATTATTGCGTCCGTATCGGAACATCAGCCCACCACATGGGTGTCATTCTTCTTTGATCTGCATATTCTCATCTGTACCTTCCCAGCTGGTGTTTGGTTTGTTGTCAAGGAAATCAACGATGAAAGGGTCTTCAGTAAGTGCTGGTGGCATTATTTTTAACATATTATAAGATTCAAAAGCAAAGGGTGGTAACTAGGATGGCATCCGGAATTTTGTGGCTTTTTCACAAATTTGTATCCTATATTACATTATGATGGTACGGAATTAACATACTTTTTAAAGAAAAAGTGTAAGCTGGTAACAAGTAGAGTGGTGGTGAGGACAAGGTGAAAAGTGAGCTGCCACTGCCACATAGGCTTAGCGTAAACCGTTCTTGTTTTGTTTGATTATCAGGTTATGTTCATCAAGTCAGTTTCAGTGACGTTAACACGATTCTCCTCTCTGTATGTTTTATGACCTCCTCTGTTTCAGAATAATCAGTGTGCAGAGTAATATGCAGGGCCGTCATTCTGATGTTCTGTTAATCAAAAATCATGGCAACATGGTACTTGTATTGGCTGCAAGTTGAAAACAAACTGCTCCCTGGACTTGGTGCTACAATATATTGAAACTCTCAGAACAAGACCAGCCAGTAGCTTTCCTCGGCAAGGGTTGGACTCAGTGCATTAAAGCTGTGTAGAAGGACACATTGATCTGGGGCATGTCATTGTGAAAGGCTGATCTGCAATTTAACCTTGAGCAAAAAGGTTTTCTGTTTGTGCATGAAATATAAGTAAAAAAAACATAAACACAATAAAAGCAGATGACGATTTACATTCGAGTGCTTTTGGCCAGTTTAAACAGGGTCAAAGAAAGTGGTGGAGGATGGGGGGGGGGGGGGGGGGGTAAGCATACCAGATATTGATGATGTACATCATATTTGACCTGCAATGTATTCATTACAGCCCTAGTTACGTACAAAGTACCAATACAAGGAGGTTGTAATCCTCAGCCTCTCGGGAAATGTGTCCATGCTATGATGCAGTGAGCTCCAGTCAACCCAGCGATACATATCTGGAGTTACATTGTGGTATTATTGTGCTTTCAGTCGTGCTGTATGCTATCAGTGCTGTGTACTTTGCTGGAGTGATGGTGCGTCTGATGTTGACCCTTACTCCTGTGGTGTGTATACTGGCTGCCATTGCATTCTCCAAGACTTTCGAGGTCTACCTGAAGGATGACGGCAAAAAAATAGCAACCCAAGAGGAACAGGACAAGGAGAAGAATGACAAGTATTACGATAAAGTAAGTCTTTAAAACTACGAAAAAAAAAGGTCTTTAAAACTGTTGGTAGTTTTTTCTAGACTAATCAGACTTAAAAAGACTAAGAAAAAAAAGTGGATCCGAAAGTATACTGTTAGCATCACACAAATGTACTGTGAGAAATTAGTGACAGAAAAAGATTCAGAGGAAGCAAGATACAAAAACATCTGGGACCTTGGAGAAAATGATTATAAAGTACATATGATTTGAAGCATGACTATGTCTGTACAGTTATGATACTTATATAAGCATCTACTCACCTGTCACCATGCAGATCACAGGCTTCTGGGAAACTGCAGTAGCATTCATGATAATAAATTGAGTTGGGATCTATCGATAACACTAACGGGGAAGATGGGTACATGTACAACTACACAGTACACAAAGTATGCTTAGGCAATTTGCACAGAAAACAAACTACACATGTTTATACTTGAACAGAGATCTATTTTTGAAGAGTATGTATATATATCAACATTCCAGAGAAGTAGAGGAGAATATTAGTTGTCCATGAAGAGTGAATACAGAGCAGACTTTAAACATGAAAGTGAATGCAGAGCAGGAATTAGGCATAACAATGAGATCATGTAAACCAGAAATTAATCCATAATTTCAAATACGTTAATATATAACACAGACATAAACTTCAAAATTAAAAATTATAAAGCACATAAATGAGTTAGTATGAAACAAAAATTGACCAAAAAAAAAAAAAAAAAAGCTGACACAGTGAAAGCTGTTTTGGAAGACCACAGCCACATTAATGTTCAATGGAACTCTTGACTCTCTCACTTCCCACTGTGACTAAAGTCAAACTACTTAAAATGGACTGTTCTGAATTATGATAAGAATGGTAGATGTTCCTTGTAAAAAGGTATTTTATTCAAGTAGCAGCATGTCTGAAGTTATGTAGAGTGTTATACATGTAGTTCAGCTCAGCTGCTTTCCTTCGTGCGTTTTGGGTGCCGTTTGCCCAAAGGGTGCTGAGGAAAGCTGTTGTCACAGACCAAAATGTGGCGCTGAAAGAGTTAATATTGGAAATTCGCCAAGAAAAATATTCTTTGGTAATTCTCACATTTTCAAAGGCATCGGTCTATATATATATATGGCAATTGCTAGTGACGATGTCATTCTTTGCAGTACTCTCTGCATGCTCTTTGCTCATCTGTGAGTGGACAGGAGGCAATGGAAATTGCTAATTGAAACCAGAATGGTTTTGGGTGTAGCTGCTCCAAATGTTAAAAGTAGCAGTGAATAGCTTGATGTATAGTTTGTAAAAAGGAACTGAGGCACCTGATGCCAATGTATTGACGTGCAGCTTTTCCCCAGGGAAAACTACCAGAAATGGTGGATTGTTGTGCATGTTATCTGTCGCCTAACTCTTGTGGCGCCACATGATGGACTGAGTCAACAGCTTTCCCCAGGGTGCTGTGGGCTCAAAGGGCTGTGAGGAAAGCTGTTGATCAGGACTCGGATAAACTGTGTAAGCTCAGGCTGGTACTAGAATGAATGGTCTTTTTACAAGGAACATGAATCTGGCACTCTTATAGCAATGCAGAGCAGTTTGTTTTAAATAGTTTGACTTCAGTCACAGCTGGTGTTGAACATTGAAGCAGATAACACTTTATACCAGGCATGTTGAGTACTTGACATGGTAAGAAATACAGAGTGTACCACCAGTGGTCCTTCAACACAGGTTTTACAGTAAACTGAAAAGATGCAGCAGTATTGTGTGTAGTGACTGTTGCCATGGTAACATGCTGCTGCACAGCGGCTGTTGCCAAGGGAACATGCCTGTGGGTGTTGACGGTTGCCATGGTAACATGTGTGGTGTTTGTGAGGGCAGGTGCCGGTGGCCACGACAAGCACCAAGGCGGCTAATGGTAGTAAACACAAAGGCAAAAAGGGTCACAAGCACACAGCACACCAGACGCACCACTCGGCCACTAACGTGGCCACACCCCCGGATGGTGACAAAACTAATCAAGAGGTAGTAAAGTTACGTCAGATAGACGTTGTCTTTAGTTACACCCTTTCCAGCTGTCACAGTGTTTGCACCATGCAACACCACACATGTCCGAGCTCATGCGTTCTCAAGTACATTTGCTACAGTTTATTCAATCGCGTTTGGATGGCGGTTTTCCTTTTCTGATGTTAGAGGCTGCCTCTTGTTGAGTAGCATGTGAGGGAGATTTGTCCGCCCCATGCAGTGAATGGCACAGGGCAAGTCTGTGCTTTGTCGGTCCACTCTCGTCTTTCATGTTATTGTCAGGTTTTTTATTGTGCTTGCTTTTTGTTGGTGCTTCCACATTGAGATCTGTGTCGATCTTTAGTTTTGTTTTGCTGTGTGCTGGGCAGCAGTGTTGTTTGCTTCTGTTGTGTGCTTCCAAAGAGAGTCAAATAATTTTCTGTCCAAATATGTTGTTACAGTTTCAATTATATCCACATGTTATTGATGGAAATCATCTTCAAAAGCAGCCTGCCTGCTTCCCAGAATTCATAGTTCTGGCCTGTCCTAAAGTGGTTGGGTTGCTTTAAGGGTAGGGCACTGATTAGGATAAATACGGTAACTTCTGTCTGCACCATGAGAAAGGGGAGATAGTTATTGGCAGCATCTGTCGAACAATTTCAGGCTTTGTCATGAGCAAAATCACACGGATGAGCTGCTCTTGACTCCCCCAACGGTGTCCAAGAAGAGATTGCTGTCAACTAGAACTGCATAATCTGCAGCAAGCTGCAGTCCAAGATAACTGTATTTATATAACCACAGGGGACAAGAACAAGCTCCCATGTAGGTTGAATCTCACTCTTTCCAGTGACACAACTGGCCATATCAGTGGTTTTTGTTTCCCAGACCTCTCATAGGGGGAGCTGCAGTATGACTTGCCAGACTGTGTGGAGACCAGTGACTGTGGATGTGTAGGTGCTTGAATGAAAGGTCTTACTATGAGGAATTTGAATATGTAATTTTCTCATTTAACCTGGGTAAATATGCAGGGAAGTCAGGGATTGGTGTGGAATTACTGGCCTAAACTGCTGCTGGAGTGTCTTGTGCTGGATAAATGCTTATGCTTCCACTGCTTGCATACTGGAAGCTTGATCTGGCTCAGGCAGCTTTTTCTCATTCCATACTACTCACAGGCCTTGGTCAGTGGTTCTGGTTCTGGCACTGCTGGCAAGTCACACTGCAGCTGCCCTTGCGGCAGGTGCAGCATGACTTGCCAGGCAGTGCCAGAACCACTGACTTAAGTCTATAGGCATGTTGGTACTTGAACGAAAGCTCTTTTCATGAAGAATTTAAATATGCAATTGTCATCTTAAATCTTGGTAAATATACAGAAAACTCAGGGACTGGTATGGAATGAGTTAAACCCTATCCTTGCAATAATTAGTTTCTAATACATCAATGATTTTATGGTGATGTAGGTTGAGTCATTTGGAACCTTCAAAAATGAGATTTTGTGATTGATGTAAACAGTTGTAGGGTCAGCACCCGTTGTGGGCCATATCATCCACTTTGTGTTCTGACAGGGACCAGCGATTGGTGATACAGACCTTGACTCAGGAGATATTGTGCATGTGAGCTGCTATTGCTTTGCTTTTGACCATTGCTATAAACCTGATCATTTGTACCCTTTATCAACAGTTTCTACTAATTGAACTTATCTTGCCATTGACATTTATAAGTCTGACACATGCTCCTTTGAAATTTCTGCAGTCAAATTGAATTTATATGTTTGAAAAACTAGGTTTGATCTACACGATTTTATGTAACAGATGTGCCACTTTGCACAGTTTTGACTAAATTAAGATGTTTGGCACTAAACTTGAGCAGAGCAAAACATTCATTTTGTCAATTCTGAGGTAACTTACACTGATGTATCTTTCTGCAACTTTTTTCTCATTAAAAAGTACCAGCAGGGGTCCAGTGTTGCAAAAGGTGTCCGTTCTTTTCTGACCGGGAATGATGTTGGCAATGGCATATGTCAAGGGACAGGAAGTAGCAGAGGATAGCACTGGTCAAGAGGCATCACATGACCTACTGTGACCGTAGTATTCGTCAGAATAGGTCAGGTGACCTCTTTTTTCACCAGTGCTGCCCTCTACCCCTTGGCTCTTGGCTTATGCCATTGGTAAACAGCCTTCTATAGTGCAGTCTTGGTGAAGTGCACCCAGAATGTGCTGAAAAAAAAACTGTTGACTGAGTCCACTAAGAGTTAAACAACTGAAATCTGACGTGAAAAGTGGGTTTTTGAAATCGGAGGCATTGATAATTTTTGCAAATATCAGATACAATGTAAATGTATTTTCTTGTAAAGGCAGTGACAGCTCAGATTTTGGGTAAACGCTTATGAAAGACCCAGGTTCACAATGAAAGTGATGCGAATTTTTTGCTATTTTTACATATAGCATGTATGCGTATGGAGAGTCCATTATGCATGAGAACAGATCATGATAGAGGAGCTTGGGACCCCAGGTGGCAGCAGTTGAGGGTGTTCATTTGCATAAATTTGGCTGTTTGCCAATCCATAACTTCAAAGGGATTTGTTGTTATGCAAATAAGTAAACTATGCAAATTATTACCCTTTACTGCTGCCCTCTTGGGTCTTATAAGGGTCTATTGAAGTGGAGAAACTGATTATCTCAGGCAGGACATTATTGCCAGTGGACAGTTTTGAATGCTTGGTTGAAAACCAACAAAGCACCTTTCCTTGGCATGCTTTGGGTGCATTGAGCCGAAACTGTGCCTAGGGAAGTTGCTGATTGGGACCAATTAGGCTAATACTAATTTGGAGACAAGGCATGCTGGTACTAACATGAAAGGTCTTTTCAGGAAGAATTTGAATCTGAGATCATTATAATAAGTTAAATTGAGAGGACTTTTCTTGTCAGATGTGGGGAAACAGTTTTATTAGAATACATTCATAAAACTTTTACCTGTTATGTTGGTGTGTACCTCCCATACATGTGGAATGAAAAGTTTCAAAAGTGAAATTTATACGTATAGATAATAATGATTTATAAATGATTAGTAATACATTTAGTGAGCAAAAATTGATTAAAAAGGATAAAATTTGAAAAAAAAAAATTGTGTTTGATTTTTAAGAACTTTATGGGCTGCTGGGCATCCCCACCAGCATTAAAATTGCAGCAAGAAAAGCGTCGCATTGATATGAGAAGAGGTCCTGGCTGATGTCTCCACAGGCGGTATGCCTCTGCTATAGCATTATAATTCTCCTCTCAGTGCTTTTATAAGTTTTTATAAGCTTTTAGTGACCTCATATTTGAAACAAATTCCTTGAGGCAAGAAAAAAAACTAGTATTCCATAATTCCATTTACGTAACACTTTGTACCGTACATATTTTTGCATGATCCATTTGATGAGTTTGCAGGTAATGTTTGATGATGCATGCTTCGGATTGTTTTGGGTTTATTTGTTTGGCTGTCATTGTTTATAACAAATCTTTGTTGTTCTGCATATGTTAACATCTTTGTTTTGAACATTAATATCAGTTAACATTCTATTTTCAGTTGCATTTAATGCTTTAATAATTATGCATAATATCAGTAACACCAACCTATTTTGATATATGTAGATAAATTACATTTAGATTGATAAATAATGAGGCAACTTCTGCTGATTTTGTTCACATGCACATTTCAGGTCATCATTCATATATAAAGGTGGTAAACTATATAGTGCAGACTTCTTGAATATCATTGTAATATCTCATGTTCAATTGTATTTCAATGTTTTGCATTAAAAATGCATAAAACACACATCATCCATTTATAGATAAGTTGCAATGAAATCAATGAAAAGTTTGACTTAAAAAAGCTCCTAAGTTATGTGTAGATTGCACATTTGCAGTTACATAATATAGTTTCATGTACAAACAGACACATTTTCAGTTTGTGATAGTTTAAGGTAAGAAAATGGTAAAAATGCAGCACGTATATTTAAAAGAAAAAAAAGAAGAAGGTTGTAGTTTCTTTTTCCATATGGTTTTATGGTCCAAAATGTGAAGATAATATTGACTAGTGGCTCCTTAGATAGATGCATATCATCCATGGTGCCAAGGCATACTTGTACCAAACTCCCTGTTAGTTGAAAAGCAAATCTGTCGACTGATGTCTTCAAGGACAAAATGAATCACAGTGAAATGCTGGAAAAGCTTTCTGCTCTCATGAAACCACTCTATACATCTTTTGCTGTATGTGGGAACAGTGACTCATATCACCCATAAGGGCGTGTTCATTAGAAATTGCATCATGGGGTTAAAAGTCGGTAAGCAGATGATAGTGGAATAATTTAAGCGAAGAGGCATTTGCCTTGTGGTTGCTATTGTTTGCAAAGGGTGTTACAACTGTTAGCTGCAAGTTTTTCATAAATCTGTCCAGTATGAGGCAGTGCAAAAAAGAAAGAAGAGCACTGGAAGTGGAGTATTTTAACTTTTTCACTTGAAGAAGCGGTCGTTGTATAAAATGTTCTCTTATTAACTGCAACATGCATATATTCTACAACCGTGTATCATGTAACAAAGCTGAGCACAAATATTAGAGAGCTATGAAACAATATATTTACAGAGTTAAATGAATAGGACAAGACAATGTCCTGTGTATATGTGGAGCCAGACACAGCCAGGCTCCTGTCGTTGTTGTGGATGTGTTTTAGTAAAATGATGTGCATTTTATTTATGTTGTCTTTGTGCTAAAGTACCAAGACTATTGTATATAACTGTCTCTTGGGCAAACCTACATATCCAGGCAATTAATTCAACAACTGCAAGGAAATTGATTGATGATTATATTGTAAAATTTTGTGTACATGTATGTTAACTAACAGTTTATTTGTTGTGTGGAACATGTGGAAGAAATAATAATAATAATAATAAAAATTATTATTATTATTATTATTTAAGCAAAATTATAAGGGGGACCTTTTGCAGTAGTTTTCACCCGTATGGAAGGACTTACAAGAAATGAGATTGCCTGACATGTAGAATATCTAATATGAAACCATACTTACTACCAGAGAAAGGAGACATGGTGAGACCTGGACATAATACTTGCTTTTTGGAAGGGTTTTGCAGCCATTGGCAGATTTCACATGGTAAGACAATTACACGTGCTTTATTTATCCATGTAAACACATGTGCAGTAATCATGGAGGTAAACACGTGTACATCATTTATTGATACAATGCCAGTTGTGTTTCAGTGTCAAAGACAGGTGAGCCAGTGTTGTGTGTGGACCAGTGGCTAGCACAGTCTGTCTGTTGTGGCTCTACATTGTGTTTGTGTCTTCTCAGGTGGGGAAAACCAAGAAGCCCAAGGAAGACAAAGGCAAGGACAACGAAGGGATCGGCATGAACATCAAAAGCGTCATCATTGTGGCGATGCTTATGATGCTCATGCTGTTTGCCGTCCACTGTACCTGGGTCACCAGCAATGCCTACTCCAGCCCCAGCATCGTCCTGGCCTCCTATGGACATGATGGGTAATCAAAGCTCTTATCCCTGTCAGCGCTACACTCGCTTTGTTGTGCCTTAACATGCATTAGAAGTAACAGCCGCGAAACCTGGTTCCTGTGGGAGCTTCATTTATTAACACATCCCTGTAATGTTGTCTGAGCAATAGCAAACAGTGCATCCGACTTTCATATGGACCTGCTTGTAGTTTGTGTTATTCATTAACCCATTCCAACTTCCACCCCATCCTGTCTGTAGGCACCCTACCTGTTAACCCATTCTACCCCCACCCACCTTGTAGTATTGCCTAGCTGTTGACCCAGTCACCCCCACCCTTCCCATAGTGCTGTTGACCTAGTCAACTGGACCCTTCTTGTAGGCCTGGCTGTTAACCTAGTCATCCCCACCCTTCCCCTATTGCTGCAAGCATGTTAGTCCAATCAGCCCCATCCTCCTTCTAGTGCTGCTTGGCTGTTAGCCCAGTCAGCCCCACTCTTGTCTTAGTGCTACTTGACTGTTAACCCAGTCAGCCCCACTTGTCTCCTAGTGCTGCCTGGCTG
Source organism: Hermodice carunculata (assembly GCA_964020975.1). NCBI lineage: Eukaryota > Metazoa > Annelida > Polychaeta > Eunicida > Amphinomidae > Hermodice > Hermodice carunculata. Next base: position 85,822,163 of record OZ026627.1, on the reverse strand, counting down.
TTAAGCCAGTCAGCCCCACCCTTCCCCTAGTGCTGCCTGACTGTTAAGCCAGTCAGCCCCACCCTTCCCCTGGTGCTGCCTGACTGTTAAGCCAGTCAACCCCACCCTTCTCCTAGTGCTACTTGACTGTTAACCCAGTCAGCCCCACCCTTCCCCTAGTGCTGCCTGACTGTTAAGCCAGTCAGCCCCACCCTTCCCCTAGTGTTGCCTGACTGTTAAGCCAGTGGTGGTAGTGTCTTAGTACTAGAATGTGGGTTATGTGGTTAACTCACCAAGGCCCAGATGTGCCTTATATTGGTCCACTTCTGTCATATTGGCTGTTTGTTTAAGATAAGATTGTATGGTAAAGGTTGAAATAACATTGCTGTTATATTATTCTCAGTCAGTGGATCAATGATGACACTGGTCCATGCCACCTCAACCCTTAATGTTGGGGCATTTGTTATGCTGAGTGCTTGATGTGATGGTAAATGACACTTAATTCTGAATGAGATACAGATTTTTCTTGTGCAGTTTGCAAGCTCTGCCAGTGTATACGTTGTGTAATACTTTGCAGAATCGAGTGCTGGAATAAAACACATGTAGTGTCTATGAAACACATGTAGTGTCTATGAAACACACTAGTGTCTATAAAACAGTGTCTGTTGCCAAGCTTCATGAGACAACTAATTGTGCTGATTCTGGTGTGGGTGGAGTTGAATGTCAAACTCTGCCCATTAGCAGTGACACCCCCAGACTCAGTTCTTGAACCCAGTCAACAATAGCAGTGACACCCCTAGACCTAGTCCCTGAACCCAGTCAATAGCAGTGACACCCCTAGACCAAGTCCCTGAGCCCAGTCAACAGCAGTGACATCCCTAGACCAAGTACCTGAACCGTCAACAATAGCAGTGACACCCCTAGACCAAGTCCCTGAACCCAGTCAACAATACCATTGACACCCCTAGACCTAGTCCCTGAACCCAGTCAACAACTTTTCTCAATGTGCTTTTTATATGAAACACTTAGATTTAAAAACATCTTGAGAGAAGGAGCTGACAGCTTTTCTAGTAAGTTAGATCCATTCAGATGAACATGTGCATGTATAGTGTTCACATGTATAGTGTTCACATGTAGTGTCTGCTTTCTGTTACTGTATCACAAAACCGGTATTGGCTTCAGGCAAAATTTGATGGTAGTAATTTTATTAAGTAGTGAATTTTCAAGGACAATAGAAAATAGAAATTATAAAGAAAAAGAACAATTGTTGTGCAAACTGTTATGTGACTGTTGTCAGTGTAAATGTGATGTGGAATGGTTAAGATAACTTTAAAAGTACTTTTTTTTTGTGGTGTGTGTGTATACATTTTCTTGTTTTGCATTCCAGGCATTATTTATCGGAAGTTTTAAGTACTTTTTACACAGGTTGTATTAAACCTATGTTAGAATAATATTTTAATGTGTTTTTATTGTCCCAGTTCTGTGGCTTTAGCGGAATAAGTGAAATAAAAATACAGTGAACCGAAGTTAGTTCACAGTAATATGTGACTACTGTGTTCCAAGTGTAACTAGCAGATCTGCTAGATGTAGACACAGGGAAAGTGTGTTGTGTTTGTTCCCAGATTTCTGGCACAAAATATGATGCCTAAGTATCAGTATAAAAATGTTGAAATTGATGTACACCACAATGAGATCCTATCTCTTATATTTATTCAAGTGTCCAGTCAAAATTTTTTGAGTTTTGTATAAGTTGGCAGCAGCTAACAGACTTCTAAAATTTGTTGCCAAAGTGCGAAATAAGTGAAAAATTAAGATTGATTTGCCATATCTCTTCAATAAGTAAACGCGAACTCTTTTCTAAAATTTTTGTATTCCTTTAGCCAAACCCAAGAAACTAAACATTTGGTTAAATGGGTAATCATCAGAGTGGTCTGTGATTTAGGGTGTGCTGTTACGGACACACGTGATAGTATTAACCCTTTCCCCCTCAAACCGGCCAAAACCGGCTGGTGGTCAAATGTCGTCTGCTTCAGTGTTTTTAACTAATTTCAACAATTATGAAAAACAATTTGACTGAGAATTGTACATGAGACTCTTCAAGATCACATGCCCCAGGTCAACAGCTTTCCTTGGCATGGGTTGGGCACTAAGTGCCCAACCCATGCCAAGGAAAGCTGTTGACTCAGTCTTAATTCAAGGGGGAAAGGGTTAAATGAATAGTTGAGGCTATGGTGTGGGATAGTGCAGATTATTGTTTTTTCAGTTAAAGTATAACATGCAAATCAAGTCATACCAGTCAGGATCCATAAATTGTAGCTGAAAAAAAGCTGTGGACTTTGTCCAAAATTTGGCACTGAAAGATTGGAGTAAGACTTGCCAAGCACATGTATGTAAAGCAATGAAAAATATTGAGAGCAGGGTATTGGGAGGGAGGGAGCTGGGTCTTGTTTAAAATGCATTTTGTTCGTCTACCTCTGTGTCAGTATTGCACGCCTGTTGAAATTTGTCTTGTTGCATATTTTGGAGTGAGAATGTTATAAACATTTCTTCTTGTTTGTCAGTAACTGTTCTTTATTTGAAATTTGTTGTGATGATTTAACAGAAAATCAAGCCACATATTGAACTGGTACACCAAGTGGTGAGCGTCTTGGTATGTACTTTTTTTGTTCTTAATTTTTTTCAATCGAACAAAGCTCATGCATCATAAAGTTTCATGGCATTATGATGATTGCAGATCACGTAATATATTAGACGATTTCCGAGAAGCATACTATTGGCTGAGGCAGAACACACACGATAAGGCACGGGTGATGTCATGGTGGGATTATGGGTATCAGATAGCAGGAATGGCCAATCGGACAACATTAGTGGACAATAATACGTGGAATAATAGTCATATAGCACTGGTATGTATCAACTTGCAGGGCATTAACAGTCATATTCATATAGCATTGATATGAATTTATCCTCAGGGCAATTATGCACAGCCATAATGTGCTGTTGCAATGGTTCAAGGGGCAAAAAAGTGATATTTATGTCTCCCGGTGGGAGCCGGGGGACATATTGGTTTAGTGCCAGTTTCTTCCGCTTCTTCTTCTTCTTCTTCTTCTTCTTGTTCAGGTTCTTCAACACTTGGTTTCCGTGCGATAAGTCTTGAAGGACTTGACAGAATTTGATGAAACTAGGTAGGATTATGTATCTAGGCAAGACCTAGGTTGGGATTGTATTTGGGTGACCTTGACCTAATTTTCAAGGTCACAGGGTCACTTATGTGAAATTGGTTTCCGTTCGATAAGTCATGAAGAACTTGATGGAATTTGATGAAAATTGGTAGGATCATGTATCTAGGCAAGACCTAGGTTGGGATTGTATTTGGATGACCCTGAGCGAATTCTCAAGGTCACAGGGTCACTTATGTGAAATTGGTTTCCGTGCGATAAGTCTTGAAGAACTTGATGGAATTTGATGAAACATGGTAGGATTATGTATCTAGGCAAGACCTAGGTTAGGATTGTATTTGGATGACCTTGAGCAAATTCTCAAGGTCACAGGGTCACTTATGTGAAATTGGTTTCTGTTCGATAAGTCATGAAGAACGTGATGGAATATGATGAAACTTGGTAGGATTATGTATCTTGGCAAGACCTAGGTTGGAATTGTATTTGGATGACCTTGAGCGAATTCTCAAGGTCACAGGATCACTTATGTGAAATTGGTTTCCATGTGATAAGTCTTGAAGAACTTGATGGAATTTGATGAAACTTGGTAGGCTTATGTATCTAGGCAAGACCTAGGTTGGGATTGTACTTGGGTGACCTTGACCTAATTTTCAAGGTCACGGTCACTTATGGGAAATTGGTTTCCGTTCGATAAGTCATGAATAACTTGATGGAATTTGATGAAACTTGGTAGGCTTATGTATCTAGGCAAGACCTAGGTTAGGATTGTATTTGGATGACCGTGAGCGAATTCTCAAGGTCACAGGGTCACTTATGTAAAATTGGTTTTGGTGCGATAAGTCATGAAGAACAGTGTGGAATTTGATGAAACTTGGTAGGGTTATGTATCAAGGTAAGACCAAGGTTGGGATTGTATTTGGGTGACCTTGACCTAATTTTCGAGGTCACAGGGTCATTTATGTGAGATTGGTTTCTCTGCAACAAGTCTTGAAGAACTTGATGAAAATTGCTAGAGTAATGTATCTAGGTGAGAGCTAAAATAGGATTGTCATTTTCAAGCAAACTTGGTCATTTGTAATTTGTTATCACCTGTAGCTTATTCAGAGACGTAAGTGCTCCACCGGGATACATTTGATTTTCTGTTGGAAAATCAGTCTGTTCTAGTTCATTGGTGTGTGTGTGTGTGTTGACCTCCAGGACAGTAAAGATATGTATACTCTGTAGCACTGATTTGTGCTGACCTCTGGTGTCGCCCCGTGATTTTGATATCTTATCATTATAGGATCTTTCTTCTGTCATATTTTACTATTTGTGATGGTCCAACTTCCATATTCAGTAGGCAGCTGTATGCTGCAGCTGGTTGTAAGATAAAAAAAAAGTGACCTATGTACAAAGTCGTAAAAACATGTAAAATTAAAAGACATTTCCTTCTTATTACCAGGGATGAGAACAGGGTCTGATGAAAAAGTCTGCTAGGGGGAGGGTACGGGAGAGGGGGGTGCCCCCCCCCCCCTTTCGTAGGGTGAAAAGTTTTCAATTTTAAGATGTAAAATGAAGCATTTTCCTGCAATTTGGACACTTAAAAATGCTTGATTGAGCTAATTTTATACTATTGAAATCTTACATTGCACACTGCAAGTATACTTGCATTTTTGTAAATCAGAATTGTTTATATTGTTTGTATGATTGTCACACATCAATCAGCAGCCACTTTCCTCAGTTACAACTACCTTAAGCCTTGCCCTGTGAGACTGAGTCAACAACTTTCCTTGGTATGGCTCAAGTCCTAAGCACCCAACCCTTGCCAAAGAAAGCTGTTGACCACAGATGTATTATTTTGATAAGTCTCATCTACAAGTCTCAAATTGTTTTTCATTACAGTTGGAATTGGTAAAAAGCATTGAGGTAGATAGCATTTGGCCTGTGGCTGGGCAAAGGGAGAGGTTAAGTCATTTATGTTCGGGGAGCACAGAACAGCCAGGTCTTGAAGCAGCAGCATTCAGCACCAATCACCTAGCCGAAAATGGGAAACGCACATACCAGCTGTATAGTTATATTTTGACCTGATACCATGTATGAGAACCTCGATACTTTAGTCATGACATGTACTGGACTGACTGAGCTGCAGAAACGTGACCATAATATGTTTTCAGGTCGGTAAAGCTATGTCATCCAACGAGACAGCAGCGTATGACATCATGAGGATGCTGGATGTAGATTATGTGCTGGTCATCTTTGGTGGGGTCATTGGGTACTCTGGGGATGACATCAACAAATTCCTGTGGATGGTTCGCATTGCCGAGGGGGAGCATCCCAAAGATATCAGGGTGAGTACGATCAGTGTCACAGAGTTTCGCTCTGACTTGCTGATCTCCAGCAGACACCGCAAACATTTTTTCAGTTTTTTTAGGCCATTTTTGCGTACAGCTGTGAAATTTCTGCAGGCCCAGGGCAGCTTTTTGTCAGGTGTCAGCCCAAAGTCATTTTTGTCAGCAAAAGTCTACAGCTGATGATTTTTCATGATTCAGGCTCCTGTGTCACTAGCAGTTATCATTTGTCTGCTTTGTTGAATATTCCGCCAGTTATATTTCAATGCCAATGAGACTGTTTCACTGGTGGACACCCTCCCTTGAGAGTTTGGCTCATAAACCTACCACCATGAGGGGGTGCAGGCAACTGATATACTGACTACATTGTTTTCTGAAGAAATACTTAGGTATTGTAGGCCCACTCAGCAATATATAGTTCAGCCATCAGAGAAGCAAGAAAGCATTAACATGTAATTGTGTATAAGGCCTACTTATGGAGTAGATTGAGTCGTTCAACTGAAGCTGCAGGAGGTACTGAGGGAGTCAGGGCAATAGGAGCACCTGTCGAAGAGAAAATAATTGCTGACAAATTATCCTGGACTGGTTGCCAACAACACGAACTTGCTGGGATATCTAAGTGACTAAATCTTGCCTCACCTGGGTCTATTCTTTTTGAAAATTATTTTTTCAAAGCACTGATTTTTGATGGAAGGCAGGGGTATGATACTCATCGATGTCATAAGTTATTTCCCAAATTGCCCAAGTATTTCCCATTCAAGTGGCATAAATAAACATCTATCCAGCACCATGAGCCTGGTGTTAAATTTTCAACAAAATGGAAGAAATTGGTGATCATGAATTAAAAAAATATTTCATGCAGCTATTTCATGCAGCTGTTTTGTGTTTCCCAGGAATCGGACTACTTCACACCACAAGGCGAGTTCCGCGTAGATGCGGGTGGGTCACCGGTGCTACTGAACTGCCTCATGTATAAACTCAGCTACTACAGGTTTGGGGAACTGCAGGTGAGTGCCGTCCCATAGACCACAGAATCGGGGCGCCCTCTAGTCAATTTAGGATTCTTGTTTGGGGACTATAATGCTATGACTTTGAATCACTGGAGAATGCCACTTTATGTATACGTGTAAACATATACATATTATGGCTGGGACGATTCATTGATACATCCTGATATTTTGCCTTGTGATACATAGTATTGACATAGAAAGGTATATTATGATACAAATCATAATGGATACTTTTAGACAGTTACACAAGGAAATTCAAAATATTTTCCTTGAAATATCAAATGAAACTGATGGGAGTCTTTCAATGTGTATTTCCATACATTTGATATGTAGTGATTCAGAATAACATCATGATACTGCCAGGTGGTGAAGTATGCTGTAGGGTTTTTTGTAGGTGTGTGACACAGCATCTATTATTGCAATCCCCAGTAAAACAGACAAGTTAACTGTATGTATCATATTGTGAGACCTGTGTGGAGATATGTTTCTAATCGTGAGACAAGTGTATCGTCTCAGCAAACACACACACACCCACACACACACACACACACACACACACACACACCAGGGAATGAAATGTCATCCATGGAGCTGTCTGTATTTAATGTGCATGCTACCATTGAAAAGATCCCTTCTTCATCTCATGTGAGAATGAGCACAAGTAATAGTTTATAGAGATACAAAGTAGCGAGACCATCATCCTGCCATGTGGTGCTCTGGGACATCTATCTGGTTGACTCCCATACTGTAATTTAAGCTGTGGGCACCTTGACATCTCTTACACCAGGAAGAATGTATCAGGTGATCTGTGTTGATCACTTTGCATAGTTACATACAACACACTTTAGTTAAGAGTCTATACATTGTTTACCAAACACTCCACTAATTACTCTTTTTTTTGCTTGTCTTAATTGAAAGTTGATTATTTACTAGCTCAAAGCAACCACTGTAATGAAAGTTTTGTTTTCCGTTATCATCACAGTAAGTCTTGTACAGTGGAAACAACAGCTTTGAGGCATGATGTGTAGGCAGAGACCATTTTAACAGCTGATTCTAGCTGCAAATGGGCAACTGAGTATTGCACTGAAATTTTGGTATACCCCACCAGAGTGGCCCAAGAAGACAGTTGGCTGCTAAGTACCCATATTATAGCAAATTGTCACATGCGGATTAACGAACCTCACTTGAAGGAGCTGTTCTGTTGCAGCTGGATTTCCGAACTCCTCCTGGGTTTGATCGCACACGTAATGTCGAGATTGGCAACAAAAACTTCCAGCTAACCCATCTGGAGGAAGCCTACACAACAGAGCACTGGCTGGTGCGAATCTTCAAGGTGAAGGACTTGGACAACCGAATAAAAAGTGGAACACCACACAAGAAAACATCAAAGAAATACATCTCCAAAAAGGTACTTTGAAATATACTGTAAATTGCTTTAATTTCACAGTGCTCTTATTTTCACTTATGGCATAAAACTGTGAAAATGAAAACACTATGTAATAGTATTTTAATATTATTTAAGTAGGAATTATGCCGAAAACAGTGAAATTAAAGCTAGAATGAAATGTCAAAAATAGAAAAACAGTAAAATTGATCCATGCGAAAATAAAGTAGTTTATAGTAATTGTATGTGGCTGTGTAAATGGCAGGATGAAGCTAATGGTCCCTGATATATGTATGGCACAATATTTGTTAGGCCCATGCAGCAATGCTTCTTTGTCAGTTGATCGTAAGATATATGTCAACACACTTCAAGCAAAAATAAAATTTATGCCAGTCAATTAACTATTAAGATTGACTGTGCACTGGGTACTCTTCCACCTTTAAACTCTCGTCTCACTGGCAGCGGCATCATGTGTTATTTTTACCCACTACCTACCTGGAATTTTTCTGCTGTGAAGATCCATATACATTGTATACATGTACTGTAAAACCTGGGTGCTTTGCGTGGTTGAAGTTCCCTAAGACAAATTGGTTGTGGTCAATTCAGGTCAGTGTGCTGCTGGATGTTTTTGTGGCAATTAAAAAGGTCCAAGACAAAGAAGTTGCTGTTTGCAGAAGCAGGATACAAATTCAATTTTTGTATTTGGTGCAAAAAGAAAGACCCAAAAGTGTTTGGTAAATTAGTTTCTCATGCACATGCATAATATACAGGGCTTAAAAAAAATGTCAGTGGGCGAGTGGCATACATAGAATAGTTCTTATAATGATATGCTTTCTTTATGGAATCGGGAAAATATTCACAGGCTGATTAGGTTCCGTTCTGTCAATATATAAATGCATACAGTCGCATTGTGAAAAACAGCATTCACACAAAATACAATGAAGACAAAAATACGGTCCGAAGACACTATGAACCAAGAGACTGAGCAGGCAAGTTTGCAATGTCTTGAAAGTGCTGCCAAAGGTTAAAACCAAACAAGCAAGAAGAAACCAACTGAACACCTGTCTTTATGTATTTTTTAATATGGGAGTCTCCCCCAATGTTTCGACTCGCTATGAAGTCTTCTTCAGGGGATGGAGGCTCCGTCCTTTCGCTTCAATATAAAAATACGTAGAGATTCTGTCACTAGAATTAGCATATCATTCCATGAAACTGCTTCACAGTAACTAAAAGTGCTTGAATTTTATGCTCATTGGACATATTACACTGAATCCTTCCAAATTTTTAAATCTGATGCATGTGGGATTTTCAGTAATTCCTCTAAATGACACCAGATGGTACAATAACCAGTAAGCCTGGACAAGCACGTGCATTCATGCTATGTTAAGTACATTAACTAATTAATAAATTAAGTACAATTGTAAGGGAAAGATATTTTTTTCAAGAACTTAGATAGCTTTTTGCAGAAGTGTATACAGAAAGTTGAGATACTTTAATGAAGGACATATGCTAGATTTATATCTGTGACAGTTCTGCCAATAAAAACAGGCCAGTCACCAACATTACAGAAATCAAAATTTGATGTGATAAGTTTACTGATTTCAAAATCAAACATTTCAAATATGAAGACTGTTAAAAATTTGTATGGACTATAATCAAAGAGCTGTTTGGGGTTTGATCTGGTGCAACGTGTAAGATTGTTGTAGTGAACTCTTTCACATTGTACATACGTACTCACAGAGAAATACAGTGAAAGAACATCAAATAAATGAAACTGCAGTGAAAGAAAATTAAATAAATGAAACTGCAGTGAAAGAAAATTAAATAAATGAAACTGCAAATTATGATCATGATAATAATAATAATAATAATAATAATAATAATAATAATAATAATAATAATAATAATGATAATGATAATAATAATAGAAAACAAAGAAAATGGTAAGATCTGCATAGAAAATTGTTGAATTGGCATTTAGGGCCCTGGCAGCAAACGTATGGGACAAATATGTGTATTTTCAGATCCGGTGAGGAGAAATAACTTTGTCATCAGGACAAGTACAGTTTGTGTGCAATTTGTCCTGAAACAAGTGGCGAAAATCTTAAATGTCAAACCCTGCACTGCCAATATTGTTACCAATCTTGACTAACATACTTTTGTGTGTGTGTGTTGCAGACCAGTAAGCGCAAGAGAGGAGTTATAAAGAACAAGCCAAGAGTAGTAAGAGGTCGCCGCCCGCGATCAACCACAAGAAAGACTGGCACTGTACGATCGCGGGACCGTGTATAGGGGACGTTGTCTCCTAGGAATGTCTGTACAGAATATCTTTACACTTTGTGCTATATATTTTGAAATTTCACAAAAGAACACATGCCTTGTTGCAACAAATTAATATCTTGATGCTGCAAGTCAAGCCTTCGTCACCAGCTCAATAGCCACATGGACAATGGCATTAAGCGCCCAGTATGGGGGATAAACAGAACACTTATTAGAAGCAGAACTATTGGTTATAAATATGTGGAGATTGGGCTGGGCATTCTGGAGGCTGGCCACGATATTTTGGCTGAGGGATGGACATGGTGTAATTTTTTTAATATTGGAGGAATTGGGGCAGATGTAAACTCAATATGCACAACATGGATTGTGCCCCGCGACTGTGTCCTTGAATACTTCCATTAAGTTCTTGTGCATTCCACTGTCCCATCTAGTATCGGGACAGATGTGAAAAGATTCAAGTTATCCCTCCAAGGATTTGGCTTGCATTTATCAGGAAAAGTCGAATAAAAAGAAAAGTTAAAGCATATACATAGAATTACAAGGCATCAGAGTTACTGGGGCCTGTGGTGTTTAAAGCAACGGGCAAGCGTTAACGAGAGTTGTAGATCAAGTGATGGAGAGAGAAAGAACACTTTATCACATAGGCTTTGTTCTCAGCACGCAACTGCATGCTGTTTAGGGAACTGGCTGTGGGCCAAAGCACAAAGAAAACCAGCCAATGACTGACGGCAGAAAGATGTGATGATCCAGGCAGCTCTGCAGTGCCAGACGTAACTCTGGTCAGTCATGGCATGATACACTCCTGCAAATGTGGACGATGTCATGATCGGAGTTTATTGTGAAAAATCAAATGAAACTAATTGCAATATGTTGCATGTGTTGTGTACAGAAAAACCCTGTAAATTTGAAACATTGTCAGTTTAGTAAGTAGTGTTGAGATGGAAAATAATATTTTTGGGCACATTTTAGCTGTTACCGGTGTATTGAGGGGTAATATGTGTATATGTATGGCTTTTTTTTTTCTTCAGTGCAGTCACTTTTTGGTTTTGGTGTAGAACAGTTGTCTAGCTATGAGGCGTTGCTTGGGATTATTGTGTGTAAGGCGAAGTCTGTTTGCTCTTATTGAAAGTTTGAGACCGTTCTGTTGTTCCTCATAAAATATCAGAGACTGAGTCAGCAATTACCCTCTCCCCCCCCCCTCCCCGCCCCTCCGGCGCTCTGGGCACAGTGCATCCAAAGTGCCCTAAAAAAAAAAACTATGCCATTCTTGATGGGAAGAAGACCACATTTATTGCAATGGATCATTTGTAATGGGAGAAAGCTGCATTCCGCTGAATCGACTGCGGTTTGTGGGGCGTGAACAAGTGGGTGACAACATCAGATGCAGAGGTAACAACACAAACACTGCAGCAGGAGTGATTCTACTTCAGCATTCAGGGCAACAGTTTGCTCTTTCTGTCCTCCACCTGCATGCTGTTTGGAAGCAGATACCTTCGTTTCGAGAAATGCTTGAAATTATATGATGTGTATGTGTATATGTGTATGTATATGTATATATATGTGTGTGTGTGTGTATACATATATATATATGTACATATACATACATACATAAACAGTGGTACCTGCTGTATGTGGCCACCCTTTCTGCAGCGAAAAAAATGGCCACATACAACAGGTGACCTGTCACCACAGGTAAATTTTACAAAGAAATTGACTATGTCTGAAGCCTAGTGACCACAAAAAGCAATGTGGCTGCATACAGCAGGTACCACTGTGTATATATATATATATGTTTTCAGTAAGCTCTGTTTCTTATTTTGAAATAGAAAATATTTTGGGAACTGGAGATGAGACTGAACAAGAAGGTGCACAAGTTGTAAGTCAAACCTCCAACCAGAACTGGGGAAAGCAGGTCACTCAGTCTTAACCCATTCCCGCTTAAATTGCCCAAAAGGGTGCAGATGTAAATTTTCATCTGCCTCAATATTTTTACTTACATTTCTTGTTACCAGAAAACATTTTGTTGAGGTTTTGTATGCAAGACCATTCATGATGGCATTCCCTAGATCAACAGCTTTCTTGCTGCAGGTTGGTGCATCAAGGAAAGCTTTTGACTCGGGCATACTCTGACCAGGAATGGGTTAATCTGAGGGGACAAGGTCAAATATTAGGCAAGGAGTGTCAGACAACAGTCAAATACGGTGCATCCGGCACATGTCCAGTGGGTGCACTTGGCTGACAGTGTTCAATTTGTACTCATTCTGTGAGGGCACTTAGCTGACCCAGGTTCAACTGGCACACATCCTGTGACAAGGGGTGGGACCAGCTTGATTCTCTGCCCTTCAGCTCCCTTGTTGCTCCAGGCTTATGCTGTGACTTGGTGACGCTTGCTGAAGAGTGGTTGATGTGGTAAATGCGGGGCATAAACATAGACAGAACTGGAAGGGTGCAACATTTCTGTAACCGTGTTGTTTGAAACTAGGATTCATAAAAGAGCGGTTGAGAATTGTTTCTGATCTATATTAATTATAGGAGCTTGAGTTCATTAGAATACAAAGGACAGGTAATCATGGTAATGGCTGAAGTTGTACTTATGTTACAAAGCCCGCAACATTTGTGGAAGATTAAAGCAGGTTTGATCATGGCAAGACTTCTGTGGGCTGCTCATGCTGAACACTGCCCTGCATTTCTGAGCTTGCTGTTTGGTTTTCAACAGCATCTAAATTAACCATTGGGTTACAAAATTTGACAAAAATGATGCTTGGTTGACTTACTACAGGGATGACAGATTCAAATTCTTTATGAAAAAGACCTTCCATTCAAATACCAACATGCCTGCCGTCCCACAAAACAAAATAGTGGGTGCAAGTCGATACCTCTGATTGGCGTGCTTTCAGCCGAGTGCATGATGCTTATAAACTAACACAACCCTGCTAATTATATCTTGATTTCACAGTTGTTTTACAGGTATTTTCTGTCAAACACACACAAATATATACATGTATATATGCAGATAAGGTATGCAATGACCTTCAACTTGTGTCAAAGTTATTCACATTTTCACAAAATTTGACTGTTGATCCAAGGTACATATACATTTGGTAGAAATTTTGTGTTGTTAACGAAATTGTTCTCAAATAATATATACGTGATGCATTTTAATCCCCTCCATTTTATTGGCAGCTGGGGTACTGTTGTCATCATGTCTGCATGCATGCGTCCATCCTTCATGCTTGTGGATGCGATTGAACTACTGTAAATTGCTTTAATTTTGCTAATGGTACTAAAACTATGAAAAGGAAAACAGTGAAATAGTATTTTACCACTGTTTGAATAGGGATTACATCTAAAAAAGTTAAATTAAAACTACAGTGAACTGTCACAAATATAAAAAAAAAAAAAAAAACGGTGAAAATTTAAATGCAAAATTACAGCAATTTATTGTACTATCAGGAAACCTGCAGTGTAGAAGTCTCTCATTTTAAAGCTTGGATGAGTTTCACACTCAGCAACCATAACCTATTTTCAGGGTGAGCATGGGTCAAAACTCTTGCAGATGCAGGAACTTTTGACGAAATTTAGCTGCTATCATGAAAGTTGTGCTGTAGAAGCATCTCATTGGAAGGTTGGCTGTGTTAAACATTCAGTGAACTTGACCTGTCTTCAAGGTCACCAGGGGTCATGTTTTTACCCTAGCCAAGGGGGTCTTAAAGTCATTCCAACCATTATGTTTTGCATCTAGGGCTGCCACATCAAGTTTTAGAAACACCACATAGGTCTATACATCACTGGCTTGTTACTGTAATGTGCCCATTATGTTATATGTTTGTGTGTTCAGTGTAATCGTGTGAAGTCATCACAAAAAATCACTTTTAAGCTCCATGGATACAGAAACCTTGAGAAAGTAGTTCAAGCTCAATGCATATGACAAAGCTGATGCACAATTCCTATAAATTTTGAAAGCCTTGGTTTAGCTTGACTGGATTTTAGTGTTGTTTGTTTACCAATTACGTATGTTAGGTGTAATGGGATCTGGAATACAAGGGTCAAGGTCATTTGTATTTCATCCAAATTTGACCCTGGACCTGACACACATTTGATATAAACTGTTTTGAATTGGTAACTTTAGTTTCATCGTGTCTGCACTTAATGGAATTGTTGGTTTCAAGACAATTTGGCTCATATTTTCTGCCACCCACCACCAGGTGGTGCCACTTGTGCTGCACTTGCTCCCCCTGCCTCCATATTGCCATGAAATTTTGAAAGGATAATCAAAAATGACCGACAGTGCAGTGTTCAGAAGTGTTTACATTTTGCCCCGGATGTTATGCCATCTCTGGCATGACTGATGTGGAGCTTGACCTAGAATTTAATTTGCAGAATATGTCGAGAAAATTCCCTGGGACTATCGACAAAGATGTATACCTATGGCACTTGCACACAATTGTTTAAAGGCCAGATGGCTGCCACTGTGGCCAGACTTGGGTTATTGTATGAGCTCTGCAACCTTAGGTCAGCAGAGCAAAAAAAAAAAAAAGTTGTTAAACTTTTATTTAAAATTGTCATAATCTGGCAAATATTGTCTGTAAAATTATAAATTTTTGCAGAATGTGAATAAAATGTAGATTGTTATTCATTGTTGATTGTATGTGTAAATGAATATATTTAATATTTTTCATCATAAGAGTGTAAAGATGGTTTCTTTTTGCTGCCTAATTGAAACTTAGGATCGTGCCACCCTGTCATCTGTAAAGTATAGTGGGGTGCCTTCCTGAAACATTCTAATGAAGAAACCAGGCATGCTTGAAAAAAAAGAGCCCTCCAATACTTCTGTGTTTCCATTAAATGGTCAGTTTTTATCAAGGTGAGTGATGCTGAATGAATGGAATAAGTATCCCATGAACTTCAATGGTTGATCTTGAGAGGTCAGTTAAAAATTGATCTTTAACTGCAGGGTCAATGTCTAAAGCACACAAACACAGATTCTTTAGAAAACATTAACAATTCTTCATTCTGTTCTATTCACTTGTCATGCACTCTTGATTTTGAATCAAATTTATTTGTCCAGAAACTCATGCTTAATACGGTAAAACTTCAATGGCAGAAAATGCTTAATATATGAGATGTACATTATATAATTACATGTGTTGTGTGCCACAACTGATGTCCAGAACAGAAGTTTTGTTGTTGAAACCTGGTATCCGAATACTAGGTAATTGTTTATCTGGAATTAAATATATATATATATATATATATCCAAGATGATGTAGTGTAAATTGTGTATGTGTTCACAAGGTGAGCCTCAGGCTGTGGAGACAATTCCTGTCTGATACACTGATATTGATAGAAACCATTGACCCGGGCTGCACAGGGGTTGATTGCTAATTGTAACAAAAGTACGCTCTTCTAAATTGTTGTAATCACATGGATGAAAAGTCAGTGGAGAGAGAAAATTCAGTAAAATAGCAAAGAACCTGTCAATTTTAAAGTAGAGGGACACTTTGTTTTGCTCTGAATTTCAGTCAAATGAGATCCAATAAACTTTCATGCATATAATAATTCCATATTCAAAAATTACATTAAAAAAAGTTCCTAGTCCTACCTGTAGTTGTAGAGAGAGCAAGCACTGGCCAGGTCAACAGCTGTCCCTGGCCAGATCAACAGCTGTCCCTGTCTGGGTCAACAGTTGTCCCTGGCCAGATGGCAGCTGTGGTTACACTGTTCCCAGAGCACAGGGAGGAAAGCAGATGACTGGGGTGCCTTGCCCAGTATTGAGAGGGTGATCTTGTTCCTAACAGACCAGCCCTGCAGTGTGTTGTATGGTCCTCATAAAGGCCTATCAATGTGGATTTTCACTTAACACATAGTTTAATTTTAAAAAGGCACAGTTTCCTCAATGTTCTGTTGTTATTACTCTTCCAGTTTTCAAGTATGTATATGACATGCAGTGCTGAAATGACAGGTTGTACTCATAATTATAGTTTCAGGCAATGGGGGGGTGTTTTTATGGGTCCACCCGAAAGGGAGAGGTTCCCATGATGTTTTTGGGCTGTCCGTCCGTTTACCACTTGTAAATTAACATGATACCTCAAGACGTCTGCCACATGAAACTTTATTTGTACACCTCAACACCATTGTGTAAGTCCATTACATTTTGGTGACCTTGACCTCGTTTTCAAGGTCACAGGATCAATGTATGTGTAAACGTGGACACATGAGCTTTTTATTGAAGTGCTTCTAGTTTAAAAAAAAAACAAAAAACACCAGGATACACCTGGTGTATATTTAAAATGATCGTGGAAAACTGACTCAAGTTATTGGTACCAATATTGTTTACCTGCGGGAGCAGGATTCAAATAGTTATTTAGTGTAATTTGCTTTTTTGGATTCATTTATTTTTACTTTGAATTCTTGTTTTCACAACCTACGAGGTCTACATCCCTGAACCTTTTGAAAAAAAATATAATGCCAGTAAAGACAGTCTCCACATAGATTTTAAGAATCATTTACAGGTAAGGTCTGCTCTATGGTTGCTCTAAAGATGAGATGTGCAATATTATACCTTAGAGTGCTGATTTAAGATGGAGTCAACAGCTGTAAAGTGCCCTGAGGAAAGCTGCTGACCTAGACTTTAGGCTTGGATTAAGACTAGGGGTGCTGGTATTTGAAGGAAAGGCCTCTTCACGAAGAGTTTAATCTTCAGTCAGTTTAGGCTAAATCTTAAAGAGGAAACGACTAGAGCCGTGATTGGCATTTTAAGGGTTAATGGTGAGGCAATATGAGATGTGCAATGTCTGGTGAGGCAATCAGACTTTCAGTGTCTGTGGTGAGGTGATCTAGACCAAGTTCAGTTTTCATCATAGGGTAAACAACCACCAACCACCAAAAAACTCCCACCCTTTGAGCAATAAAATCAAACAAAAGTAACAATTGATAGTATTAAAATTTTACTGCAAGGGGACCCAACACTGTGTGATTGACAAAATGAAAACAAATTAAAGGTCGGTTTCTCAACCTACTTTTTGTCCATCTGGTGCACACAGATGACTTAGTCTATGCCCGTTCTTGGTATCAGTATACAGTGGTACCTGCTGTATGTGGCCACCCCTTCAGCCAAGAAAAAGTGGCCACGTACAACAGGTGACCTGTCACCACAGGTAAATTTTACAAAGAAATTGAATCCTATGTCCCAGGCTAGTGACCACAAAAAGCAATGCGGTTGTTTACAACAGTGCTTGGATACAGCAGGTACCACTGTATCATTTTTAGCTCAGCTGACCATGGGGTGCAGAGCTTAATGTGATCACTCATGTCTGTCAGTCCGTCGTTCTGCCCTTCGATCTGTCCATAAACAGTTGCTTGTGAACAGGATAGTTTGTACATGTATTTACAATTTTTTGGACATGTTCTGTCAATTAAAATCTAGGGTCTCTGCATTATTGGTGGAGCCATCTAGTGGACTACAGTGGTGCTCCTCTTACAAGGCCACCCAAATACAACTCAAAGGGGGCCTTATAAGATGGGTGGCTTCTTTACATGGGGAACAATATGATGGAACTGTCAAGTTGAAGTTTTTTACATGGCAGTGGCCAGTGGTCTTTTAAGAAGGGTGCCCTCTGGTGAGAGTGGTCTTACAAGAGGGGGACCACTGTACATTTGTACTTGATACAGAGGCCAAAAAGTGAAGAAATCCAAAACACGCTGGTGTGTTTGATTTTCAGTTGATAATTCTAAAATTTGGTGGAACTGTTCTTGAGGAAAAATTGTCAGAGCAGAACAATACTGGTCACACCACTTGTAGGTGAACGGAAGATATGTGGCGAGATTTATAAAATTCATTACCTGGATAAGTAAGAAGGCTAATTTCACCAAAGGTACAATAATATTGTGTATTGTGTGGAAGTTAAATGCTACATAATATGGGTGACCTTTGAACGTTATACAGACAGAATTGTATGATGTGCGGAGTGCAGGCAGCGCCACTAATATATCAATTTGAACTAACATCATAGGCGTCCAAGCCATATGTAATTCATCATTGTGATCAACTGAGATGCAAATACAAAAGTTGCATCAAAGATATTTAGACTGATTGCCAAGTTATATAAAATGATGGATGACCTTGACATTTTTTAAGGTCAACGAACACTTGCTGAAGGACACTATTATTTAATCTGTTGACAGACAGTAAGACTAACAATACCAAATGTGCAACAAGTACGTATGGTAAGTGGAAGTTTCATGTTTATAATATGGATGACCCTGACCTACTTTTTCAAGGTCACTGAGTGAACAAATTTCAGGATTTTGTGGGGGGGGGGGGTTGTTTTTGTGATCATTACACCTTGACTTGTATGGATATCTAATGTAAAGGGAAACTTAACAAACCAAATTTGTGAGCCCAAGTGCAGTTTGAACATTATCAAGTCTGATGTTCAACGAGCAAAATCCTATTTCATACCAGTCACTGAAAAACTGTCGAGTTTTGAATCATTGTAACAATTAATTTGTATGAGGAATAAATATCGTAAAATTTGAAATTCAGAAGAAAGTTTAGGCTTTATTATCCTTTATGTAAAGTTGGGTGAGTGGGGAACCAGCGCAAGACTTTGTTTCGTGCCATCAATCCCAAGACACCAGTCATTCTGGTAACTGGCAACACCGTGTTTGTATTCTTTAATACAAACTTCCCCAGCTGATGTATTATGGAATTAAGAGAGCATGGTTTCCTTTGTTGATAGGACTACTTTATCAATGCAGCCCACATTACATAACTTTGTATATACCATTACAAGAACATTATACCAACAAAAGTCCTAGTGGCACCACTGGTGTTATCAATTGGAACTAACATCATGTGACTCAAAAACACATTAAATTCATTGTGATAATCTATTAAAATGGAACTATGAAATTGATACCAAAGATGCATTAGGTCAGGGGTCAAATTTTGAGACATATTTTGTGACCTTGACCTTATAATCAAGGTCATTAAGCACTTCAGCAAAGAACACTGAATTGAATATGTCGAGAAGGAACAAGGTTAACAACACCAAATGTATCGCAAATGTGGTTTATGTAGAAGTTTGATGTTGCATAATATGGATGACCTTGATCTTGTCAAGGTTATGGTGGAAATGCATTTCAGGAAAAATATATATCTTTTTGTGATGGTTACTGAATTACATGTCAGCAGAGGAGAAGGCCCATGGGCCTCTTGTTGAAAACTTAAGCCATGCCCAAATCATCTGCATTCTTTTAGTGATTCAAGATCTGAATTCCTCATAAAAAGACCTTTAATTCAAGTATGTGTACCGCCATCCATGTAGCATCAGAGCAGACCTGACTGGTGTGGGTCAACAGCTGTCATTGACATGTCTTGGGAGAATTTTAAGTGCAGTAAGAAGGCTGTTGACTCCTCCAACCTTTGCACCTTATGGGTTAACTGTTTGTTTGCTATTGATATTTTTTCACCCAAAATGACTGAATAGGATGATGGAAAAGAAGTACACTGTAGTCATATTTTGCTTTTAAGATTGATCATGCACCAATAAAATATAGCTCTATACATTCAGTGAATCTGTTGGTCTGAAAAAGAGTATGATTATTGTGTTGACAAGCGTGCCTGTTGTCCAGGCAGACTGATCCCTCATGCATGTGTGACCAACATGTTTAAAATCACGCACACAAACTCAACATTTTGAAATTATTTGAATATCAAGTATGAGTACATTCAACAGTTGAGACTACTCGAAAGAAGTTTGAGTTTGGTGTCACTTGGGAATAGAGTGGTTCTTAAATTTGCTTCTTATTAACCCTTAAAGTGCAGATTTAAGACTGAGTCAGCAGCTTTCCTTGGGACACTTTGCATGCAAAGTGTCCCGAGGAAAGCTGTTTATGAAGACTACTTTTTGCTTTAGACCAGATTTGTTGGTATTTGAATGAAAGTTATCTTCATGAGGAATTTGAATCTTAACTATTGTATGTTTAACTGTAATGAGAAAATGACTATAGCTGTGATTAGCACTGAAGGGTCAAATTGCCAGACTGTGTAATGGTTCTAGCACTGCCTTGAGGTCTGGGAGTTGAAGTGTTCCTTGTATCCTACAAAGTGGACCATTTACCCATGAAATATTGTATGTACAGTTCACAAAGTCGAATGAGACAGAAACCAATACTATGAACTGGATAGATGGCAGATAATGTACCTGGGTGAAATGAACTTAGTGTAAAGTCTACCATATCATTCCTACTTTTGAGGGCCGGGCAGTGTGGGAACTTTTCCTATGCTTCAAGACTCTCATTTGAATATCCACACTATTCTGAAATAATCATTGACGAAAAGTAAAGACTTGCATTTATACATCACTTTCAGACTGAAAATAAGGAGGGGGATAATATGGTGATGGGTGGAATGATTGGTTATTCAGCAGCATTGTGGATATGCATGTGCCATTAAGACTGCCATGCAACTACACCATAGGTTTGCTGTACATATATACTCGGACCAAAATATTATTTTGAAGCCTCGAGACTGAAGTGAGCTGTCCATTTACACTGTTATATTAATATTTGAAATATCGTTTGCGTACCTCCAAATAAATGTGACCCAATTGTGCAAGATGTGTTTTGTTTTGAATATTCATCGTAGATCTTAATAAATGTTTTTCGCCTGTACAGTGCCACAGTTGTTTGTATGGCACTAACTTATGGGTCTGCTGTGCTTGTGAGATTGATGGTCATTTGTTCTCAATTACATTTTAGGCTTCTCAGAGAATCAACTGCCAGATCCTCTTAATACATGTACTTGGTAGGGGTATATCTTGGGGCAGGTTTCCAGCATGTTAGTTCCTGAGGTTAAGCTGAAGTGATTTTGAGATTCAGCACTGTAAGTGCAAGAAAACGAGCATGAAATGTAAAACATTCCAAACCAAAATATATACCGCACTGATGATCCCTGAAAAGAGAAACAGTGACCATTGAGACAGTTTATCCATGCATAAAAAGAATACTCCTGCACCTATCAAACTGATACCATTAATTCCCCAAATCATATAACTTTTTTTGTATTCAAGGATCAAATTCTTACCATTAGTTATGTAACATTACCTCTGGACCACCTTGCCAAGACCTCTGAGTCGGGGCATAATGCCCAAGAAATCGAGTTGCTTACTCACTTGATCCTGAAACCTGACGGTCCCGTGGCGTCCTCTCTTGGTCCATTTGAAAATGATGGTGACGTTCAGTGCACACGCGCCCTGTAACATCCTTCTTCTTTTGGGCACCATTACTGGCTTGCCTTGCGAGTTGAAGCTCTGTGAACTTTCGTTCACGCTCACTGTTTTTTTGCTTTATACATGCCCTGTTCTGCAGAAAATCTTTTCTCCGTGGTCCGTGAATCTTCGGATGCCTAGATAATCGATTTCTGTGATCGGATACCAGTGCAATAGTAAATGCAAAGTTGGTTGTTTGACTTGTACTTAAAACTTTCAAGATTAGATCCCGGCAAACAGAACGCAGAGAGAGGGAACGCAGTGCACGCCAGTCTATATCTTCCTTTCGTAGGCAGTCCGTGGGTGTTGATTCGGATACCACTTTGCGTCCTCGCCCGATTCCAGGAGCCCCTACTTACATATGGCAGCTTGGGACGACCATCCACACTGGTATGGATGTCGCCTGCAGTCGGATCAAGTTGGCTCTCGCGACCAAACTTGCAGATACTGTCAGGATTGGGGACAGGACAAATGGCTGCTCTGTTAACAGACGCGGAGGAAGTCGGATGGTGCGAGGTGTAGAAGGTGGGTTGCAAGAGCCGCCAAACGCCAAGCTGAGATGTCAGACTCCATTGAGTCCTTGCCAATGACTCCCCATGAGAAAAAGCGTAGACTTGCTTCGGCTCGTCCGCATTCTCATGTGTCTCGTGTCTGATGGGTAAGAGTGTAGACTTCCTTTGGCTCGTCTGCAGTTTCAGAGGACAGATGTTTCTTCTCCTGATACCCCTTGGGAGAAGGTTAAGAAATATCGGAGTCGCAACTTGAGTAGCAAGAGATTACCATATGGGGATCTTGCCCCAAAGACTTTACCTCAACCGACTTCCAAATCTGCTCTTGGCACCGATCCAAAGGTTGTCCATGCTATTGAAATGATGTCCCAGAGCACGATACAGCAGGCTCAAATGTTATATGCATTGTTTGCCCCCTCTCAGCAAACTGTTTCTTCTTCAGACTCTGTTCCAAAGAAGTCCGCCAAGGGACGGCTGCAGCTGTCGAGATCTCGGTCCTCCGGGTCTGAGTGCTCCGACAAGCAGCAACCTTGCAAACTGGTGCTTCCAGAGTGGAAACCTACGGGTGCCCGCCCTGTTAATCACGAACCTCGGCCAGTCCGAGCGCTCAGATCATAAATTTGGAAAGTATGGAAAGCCAGCACCCCAGCCAGTCTGAGTGCCCGTTAAGGCACTGGTGCCTCCGCAAACCTCTGGTTCCAAGAGCTCGGTTGGTAAGCGTAGGCATAGGAGCAGTAGGAGGAAGACATCTGGGCAGAACCTACTGTTCCTCGCACAGCAGTACCGGCAGTCCCTCCTGCACCTCCGGGGGCTTTGACCCGGAGTGAGCAGTTGGTGATTTTGCTCATCCCCACATTTGAGCCGGGTAGCCTGCCTCACTCTCCTGAGTGGCAGGCGAAAACTTGAGCTCCCTGAGGACCAGCAGTTGCGTGAAGAAGCTCAGTCTTCTTCTGCATTGGCCACCACTGCTGTTGCCATCTGAGCAGACTCTGTCGACACAGCAGCTCGCTGCTTCCACCTTGAACCAGCTCTGTCTTGGACCTCAAGTCCGGGAGTTCTTTAAACTCCCTCCGGACCCCTCCTGCCTCCAGACTTCTCAGTCAGCAGCAGCTGAGGTTCAGGATAGTGGCCTGGTTGGTGAACAAGCTGTGGTCCTACCAGCAGAGGAGAGGTTGGGTGCTGTTGCGCTGTCATGCTGGGGCTTGTCCTTGGAGGACATGCGTCAACGTATGCCAATACCTTTTTTTGCCCTCTGTAGCTGAGTATTAGGACCAGCTCACGGCTAAGACTCGCAGCCCACAGGTTTCCATATAGCTGCCGACATCTGGCTATTTGAGGCAGGGGCGACTGGTCCCTAAGCCGGATGTCCAGGGAAGGTGGTACTCTGCGCTGGAGCAGATCTTCTCGTCAGGTTCACTGCTGGTGGACTTGAACCGGGAGGAGTTTGATGCTTGGCAGCCAAGAACCATTTGGGCATTCGCAGAGGCCTTCAAGCATTTGGAAGAAGATGCCCGAGGATCCGTCCTTGCTGCCTCCAACTCAGACATATCATTGGCCGCTTTGGGGTCTCTTTGTGATGACCTTAAGGGCTTCTTTCAGATTGCGAAGGCAGTGCGAGACTGGTTAGACACTCCTCGCGACTACGTTGTCGCGAGCTGTTGATCAGGTGCAGACTGCTTGCCACTAGAGGCAAACCTTCGTTTCTTACGGAGGGACGCCTACCTCCAGGGTCAAAAGCTGCCTGACCCAATCTATCAAAGAGCCCACACAGGTACCCTCTTCTCGGGAACTCTGTTCGGAGGAGAGATGGTGCAAGTGCTCTGCCGTGCGCAGGACCTTCGGCCCCCTCAGCAGACTAGGCATGCTCCAAGGTGCTGACCGACTCTGCTTGGTCCTTGTTGTCCTTGGCCACCTCTTCTCCAAAGTGTGGTACTTCTCAGACCATGTCTAGCCTTCCCTCAACTCATGCTCCCTCGGGAGCGGGACGACCTGGGAAAGGCAGACAGCCATCTGGGAAGGGCAAGCCTTCCAGTACAGGAGAGAAGTTGGCAAAACCTTATCATTCCTGACTCTTGAATCCCGGAAGAGGTCTCAGGATTGCCAACTGCCACCTTGTTAGACTTTGCACAGTGCCCGGACGGTGGCTGCTGATTCGTTCGTCCTCATCTAAGACACGGCTACACACTGCCTTTTGGTGAAGAAAGCCCTCCCTTTAGCTGAGTACCACGGTGGTTTGCCCTACCTCCCTTGGAACCCAAAGCATTGGTGTTCCTGGAGACGGTTTAGGCCCTCCAGTGCAAGCACGCCATAGAGCAGGTAGAGGACCAAGGATATCCTGGATTTTACAACCTACTCTTCTGGTCTCTAAGAGGGATGGAGGATGGCACCCAGTCATAGACCTGTTGACGCTGAGCACCTACCTGGAAGTCCCGTCCTTTTGGATGGAGACACCCAAGTCAGTGGTGTGGCAGCCTTGTGGCCCCTGGAGTGAATGAAGTCCCTGGATCTCAAAGATGCATTCTTCCATGTGCCAATCACGGAGACTTCATGGAGATATCTGTGGTTCACATTTGCGCGCCAAATATACCAGTTCAGGGTGCTTCCGTTCGGTCTCACCACGGTGTTGGCCGACTGCATCATCAGATAGTGTTAAGACCACTATGTCTGCACAAACGCGAGGCACATCCCAGGACATGCGAATGTCCTAGCCGACCAACTCTCTTCACTGCTCAGCCGTTCGCATTCATGTGTACCTGGATAATTGGCTTATCCAGGCGCTTTGGTGCCTGGATTTGCAGCGTCACTCACAGACTGTTCTGAAATTTGCCAATACTTGGGCCTGATAGTGTACGTACCCAAATTCAGTCTTCAGCCAGAGCAGATCTTTGTCTTCCTGGGCATCCACTTCGAGCTGGTAGCCTACATCTGTGTGCTGCAGTCTCTGCTCAGGCCCTTTCTGACTGGCAAGGACCGCTCGGCACAACAATGGCTCACCCTGCTGGGCTCCCTTTCCTCGATGGACTCCCAGGTCCTGTTAGGCCTGCTCCACCGTCACCCCTTGCAGCACACTCTGCGGGGCAGATGGACTAGAGACCAGGGCTATCACACCCCAGGTGTTGATCCTCAATGAGGATCAGCCACACTTTCAGTGGTGGACCATCAGGGAGAGCATCATGACAGGACAGACGCTGGAGCCTTTTCAGGCTCAGCTAACCATTTATACAGACTCTTCTCGGTCGGGATGGGGAGCCCCGGAGCAGCTCTGGAGCAGCCCCTGAGCGATTGCTCAGTAGACCTGTTGGAACGATGCCTCAAACCTCCGCTACAATTACCGGCATGGCTGAAGCTTCTGGTGCAACCGCGGATGAGGGTGTTCCATTGGAACCCTCAAGTGCTCAACCTCCACCCTTGGCCATTATCTCACAGCACATCTGCGACAGAGGCTTCTCAGAGTCCGTCTCAGATAGAATTGCCAGAGGAGGGCTTCCATCTTCTTCTCTAGATGTTTACTCGGCTTGATGGAGGCGTTTTCTGACTGGTGTTCCAGTAGGCGTATTGCTGACATCGCCTTTTTCCTGTTATATCAGTGGGAAGTTTTAGGCAAGAGCTTGAGAACAGTGGAGGGGTTTCAATCAGCCATTGTGAATGTCTTAGACATGCGCATCAGGAGCGATCCTTATCTGTCCGCACTGATCGTGTCCTTCTACACCAGCAGGCCATGGACGTGACAGGTCCTGACCAGCGGGGATCTACCGCGGATTTTAGTCATGTTAAAGAAGTGGCCCTTTCAGTGTCTTGTTGACCCCAGGTGGATTTCCCTCAAGTTTTGGACGTGGAAAACCTGTTTTCTAGTAACACTTGCTTCGGGGGGATAGGAGAACCGAGATCCACGCTCTGGCTCATGACCCACTCCAATGGTTACCTGATCACTCCCAGGTGACCCTGAGGCCTTACTTAGGCTTCCTTGCAAAGAACTAAGTAGCTCAAGATTCGACTATGGCTTTTAACGGTTTTACCCTCTGTGCGATGGATGCCACTCTTCCTCTTGAGGAGAGAGCCCTGTGCCCAGTAAGAGCTCTTCACTGCTACCTTTCTCTCATGGATGGACTCACAGGAGGGATGTCCGGCCTCCTTCTACCACTGAGTATCCCGCAGAAGGAGCAAGTTTGCAGAAACAAGATTGCATCATGGATTAAGCAGACAATCCTTGAGGCCCATGAGACCTTGCTAGAGAGGCCAGGTGCCCTACAGCTTATCTCAGCCAGAGCTCACAAGGTCAAAGCCTTTAATGCCTCTTGGTGCACCCTGTGGAAAATTGCAGCCTGCAACATTCTGTTGGCCGGCTCCTGGCGATCGTCTACGACTTTTGCCGAGCACTACTTGGGTGACATGATATTGCTCGAGGATGGCATGTATGCCTTTGTAGGCATAACTGGCTCCTTTGAGTAGGTTCCGATGTTTGTTTGTTTGTTAGGCCTTCCAGATCCCATCAGAGCAGCCACCGTGTTCCAGCTTCTGGCGCACTCGTGGTCAGATTTGAAGCAGGCCTATAGGTTGGTGCATTTCTCAGTGGGCCTTTTTAGGGCTTCGTGCCTACAGGTAGTAGACCTAATCTTGAAGAGTATCAGGCAGTCTGTCCTGACGCCCCGGCCTGTTGACGGCTTGACACAGGAATCGCTGCCCACGGAACCATATACCGCCCCAGGTGCTGCCAGTTTCGCGACTAGGTCCTGCAAGATCTCCAGGCCTGATGGAGCTGAAACTGATAATGTGTACCCTTCAGTGTGGTCCCTTGATGGTCGGTAAGGGTTTCTGGTTTAGGCGGGATTCTGCTATTGGCATCCTCATGTCCACGTAGCTGAGGCTTTCCCTACACATGTCGCCTCCTCACATGGACTAATGGCTCCCCCCAAGCCGCTGGTCCTGCTGGTTAATAGAGGTCAGTGTACCAGTGATGTTACAGCCACCGCCAGTACGTTTGTATATCGGCAATATCAGTATTAGGGAGTTCACTTACCTTTCGACCACCAGAGAAGCCCACCCGACCAACCCAGTGCTTCCTCTTACAGCTGATGTCAACTAACCAATCTCCAAAAGAGGAAGGATATTACAGGCTGCATGTGCACTGGACGTCACCATCAGTTCCACATGGACCAAGAGATGGCGCCACAGGACCGAATTTCCATGGAATCCAGGTTAATAATTTTCGTTAAATCATTTTCGATCAGCCCACCTTTGTACTTCAGTATTTCTTCACTTAAGATGGGCATTTTTAACTAGAATACAAGAAAAATAGCTTGCACATATTCCATCTTTAAACCAAAGCTAAGCACGCCAATATGATGCAACAATTCTACTAACCATACAACATGTGCTTAGCCTAGCTGCGCGATATGCGTTCGACTTCTGTCATTAAAGTTCTACGACATCAACAAATGTGTAAATTCTGATCTAGATTAACTTGCAGAGGTTCATATTTAAAAGATACGACTGCCTTGAGATAGATCCAATAGGATTGATATTGATTGTTCATGGAAAACAATAAAAAGGTCAGTAAGATAAAAATGGAAATAGACACAATCGAAAAGGAGAGAATCCAAAACCAAGAGAGAGATGATGGATATTGGTCAAACACGTCAGTTATCGGTAACAGAACCACTGAACCTTAGAACTGTCAACTTCTTCAGGATATATATCATGGTAATCCAAGATGATAAGTTGCAGTTATCATATTCTGTAGATATCAAGGTAACAAGAAGGTGCACATCCTGGATGGACAGAAATCAGGACAGACATCCAGATGGACGGACAAACCAAAAACATAAAGGGTTCTCGCATGGGGTGGACCCTTCAAAAGTTATTGAGTTACAGATGCCAAATTTATTATATAGATTGGGACCAATACTAATATGTTATATAATGCCAGTGACCTTGACTTTTTCTTGTTCATTCCCCAGGCCTGTAAAGTTGAAGTGATTTGGTAATGGTAGGATGCAGTTTGGACATCAGCGGCAAGAAGAATGCAGCTTCCTGATAAAAAATGTAACCTGTGTACATGTGTACAATAAAAAACCTCTCCTTGGTGACCTACTATTTGGGTCACCGTGATCTAATTATTATGGACTTTGGTGCTTTGGCCAATTTTATCCTTTTTCTTTAACAACTCAAAAAGTTTCACCTGATTGACACAAACAGACCATGTATGGGAAGTTGGATGTGGGTTGCACATTTTTTAAAATAGGAGTAGAAAGTCAAGGTCAAATGCCAGTTTGAGTAGAAGTGACAGAATATCAAGATCTTGTGAACAGGTGAATGCGATGCCTCTATCGGATGCCCCTAGATCACGATGTTTCTGATGTGCTCTTGTCAAACCATCCACATAAGTGAATGCAATAGTGAATCATGGGGACGCTTTGGAGGCAAGTGAAAGTGCTACCATCTGTAATTTTTTAGCAGATCATTGTGAAATTTGATGGGATTGTGGACACAATCAACATCTCAGTTGACTGGTGGTGCCATCTATATTTTGACAAAAGTTACCAGTCAAAATATGTTGAAAGAGACAAAACTCTGACTCTCAAGAAGCAATTAAGCTGAATAGGCCATAATTGTACATGGACTGTGATATTCATCATGGCCATCACACAAATATGTTATGCAATGTGGATGACCTTGACCTTTTTATCGCAGGTACTGGCACTGTAAAGTTAAAAGAGGTAATTTGCCACTGATCATGATGTCCATAAAAGAGGTAATTTAGCTCCATGTCTGTCAGAACTTAACCAGGAATATGAAAATGTAAGTCAAGTTCCATACTTGTGGGGTCACCTACACGATTATGTAATAATTATATGGGTAGAAATGTGAAAACTGGGTGAACAGTCAAAAAGCATCTTTAATTTTTGGTGGATTATAATAATGAGATTATCAAGGAAGTAAAGATTTGAATTAGAAAATAAGATTTGCTTGACAGTAAATTTGTCTAGATGCCTTGAAAATGATAAATAATTGAAATGGTACAACATATCTTCATGTCACATACCTCATTAGAAACTCCCCATGGCCTGGGCATTTACCCTGAAGTATAGATGACATTTGAATGCATGTCTCTATCTGCATTACTGGCAAAGAAATTCTTTTTGCCTTATTGTTTCCCATACAGGTCAGCAGAGCTCTAGGAATCTCATTATGATTTCGCCAAAAAATGAACACAAAAATTCATTAAAAAATTAAAAAATTACTGGCATGTGACCAATTGAACAAATTTTCTTGAGATGCATCCCCTGCCATGTTTGAGGTGGTCATGGCAGGCAGTTTTGGAGAAGTTGAAAATATAAATTCTCTATTGCATTTCCCTTTGACTTGTATTGTAATTAATAGGAATGTATGCATTAACCAATAACAACCAAACTGAAAAAACAAAAACACAAAAACAAAAATGGTTAAATATCTGGGATCTAAAGCATCACCTAGTGAACAACTTTGTTTGACCCTTTCACAAGCTAGTAGTAGTAGTAGTAGATTTTATTGACAGAAATAATAACGGGGTGAAATAGAAACACTCGGAACAATCTCAGTAACATAGTATATGATATAACTGTCCACATTTAAACACAAGTTTTTTTGGGATTAAGATTGATGGTAAACATAGAAATTTAACAGGATATATCAAGTGCTTTGTAGCAAAACTCAGATAGCTTTTTCAGGTCCTTATTCTCATCGAAAAATATGCCAAGTGTTGTGTCTCTGTCCAGTTCTAACATGGGGAATGAGCGGCGTAGGTCATCCGTGACAGGACAAGAAAACAAAACATGTTGCTCAGTCTGTATTTGTCCGCAGTTACAGAGTCTGCATTCCCCTGGTATTGGGGACCATGGACCAGTTTCTATTTTCAAATGATGGAAACTTAATCTGATGTGTGTAACCGCAATTCTACACCATTCAGGAATGTTCTGCTTTTTATAGATTTCGTGAACAGTGATTGAAGGATTAATTTGTAAGTATGTAGTACATCTTTTGGAGTCCGTATTGCGGATTTTGGCTTTCACTGATTCCAATTCTTGTCCTTTGTAATTCTTATCTATGTTACTTTGCAGATCTAGAATATGAAGACCCATAGAAGATCTGACAGATTGGGCCAGTTTAATAACTTTGCATATATATGTATTTCCAAAATCATTTCGGGCCATCAATTTCAGAAGAAACATAACCTGTTTATCAAGTATCAAACCAGCGGCAGTACTTATGCCTATATCAGTTAATACAGTATTGGTTGGTGTTGTCTCACGGACTGACATCAATTGTTTGAGAGTACTCATGTAGGGTCTTTCTGAGGCACGTAGATTATTAGTCATCCAGGTTTCACAACTGAAGAAAATTGAGGCTGTTAAGGCACTTTCCCACACCTTTCTTTTGACTTAAAAAGGGGCATCTGAATGTACTCTCAAAAAAAGAGTAAATCTTTGGCACATTTGGGAACTTTTTGACAATATGCTCCTGAACTTGCTTGTGTATAGGTGCATTACTGATAGGAGTTCCTAAGTAGGTATAAGATGTTGCATGGTATACCGTGACATCACCGGGAGAAATTGGAGCAGTATCTTTGGCATTTACGACGATATACTGCGATTTCTTAGGATGAGTCTTCATACCTATTTCTTAGGCACACACATGAAGATTGTTCAACTTAGAGAGCAAACAACACCGGGATTTTGCAAACACAACAGTATCGTCCATCAACAGAAGGCAGTGGAGTGTGTCTAGCCATCCATCAGGCTCTGATGTGTTCACAGTGTCTATAGTTGGGTCAATATGAAAAGTAAAGAGCTGATTACTTAGAGGTCCACCCTGGCGTACGCCAATTGTATTGGCAAAAATTTCACTCCTTATCTTGCACTTAAGAGTTCATAAGGCTCTGGCTGAGAGCCTTTAAGTACACCGCATTGCACCCTGCTTTGGTGAGACGTTTTAGCAAAATCAGTCTATCTACCCTATCGTAGGCTTTCTCATAATCTATGAAGGCAATATACATTGTTTCTTTGGTCTTTCTAGCAATGTCTATTAACAATCTCACAGTGAATATCTGTTCTTCACAGCCTCGACCTTTCTTAGATCCTGCTTGCTTCTCCCTTGACGTATACCATAAAGAAAACCGTTTACTCAAAATAATGTCATACAGTTTCGCAATGGCATCTAAAATACATATGCCTCTATAATTTTCTGGTGCTGAGTGATCGCCCTTCTTGTAAATAGTAAACATTTTGGAAACTAACCATTCATCTGGGTATTCTCCATAAAAGACTTCAAGTTGGTTATATAAGTAAGTTAGTACTAAGAGTAATAAGACCCAGTCATCATCCAATAACTTCAATACACCTGGCGCAATACCATTCGCTCCTGGTGCTTTATTTAGCTTCAGTTGTTTTATACCATTTTCGACTTCCAAAGGCTGTACCCGATCATCCAGCACTGGAATGTAAACTTGCGTAGATAAAAGAACATCAGCTATGTCATCTGGTACTGACTGAATATCTTCTGGGTGCAACAACTTGGTAAAGTATTCTCGAAACTGTTTATCATTTGGTTTGTCACCTGTAGTTGCTGTATTAACAGACCCTTTCCAGTTAATCGCTCGCCAGATGGCTTTTGGATCCTTTAACTGTAAGATATTTTGCCACCTGTCATATGCATTAACACTATATCTCTGTGAACTTCGGTGATCTTTTACTTGGTTTTTCGAATTTCTTGCAGTCTCGTACAATGTCTTTGTACCAAAAGTACAAAGTTCGGCTGTGTCGAAGTCTGCTCGCCAAACCATATCCAGTTTAGGGAGTTCACCTCGGAACTTGTCTTTATTGATATTTTCCATTTTAATTGGTGGCGTCTTACAACCAACATTTACCATACAGTCATTTTCTAAGATCTGGGTTCTATTTCAAAGGTAAGCAACATTAACGTCCCATTTTAACTCAAAACTTATAGTGGCGTGGTTGGTAGGCAAAGCACAGTCTTTGTGGATACTAAATTTAGTTGCATTACCCATCATTTGTTCAGAGCAGAGAGCCCAGTCCAGCTGGGAGATCCAGCGGTCTTTCTGCTTAAATGTGTAGTGTCCATCAGCAATACAATACCTTATCATCATGTGGTTAACGGGGTATAAACTGTGTGACTTACAAAGTTCTGAGATGTCTTTGCCATTTGCATTAGCAACTTTGTCTGGATTTTCAGAATATAAGAGTCCAGTGGTCAAATTTTCGAATTGTTCTAAATTTCGAATATCACGTTCAGATCACCAATGACAACAACATTTGGAGCTGTAGTACACTGCAATTTGAGGTAACTGACCAAGCAGTTCAGAATGACACAAGTTTGAAGAGACTCACCCAAGGTACATTCCTTGATGTTTCAAGTTAGTCCAGTTGACGTTTTGGAGAAGTTAAAAATGTAATTGTGAACTTGTAATGGACCACAGACAACAGGGGATGGATGGATGGATGACAACCCCCACTGATCATAAGCTCAGCTGACTGACAAGTCAGCTGAGCTAAAAAATCATTAAAAAAATACAGAAATACATAGGAGCCAGACCATCTGCACAAACTGGGTGGAGACCACCCAAGGTACACCTCCACCAAGGTTGACGTAAGTGCAGCTGGTGGATTTGGACAAATAATGTGAATTAGCACTGCAATCCCTGTTAACTTACACAGGAATCATTAAGAATGAAACACATTAACCAGCCAGTACACAAATGGAAAATTTTGTCAAAACTTCAGCATCCTGAGTATTGCCCCCTAGTGGTGAACAACTTTTTTTCAATCCTTTTGCAATCTACATTTTCACCCAGTTTTAGAACAAGTCAGGCGTCCAAAATGCCATCAGGCTGTCATGTGAATTTTATAAATAATTGATGAATGAGGTAAAGACACACAGACTCAAAGAGAAAAGAAAGGAAAAGAAGCTTTTCACTATTTTTGATGGAGTTTATTCATTAAAAGGACAGCTTTTTAACTTATTTTCGAAAGAGATAATGGTTATAAAATGGTTTCAAAGAATTTCCATGTAAAAAATAAATTCATGCTTGACAACACTATCTGAGATACATATCTGCTTGTGATTCACAAAAGCAGATAATGCAAATCTAATTTTTTTTTAAACAATTTGAGTGGCAATTTTTGAAGAAGATTAGACTGTATTTGGTTCCTATCTTATCAACACATGCAATAGTCAAACGTGTAACTGCCACTGAGGAAAAAAACATATTCATAGTGTCTTAAAGTTTATTCTTTACAAAACCAGTAAGCCTAAGTAGTTTAAGTATATCAAAACAAGGTTCACATGACTAAATACAAGCCGCTCTTGGTTTTATAACAATAATGTCTGCTAAGAGGATTTCATCAATTATACCATGTGCATATTTTGCAAGAGCTTTTCAACTAACAGTTTAACCAATCAATTTCAAACTTTAAGATGGAATATCAAGTACTGTGCTTACATGGAATGCTCCCCCCCCCCCCCCCCTTTTGTGTTATATTAGAATAAAAGTGGCCGGGGGGAAAGGTTAATAAACTGTTTGGAACTCCTAAGACCCACAGAACTAAAATCAATACATGTGTATTTAAAAGTTTGAAAAGTTGCATACCACTACCATGCTTTTGTCATGCAATATGCATGAATTATACTCTTGTAATATTTTTTTGGACACGGCTGAAGAATGTACTTCTTCTATGCCTAACTCCACTATTTTTTTCTGTATTCTTAACATGGAACCAACAAATTTAAATCTGTCGTATCTTAACACTATCACAAAAAACATCTTTAACAATAAACAAACAAACGACTGAACGTCTTGCATGCTCCACACTTTGAGAATCAAAGTGTGGGATGATTCATGTCATCTCTGCCTATAGAGTCCAGGGACGGGATCAGCAAGTATTTCTGAAGGGCAGATGGTAACCCTAAATGTGGCAAACTGTTACTCAATGCTGTCCCAAGTTGCCTGCGTATGACATTACGACAAAGTTGTTTTATACTCTGTGGGTGGCATGCTCGTCGTCTCAGCCATTTCGTGGTTTGCTCCTGGTTACCCCCACCGAACACCATAAAGGGTAAGCGGAAGACATCATCATTCAAATGTTGAAATATTACATTTATATCAGTGCCTGCTTCAACTAGTAATTGGCATATAGTCAGGTGACCTTCAAACATTGCTGTTTCTAATGGTGACACCCTGAGCTCAGAGTGTCTTGACCCGACAATGTAGGTCACAGGACTCTTAACATCCAGATCACAATTAGCTTGTAAGAGGAGTCTCACCGCTGCCACACGATTTCTCAAAACTGCCGCTAACAACGGCGTATGTCCAAACTGGTCCTGTTTGTTGACATTGGCGCCTGCCTCTAACAACAATTCCATACAAGCCACTTTGTTATTGACCGCCGCATCAAACAGCGCAGTCTCTCCATTCCGGTCCTGCTTATTGGGATCACAGCAGTGGTCTAGCAGTAGCTTAACAATCGACAGATGTCCGTGTCTAGCTGCCAGCATCAGTGGAGTAAAGCCATAGAATTGGTCCTGCTCGTCCGGTGCTGCCTGGTGCTGTAACAACTGCCTCACCACACAACTGTGTCCATTCATACAGGCCCAGTGTAGAGAACTCCGCGTGTGTGTGTCCGTCCTGCTCAAACAGGCAAAAGATATTCTGATGCTGAAACATGATTGTACATTTATAATGATCAATTTACATGAACTAATTCTTTCTGTGCCAACTGTGACTAAAGAGACACCTGTTGGACACCACATGAATCACAAATAGAGTGGTCATTTTCTGATTAAATCGCTTATGCATTCGGACAGAAGCCGTATAAATGGGCTAAGCGTTCATGATGTGGCCTTATTCCTAAGGGTATTATTGTATTACATGTAGTAATTTCCAATGTTTTTAAAATTGGGAACATAAAAGAGCTCCTTTCGGAATCTTTTGTAATACCCATGCGGGTTAATTGGAAAGATCTGCCCAAGACACAGATCGTTTTAATGATGCACACTGCACAAACACAACATTTGTCACCACGCAAATCTAAGCATTCATCAGGAAACCAGCTTGTGCTGCCACCTTGTGTTGAAAATTTTAATTAAACAGTTGACTTTTGCTTGGTTTTCAACATGGAAATCTACACATGAGCAAGCTGTAAAGTACAAAACAACTTTACAGTTCAGCACATGAAATTTGCTTGAGTGCATACATTCATGGCAACCTAAATTTCTCACAGAAAGCATTCTAATTAAAATGCAATCAGATATTGCTAGATTTATGCCGACCCCCCCCCTTCAGCTCTGCGACCTTGGGATTTGGGTCAAGGTGATCCATCTTCGAACTTGTCTCAGACCTTATGTAGGCTTATGTACAACAAGGAAGGTTTATGTTAAAAACTTTCCAACTTATCGTCTGAAAACAAAATTCACTAAAATAGCTCTGTGTCCTTGAAAATAGGGTTGAGGTCACCCATCTTCGAACCCCTCTGAGACTTTATGCAGGACTATTTAGCATGTGCAATATGAAACCCCTATGCACAAAACTTTTCAAGTCATCATGTGAAAATCAAATTCACAAAAATGGCTCTATGACCTTGGGAATTTAGTCAAGGTCACCCATCTTTAAATTTGTCAGAGACCTTATGCTGGACTATAAGCATGTGCAATAAGATAGCCCTATGCAAAAAACTTTTCAAGTTATCTTGTGAAAACCAAATTCACTAAAATGGCTCTGTCACCTTGGGAATTGCATCAAGTTCACCTACCTTGGAACTCATCCCAGACTTCATTTAGGACTACAAACAATGAAGCATGTGCAATATGAAAGCCCTAAGTGAAAAACTTCTTGAGTTATCACTTGACACAATTTACTAAATTGGTCTGTGACCTTGGGAATTAGGTCATGGTCACCCATGTTTGAACTCATTTGACACCTCATTCGGGACTATAAGCATGTGCAATATGAAAGCCCTAAGTGAAAACTTTTTTGAGTTATCGCACAAAATCAAATTCACGAAAAAAGGCTCTGTGACCTTGGGAATTGGATCAAGGTCACCATCTTCAAATTCCTCTGAGACCTTATTTAGGATTATAAGCATATGTAATATGAAAGCCCTAAGCATAAAACTCAGGTTATCACGTGAAAACTTAATTCACTAAAATGGCTTTGTGACCTTGGGAATTGAGTCAAGGTCACCCATCTTCAAACTCGTCCCAGACATTATTCAGGACTATAAGCATGTGCAATACGAAAGGCCTGACAAAAAACTTTTTGAGTTATCATGTGAAAACTGTCAGTGCGACACAAATACACACACACACAGACAAAGACACAAAGTAATTGCATGTATATGCCCCCTCCTCCTTTGGGGGGGGGGGGGCATAATTATTATTGGAGTCTCTCCTGCATATTACTGCACATTAACTTTGTTTCTGCTAGTTATCATTTAAAGAGGTACCCTACCTTGAAAAGAAAGTGATGAAAAAACATACTTCTCTTGGTATTGTGCCTTTAAAGGTTATCCACAAAACAAGACAAGATGGGGGTGGGGGTGGCAGAGGGGTGACTGGCAAATTTCAGAGATATCGCATTTTTTTGGTAATAACCACTGGCATGTTGTGACACACCTGTGGTCTGACACAAATCAAAATGCCACACTCGTGCTTTCATGTGAATATAGTCACAAACTTGAAAAGAACTTGAGCTTCAAAGCAAATCTGCCTGTGAGTCTACATGGATGAACTGTACAAATTGTACTGTCCAGCTGTCGTTATACATTTTAAAATCCTTTCCCCCCTGAATTAAGACTGAGTCAACAGCTTTCCTTGGCATGGATTGGGCACTAAGGGCCCAATCCATGCCAAGGAAAGCTGTTCACCTGGGGCATGTGATCTTGATAGCTCTCATCTACAATTCTCAGTCAAATTGTTTTTCATTACTGTTGAAATTAGCTGAAAACACTGAAGCAGATGACATTTCTCTTTTAATGTGCCTTCATCAATGACAAAAAGTAATTAAAATGACACATACATCTATCACTGTTTTGAAGGTACTGAACATTAAATTTTTAAGACAAGTAGCATAATTCTCAATGTTACAACTTTGACGTATGGTTCATGCCATATTTCTACATCAGAAACCTACTGATGGAAGCTAAAATAATATCTCTATCTAGAATATTTTACAAAAATGTAGTTTTGCTCTGTTTTATTTCCATACTTTTTATTTCATCAGGCAAATGTTTTTGATGGTTGACTGGGGCATAGCTCAAAGGTACCGCACAGTGGTCGATATAAACTCTACTGTCTTAAAACAGCATCTGTACATTATTTTAAATTATTCTAATTGCCTGAGCAGTGTTATAAGCAGTCTGAACATGCATTTAACTAAGATACTGTAAATTTTGTTACTTTGCAGTGATTGTTTCTTTGTTGCTTTACTCAAATAGGCCTACAGTGAAACCTGCCTATTGTGGACACCTCTCAAACTGACAAAAAGTGTCCACAGTTGGCAGGTGTCCACAACAGACAGGTGTTTTTAACAAGAAAATTGACTTTTCAGTCCTGGACATAACTGTCCACATTATACAGGTGTCCATATTAAGGTGGTCCCTGTCTTGAGAGGTCACTCCAATGAGAGGCCACCTGGCTTGAAATGCCACTTATGGCAGGTCCCTGCTGCTATCTTTTCCATGTAATTGTACCTCTAATCAGAAGCCATCTCTCTTGAGAGGCCACTTTAGGGCCTGCCTATGGGGTGGCCTCTGAAGACAGTGACTACTGTATGGTGGTGTTGACAAGGCCAGGTCTTACCCTATTGAAAAAATACCCCCAAATACTAGAACTATTCAATTTCTTTTTATGTGAATCTCCAAACAATCTTAGCTTAACAGTACAGTATGTGTATTCCACCACATCAGCCTCTCCTTGCTAAAACATATCTAAAAAGTATGTACATGTATTCTTGTTTAAAACTGCAAATATTTACTAGGCCTATGAAATTTGTCAATCATTGAAAAACTGCAAATATCTGCACATGTACAAACACAGAAATGGACAGCATAATATAAATGTGCTTTTGTTGCAACATGTTTCAGTTTTTTGGTTTTTTTTTCAGTTCAAACCAAGAGCAGTCATCATGACTGTGACGTCATGATAGTTGACCTTGACTAGTGTGTGTCTAGCAACGTTACCTGCCATATAAAAAAACCCATACGTCAGCTTTTCCCTTAGAACTTACACAGTTGTAGAGTGTGCCTGATGAGCCCAACGGAGGGCGAAATGCGTCGCACAAGAAAACACTACAGCTAGCATGCCAGCTTTTCTGGCTTTGTCTCGTATTTCTCACTTGCATGTTTTAGTTTTTGACTGAAGTACACAATATTAATTTGAGATCTGCTGCCAATAATTTCCTATATCTCCAGAAACCAAATTCAAGTCATGTGAGAAAAATTCTTTCAGATACTCTGGATCCATTTTATGGAATACACTTCCAAAAGAGACAAGGGAATCAAAGACTGTACCAGAACTTATAAGATTGCGTACAAAGTATATTTTAAGATTCAGGTCCACATGATCTGAGTGGCAGCTTTGTACTAGGCCTACATGTATGTATTACCTAGATTTGACCACAGTATGCACATCTCAATAGCTACATCTTATCACTTTCTGCTTTTGTCACCCATAATGGTACCTGCATATTGTTCTACACCTTTTTATACCAACATTCTGTGCACTTCATTTTACTAGAGGGCTCTGGGGTAGATTATCGCTTCTAGCACTTAGTGGGCAACCCTTTTTAAATTAGGTTATATATATATATATATATATATATATATATATATATATATATATATATATATATATATATATATATATATATATATATATACATATATATATATATACATATATATATATATACATATATATATATATATATATATATATATATGACCTGCTATTACATGCTACATGTCAATAACTTTCCTTGGTATGGGTTTGTGAGAATGTGCCCAACCTGTGCCAAGGACCTGTTGACTCAGTTGTACTCTGACCAGGAGTGGGTTTCATGAGATTGAGAGTACTCTGACCAGGAGTGGGTACATGAGATTGAGAGTACTCTGACTAGGAGTGGGTTAAATGAGATTGAGAGTACTCTGACCAGGAGTGGGTTACACGAGATTGGGAGTACTCTGGCAGGAGTGGGTTTCATGAGATGGGGCGTACTCTGACTAGAAGTGTGGGTTACAGGAGATCGATAGTACTCTGACTAGGAATGGGTTACATGAGATTGGGAGTACTCTGACCAGGAGTGCGTTACAATGTCATGGGATTGGTAGTAATCTGACAAGGAGTGGGTTACATGAGATGGGAGTACTCTAACTAGAAGTGTGGGTTACATGAGATCTGGAGTACTCTGACCAGGAGTGGGTTACATGACATTGGGAGTACTCTAACCAAGAGTGGGTTCCATGAGTTTGGGAGAACTCTGACCAGGAGTACACATATAATATGGCAAACCTGTTGACTGAAGCTCCATCTTCCAGCAGCAAGGCAGTGACCTGTGCATGACCTCTCTCTGCGGCCAGGATAAGCGGAGTGTTGCCGTGTTCGTCTGGCAGATCACATGAAGCTCCCTTGGTCATCATCAATCTAACCATGTCGGCATGACCTCGACAAGCTGCCTTCATCAGAGCCTTGTCCAGGTAGAGTTGGTGTACATGACATTTGGACTCCAGAATGGCCCTCACACTCGCCAGGTCATCATTCTCTGCTGCCTTCTCAAGATCCAATCTGTGAACATTGGTGCATTCATGACTCATAGTAAGGATGCATTCTGTTACAAAATCAGGTAAAAGTCAAATACATCATAAAAACTTCATATCTAGCATATGAATAGACACCCAGGCATTGAGAAAAAAGAAAAAAATTGATCCCCAAGGTTATTATTTGACCTTGACAATGGTGGCCATCTTGGAAAATGTGAAAAATGGGGTGGCGTTACTGGAAAATCTATCATTGCCACAATATTTACTGTTTTTTTTTTTAATATAATTTTGCTTTTTAACAAATTTTAACAAGATACTTATTCCATTTTCTGTTCATGTGTCCCAAAATTATGTTTTATCTGAAATAAATTTATTTGGTGGATATTCATAAGCTCATCACGTATGACAAAACTTTGCATGTTCTTGGGAGCACACACAATGGCACATGAAAGGCACATTGAATCATGGTTTGACTCAACATGTGAGCAGTTTTTACCCACAGTGCGGGGAGTCAGGCACAACATACTCAGCCTGAGGGAACCAGTCCTTTAACTAATGAGCATTCTATTGTAACCTTGCGTTTTATCATATTTATAAACATTTTGATTGTATACATGTGTACCTTTGCATGTTTCAAGTACTATATACATATTTACTTCATGCACCATTTGTAAGTCAGTCTCTGCCGGCAGCTACCCCCCCTCCCCCCCAACATAAAAGGGAAGTTTCACAATAGAATTATTTTATCTTATTAATGGTCCTCAGCTGTACACACAATGTAACCTGTGCTTCTCTACATCTCTTTTCTGTTTTGTTTAAAAAATGAAGAGTTCATTTTCATTACAAAACTTATGAAACTAGCGGGCTGCATGAACAGCCCATGCTGAGCTGACCTAAGCTTGTCCAACAAAATCAAGGTTGCAACTGAGTAGACCTGTGTTCAGCTTTAGCTGATTGCATATGACATTTAGAAGTATTTCTCAGACGGAGGACTGAGCCGTCTAATAGCCCAGCCCCACTAGCAAGTCAGCTGAGCTAAAAATTGCAGCATCACCTGGTAAACAAATAAAGAACTAGGAGTTCCTCAGAGTTTTCCTGTGTGATATCAAAGTAATTGGGTGAGCAGTTTTACAGAAGATTTTTGAAGATTTACCCCCCCCCCCCCCCCCCGCAAAAAAAACCCCAATAAAATTCATAAAAAAATCCAAAAATCATTAAGGCTTGACCATTTGAACAAACTTGGTAGAGACCCATCCAAGGTACATTGCCACCAAGTTTGAAGTGAATCTCGATGACGGTTTCAGAGAAGTTGAAAATATGAATTAGCATTAGAATGCCCGTTGACTTATACATATAGTAATCAACATGGAAGGTGCATTTACCAATAAGTACCCGAATTGAAAAAAATTGTTAAAAATCAGGAATCCACAGCAGTGCCACCTTGTGAATAAGTTTGTTTGACCCTTTCACAAGAAACATATCCACAAACTCTCAGCTTAATCTGAGAGATGGTTCTGGAATACAAGTCAAAAATAGTGAAAACAAGAATCTTTAAAAAATTGAATAAAATTGCAGTGCTACCTGGTGAAAAAATTAGGAACTACAGTTAAGCCCCTCTAAAACTTAACAGCCAAATGCATTTTTTTGTGTTGCAAAGTGTTGTACTGAGGTTTGTAAAGGTTGTAAAAGGTTTGCAAAAGGTTGAAAAAGGGTTTGCAAGAGGTTGACAAAGGGTTTTGTAAAAGGTTGACAAAGCATTTCAAATGGTTGCAAACCATTTCAACATTTTAATCAATAAGGTTGAGAAAGTGTCTGAAATGGTTGTTTACCATTAGAGAAAGGTTTAAAGTGTTCAAAAGGGTTTCAATGCAATAAGAGGAAATGGTTTTGAGATGGTTTGGAAAGTGTTAGAAATGGGTTTCAAAAAGGTTTGCCTTTCACTCAAAAGGTTGCAAAAGGTTGATGCATTTGGTGATTGTCAAGTTTAACATGGACTTAACTGTAGAAGCCCCAAGGAGTGTATGGTATCAGAGCAATTGACTGTTTTGGAGAAGAAGAGTTTTTTAAGATTTGCCCAAAAAAGAACAAAAGAAAAAAATCCTAAAAAGTCCAAAAATCACTAGAGCACGACCATTTGAACATATTTGGTAGAGACTCACCCAAGGTACATTGCCACCAAGTTTGAAGTGAATCTGGCTGAAGTTTTTGGAGAAGTCAAAAATGTGAATTGTGAAGAGATGATGGACAACGAACGACTGACCATCCTGAAAGCTCAGCCTGATTAGCAAGTCAGCTGAGCTAACAATGATGTTGGATGCCTCTCATTGAATATTGTCAGTGGTGTTCACAGTACAGTGGTCCCACTATCCACATGTACCTATACCTTAACCCATACCTGTTAACAATCACATTCACTTCAAACTTGGTGGCAATGTACCTTGGGTGAGTCTCTACCAAATATGTTCAAATGGTCGTGCTCCAGTGATTTTTGGACTTTTTATGAGTCAACAGCTTTCCTTGGTGTGGGCTGGGTGCAATGTGTCAAGCCCACACCAAGGAAAGCTATTGACCCCACTGTGCCATTATGGTAGACTTTATCTACAATTCTCAGCAATTACGATTTTTGTTAACATGCAATTTAAATTCCATCTTTAATCTTCTTTTTTGATGATGAGGAAAGGGGCTTTTTAAAACCCTTACTCTACAAAATAGTTTATGGGACCCAGACGTCAAAGTGGAATGCCCTTCAATTTTATCTGATTTTTTTTCTTTCTTTTTAAATTTAAGATGTTGATCATGTCTTGAGTCAAAAGCTTATCTTGAATACCTTAATTCTACTTGGCACATTGTGTCAAACCTCCACCAAG
Source organism: Hermodice carunculata (assembly GCA_964020975.1). Taxonomy (NCBI): domain Eukaryota; kingdom Metazoa; phylum Annelida; class Polychaeta; order Eunicida; family Amphinomidae; genus Hermodice; species Hermodice carunculata. The sequence goes on along the minus strand of OZ026627.1, from coordinate 85,779,551 downwards.
AAAGCTGTTGACTTCCCCTTTAATATTTTAACCTGGAAAGGGTTAATGAGCCAATGCCCTATGTCTAAGGGTTAATAAGTATTCTGTCTGGTAAACTTCCAGTGACCTGTGTATCAGGTTAGATTCTGTGGAAAAAAGAGGCCCATGGGCCTAATGCTGTGCTGACCACCATCACCAAAAATAATTTCCTGAAATAAATTTTCTCCGGGACCTTGCAAAATTAATCAAGGGATGGCATCCATATTATTCAATACAAAAATTCCATATGATACACATTTGCAGTATCGTTCCCCCTTATCCTTTATCAAGATATTGAATAAAAGGTCCTTTCCTTAAGTGCTTAATGACCTTGAAAAAAAGTCAAGGTCACACAGTCATTGGGTAATGGTGACCAAAAAAGTAGGTCACCCAGTTGAGTCTTATATACAACATAATCTAGTGCAATTTGGATCTGGAGGCACAATTCTCTTTGCTATTCATGTCCCAACTACACCTGACCATTATAAAATCACATTTTCCAACTTAACAGGTCTGGTGACCTCACAGAAATAGGCCAAGGTCACTTATATTACATAATGTATTAGCACTGGACATGATCTATACATAGATAGTTCAATATACAAATTTGGCAGGTCTAATACAATCATTTTTCAAGATATGGAATTTTATATCTTTCATGACATTTTAACTCATAATTTCTGTCAAATTATAGGTGGCACCACGAGCATCATATTAAAGTAACCAAGATTTTGACCTCTTATACAATCCCACTATTACTTTAGAATTTCATGAAGATCTATAACAAATTAAGGATGCTAGAAAGGTCACAACATTTACCATTTTGACCTGTATATTACATAATACTATCAGTGGCATCACCAACATTGATATTGACATAGACTTTCATACACTTGTCAAGCCCTAAAAGTTATATGGGGCTAACTAAAAAACTGGAGTGCAATACATATGCAAGATGACCCCTATACTCGAACTGGCCATTTGGCCTTGACCTTCAACTCGGATTTAAAAATTGTTAAATTCAAGCTATGTGCCTTGCATCCAGCTTTCCATACATGGTTTTTTGGTCAAATTTGGTAATAACTTTTTGAGTTATTGAAGAAAAACAGTAAACTTGACCAAGTGCCAAAATCTATAATCATAGGGTCATGGTGACCCAAAAAGTAGGTCACTGAGCACAATTCTACAGACAATGTAATCAAGTACAATTTTATTCTGGAGGCTGAATTCTCTTTGCCATTGATGTGGAAGCTACACCCTGCTATAATAGAATCAGGTATTTCAACTTTACGGCCTGGTGACCTAACAAACCAAGTTTAAGGTCACTGATATTATATAACACGTTAGCATTGGACATGGTCTATACATTGTATAAACTTGGCAAGTCTAGTCTAATAACTTTTCAAGATGTGGAATTTTATGTTTCAAAAAACACATTTTAGCCCATAACTTCTGTCAAATTATAGGTTGTGCCACAAGTATCACAAGCAAGTGAGACCTTGACCTCCTCCACAACCCCACTATATTTCATGAAGATCTATCCAACATTAGGGATACTAGAGGGGTTACAAAACTTTTGCATTTTGACCCATTTACTACATATTACTGTAAATGGCACCACCAATATCCAACTTGACATAGATTTTCAAACACTTGATAAGTCCTGGAAGTTTTATGAGGCTGTCTTCAAAACTGTGGTCTATATTACATGCAAAAAGTTTGCGGACAGATGGATGCAAGGATGGAGGGACAAACAGACATGAGTGATCGCATAAGCTCTGCGACCTTTGGTCAGAAGAGCTAAAAACATGTGACATTTTTTTTTCATGGCATCTTATTTCATACATCAAATACAAAAATGTCAATGTTCCCAAAGATCTGATAATAAACTGAGTTTGATTTTTGAACAATCATGATAGCTGGCACCTTTGAGGATACTAAACATGCCGCTGTTTTATCATACCACCCTCAGAAGATTCTAACTTTCTGACACACTGTGTATTTAAAACAACTGCTTCAGAACCATAGTTTAGATAACATTTCATAAATAAGCTTTCACCTCATGAGCTAGAGCTGGCCAGCACATATCAATGTTAGCTAATCCATAGTACCCTTTCCTACAGCTGTTTACAGGACTTTCTAAATGCTTTTTCACTCTTTCAATGTCAGCTGTAACTAATTTGGAACTACTTAGGGTTACCTGCTCTCACTCTTAACAATGATGCTAGATTCCTTGTGAAAAGACCTTTCATTCCAGTACCAGCAGACCTGTAGTTCCAGAGAATATAATGATCCTGGTGAACAAATTTCCTTGCATTGCACCTGAAGTGTCCATTAGGAAAGCTCAAGATTGCCTCTACAGTCAGTTCAGCTGACTGACAAGTCAGGTGAGCTAACTGCAGAAATATTCCTGTTATCTTCATTTATTAAAACTTCTTCAACTGTCAAAATTCAGTATCTCAGGCCACAATGATTTGGACCTCCATCCTTTTGAAAGACCCTCATGTTTGACATTATCAGGGCGATAAGATTTGTTTGGAAACTAATTGTCTGCAGGACGAGTGACACAAAATTTTTCCCTTGTCCTCCCTCATAACATCACTTGTGCTAATGAAGTGTACCTAAGTTTTGGTTTAAAAAAGCATGTTTTAATGGAAATCATTATGTCATACAGTGAGTTTATGTGTTGGTTATCCCCACAAAATTGGAAATTTAACAGATAATGAATTTTGCCAATAAAAATTATTGTCCATGGGACAAGTAGAAGTTAAAAGTCACTTTGTCCTCAAAAGGATTTCACTTGTCCTGCACAAGGGGATCATAGGAATTTTCACCCCCTGATTATGTTACTACAATAAGCACAATATTTGCATGTAACTTTTGTGCTATTAACATGCATTCCCCTTTGCTGAGATTGTTTCTGTCCTGCAGTGCCCTCTTCAGTCCAGTGGAGGTGAGAAAATGTGTGGGTCTGGTTGGCTCTGGCAGAAGGAGTCAATCCAGCTGAGCTGCAGCATGACTTGGGGGTTTAACCCTTTTCCCTTGAATTAAGAATGAGTCAACAGATTTCCTTGGTATGGGTTGGCCACTTAGTGCCCAACCCATGCCAAGGAAAGCTGTTGACCTGGATCATGTGATCGTTATAGGTCTCATCTATGATTCTCAGTCAAATTGTTTTTTATTACTGCAGAAATTACTGAAAACCGTTTAGCAGATGACATTTGACCACCAGCAACTTTAAGGGAGAAGGGGTTATTTGTTTCAGTGTTAAATCGCAGACTGATCTCCATACCCTTTGAGCACAATGTGTCCCCAGGAAAACTGTTGACCTTTGCCATTTTTTTTTTTTTGAACATTAGATAGTCTGGTGATGGAATGAAAGGTCATTCGACGATTTGAATTTGGAATTATTAGAATAAGATGGGTGAGCAAAACTTCTGTTGTAATAAACATAAAAGAATGAAGGTGGTACAAAAAGAACATAGTCTTTTAGACTCTAGACATAAAGATGAAAGCTCTCTTCATGAGCAATTGGGATATATATGCCCAATTCCAATCATTATTTAAATTTTGACAACCAGCCAGTCAATTTAAGACTGACATCATAACAGTTAGCGTCAGAACAGTAACATTGTCTATACCTGTGGCAACATATCCTGCCCCTTAAGGTTGATGTATCCGATACAGCAATCAGTTTCTGCGAAATCACTGCCCAGTTAGCAATCACAGTTGGCCCAATATTGGCCCAATGCTGGGCCACCCTTGCCAAAGCTGGGCCAACCTTTAGTGCTAGCTGGGTGAACAGCAGTTGGAAGAGACATGAACTCCCTGTTCAAGTAAACATTCACATTTATTCAAGGACTGAGCAGAACTCAATAGCCTCTGATGAGCCCAGTTCAAGATGAAACCAGTCAGGAATCTGTAACTGACACATTGTTCAGACCTATATTTAACAACACTTGTGTTGTCTTCATATTCCAATGGCATAAGCCACGAGTCAAGAGGTAGCTGACCTATTCTCACTAACACTGTGGTCAGGGTAGGTCACATGATTCCTCTGGACCAGTGGTATCATCCGCTACTTCCTGTTCCTGGGCATATGCCACTAACCAGACAAGGTGGAAGACTTGCCTAAAAGCAGACTTCCTTCGGTTTTTTTAACCCTTTCTCTGCTGCAAGCGAAAAAACCTGCCCAAAGATACTTGCTTCTCCTATGCTTTAAGGCAAGTTTATCTGCTTAATGTAGCACATGCCAAAGATCAACTTTCAGTGTGCTTAATTACTGAGATATGGCAACATGGCGCATTCTCCAGCAGATGTGCAATGTATTAAACGGTTTCCATTATAACTATTGAGTAATAGCGGCAAAATTATATAAATGTTGCGATACCTCTGTGAAAAAACAACACACAGAGATTTTATTCAGTACGGACCATCAGGTAGATTGATTGATAATGCTTAATGGTGCACGAGTTGCCCGTTTTAACATCAATTTCCACTTCAGTATGTCTTCCAGTGGTTCACCAGGGACATACTGAATGTTTTCAAAATATCTACAGTCGACATGTCACTACATTTCGGTACTTAAGTGACCCAAAAACATAGGAGTACCGTTGGCTTAAACTATCCCCTCCACCATGCTTGTTTATTGAAAGTGCACACTGCACATGATTGACCATGTGCAAACTTATTTGCATGATGTGTCATCCAATCAGCACCCGAGCAGCGCAAAACTTTCGCTGAAGCAGGGGCAGAATGTTGCTGCCTTCTTTTCTTAGATTTTTCCCTTAGAGAAGTAAATTTATGCAAGATGACAATGTTTGGTGGGCAGGAATAAAACATTAAACTAATAGAAAGGCAGCACTGATGAGGTTCTGACATTTCCACTGATATCAAACATGCCTGGAACCGGCAAGAGAATCGTACAAAGTTTAAGGCCGCAAAATACACAAATTATACCGCTGTTTTGAGCATTTCTTTTCGCAAATGTACCAAATACAATATTGATTTGTTTATTTAGAAGTCTGTATGAAAAAAATCGTCACATTTATGCAACAAAATTGTTTCTGCTGCAAAAACTATTTAGTTTGATTGACCAGAAATAGGCATACCATGTCTTTTTTTTACATAAATAAATGTCCATGTGGTTGCCCTAAAGATCGTGTTTGTGGGGCGATCCCCAGATTAAATTCAGCGCGATAGACAATCAACCCCAAAAAATTAAATAGCAGAGGAAGGGTTAAGTGCTTGGCATCTTTGGACTTTAGAACTAAAAGCATCACAACAAGTCTGCAATGCAGGCAAAGAATGACATGCTTGTGCACAATGAGTTAACACTTGCCCAAGATTTTCCTCCTCTTCTTGTTGAGCATCTCCTGCGTGCTGTCTCCTCATAGTCATATACAAGTAGCACCTGTCCCACAGACAATGTAGCTTCTTTTGCCACCATCCAACTTTGGTCTAACTGTAATATCTGTTGGATACAAAGCAAACATTTTGTTATGCCAGTGTGTGAAATTAGCGGCAGACCCATTACCAAATGCCATGGAAATTTGGCATCACCAGTTGAAACCCTTTCATATCTCCCACCATGGAATTCGATCTTGCGACCTTGGCATTAGAAGTGGACTGTCTAACGCACTGAGCTGATGCCACTAATGAATCTGATACTATTATAAGAAACTACAAGAGGCTGATTTTCCAACAAGAAATCAAATGTCTCCCCGTGCGCCCTTACCAGTTATCCTTGTTTTTACAAATTGGTCATACGAATTCCAATGATCTACAAATATGGTCAAGGTAAACTGAAGGGATGGGAGGGAGAACGTACTAAGTGACTTTGAATCCCAATGCTACAAAGTACCAAAGCTATATGAAATTGTATAGAAATTAGTACTTTCTACAATCGGCCTTCCAAGTCACTTGGGACGTTTTTGCTTCCATCACTTACTCTTTATTGAAGTATATAATCATAAAAATTTCAACCTCTGAAGTCAAATTCTTCTGGAGTTATTGTGTCTGCAATTGCTTTCATGAACATGCCCCCATGACCTTGAAATAGGTCAAGGTCATCCCATCAACAATATTAAACTAGCTCTTATACAGATACATAACCACACCATTTGAAGCTGCTACCTTTAGTCTTTCTTGCCTTCTCACTTCTGCAACTTCAAGGAAGTGCTTGTGACCGTGAAAAGTAGGTCAAAGTCAAACAGCTTCAATCAAGCCTTTTACACAAAAGAGTCAAGAGTCTTTTTACACACATAAGTCAAATCCTTCTCAAGTGCATTTGCAATGATTTAAAAAAAAAGTGGTCATGTGACCTTGAAAATAAGTCAAGGTCATCTATACGCAATCCCAACCTAGTTTGTATTATGGTACATAATCATGCAAAATTTCAGCCTCCTAAGTCAAATCATTGCAAATTTATCGTGTTCACGTCAATTTTAGATGAAATACCCAAGTGACCCTTGAAAATATGTCAAGGCCACCAATTTGCTATTCCAAGCAAGGTACTATATAGGACATATTCATAAAAAAAATTTTAACTTCTGAAGTCAAATCTTTCTGGAGTTACTGTGTTCTCATTCCGCAACTTCAAGGACATGCTTGTGACCTTGAAAAATTGGTCAAGTCAAACATCTGCAATCTGAAGCAAGATATTATAAAAGTCTTATATAAAAACATGATCACACAAAATTTCAACCTCCTAAGTTAAATCCTTGTCAAGCACATCAGCAATAATTTTTAAAAAGTGGTCATGTGACCCTGGAAATAGATCAAGGTCATCCATCTAAAATCTCAACCTAGGCTGTACTATGGTAAATAATCATGCAAAATTTCAACCTCCTAAGTCAAATTCTTGTGGAGTTATCATATTCTTGTTGATTTCAAATAAAATCCTCACATGACCTTGAAAAATTGGTCAAGGTCACTAATTTGCAATCCCAAGCAAGGTCATTAAAAGGAACACATTCACAAAAAATTTCAGCTTCCCAAGTCATATCTTTCTTGAGCTATCACACTCTGCGTCTGCAATGATTTTTAGAAACTGGTCATGTGACCTTGAAAATAGGTCAAGGTCATCCATCTACAATCCAACCTAGTTTGTGTTATGGTTTTAAGTTGTATTTTTTACAGAGGCATGTGTGCTGTAGTATTGAAAAAAAAAAAAACCTTCAGATGTCGTTGCAACCAATACTAAAAATAATAGTTTTCACTACAGTACGACACATGGCACTGGCAAAAGAAATGAAAATGGTGGTATTGATGATCTCATGGCTGTAACCCTGTGTGAAACATTCCGGTATGTCCAAAATCAGGTTATTGTTTAATATGAAGATCCTGTGGACTTAGAATCAGAATGAATTTCCAAAGAATTTGAGTAGAAATTGGAACTGAGAACAGTGGAGTAAATCAGAAAAGAGTGAAGTGGCAGGCAGGCATTCTTCAGATTAGCCAGTCTATGTTCATATAAATCCATACAGACCTATTGGCTATCATAAATAAAAATCTTTCAAAATTTACATTCTGCTTCAAGATTTCTTAAAGTAGCAGATGGGATTGAGCAATAACAGCAAAATCGTGACAAGACACATTTTGACTTTTCCATTTTCATAAAATTAAATTAATAAAAAAATTTATTTCTAAGTTCACCTATCCCATGACCATGTTTGTACTTGTGAAAAGCGCAATTCATGAGCCAACGACTCCCAAACCATTCTAATTTGAGAGTTAAGCTATCCGTGGATACATCTTCTCCTTATCTAAAAACCTGGTATCTTTCCAGTTTCTCAAAGAACCTGGCACATTGGTGCTCAGGTCTATCCATTTGTTCTTGCCTAGCAACAGGCCAGACTCGCGTGTAAGGGGCCACGGCAGCCAATTACACTGTCCTACTCATGTCAAAGCCATTTGACGTTAGAAAACGCTCACGTTTACGTTGCCAACGTGAATGTTTACCCTGGTATATAAGCACGTACCGGGGGCAGTTAACTTCTGTCTCTGATGAGATACATTAGCATCGAAACCGGTCAGACTTAACGCCCTGGTAGATTGAATCGTTGTTCACATTCGGTCTTGCCCAGTCGTATTTGCTCCATTTTCATAAAGTTTGGCACTTTACCTTTCTTGTTACTAAATATATGGATACTAAAAAACAAAAACAAAAACATACAAACAAACAAAAAAAATTGATGTGATAAAACGACGAAAAACATGACCATGTTTTAGCTGGCTGGAGTGCAATGTCTGTTTACAAATGTATGCTAAATAGTCTGCCAAAGTTTGGAAAGCAGTTGGATGCTTTGCACAACACAGGACTGGAGAAATGACAAGCAATTAAGCATGTTAAGTGTAACACCTTGATGTGTGCTGCTGGCAATTCTTACGTGTAAACTGCTTGACAAGATTGGGACTGCTTAATTGGTTTCTTGTGTTGATAATGTGGATAATTAAATCAATGGGCTCAAGTTTCCTACTCCAAGTGTGGTATAATAACAACAACAACAATAATAAGTAGGCACTGACGCTAGCCATATGCCCCGCCCACAACAGTCATGGTGGTAAATACACATGATCTACCTTGAAACATGTTGTGACCATGTTTAATGAACTTTCATTAAATCCTTCTGTAGATATTGCAAACAAGAATTCTATTTCAAAGGCCCTGTAATCTTGAAGCTTATTAATTTTTGTTTATTAATTAATTAATTATTCATGGAGGATAATAAGCCATCTAACACTATGCTCATACACTTCTTCAATTATAAGTACCCATATTGCAAATTTTGAAGGGTCATTTATTATATTTTCCAAACAAATGCATGGACAAACTATGGAGGTGATTTTAAGCTGCTTAACAATCTGCGTTAATTAATTAGTAAAAATAGGTACTCAGCCAAACAAATTCATGTTTATGCACAGATTCTACCCGAAATCTACCAACCATGAAAATTTCAAAGGGTTTGCATTTATTGTTCAAAGATATGGCCTGAACAAAATTGTTTCAGATCTGGAGGTTGATTTATGAGCTTCGTTGATTAATTAATTAATGAAAGTAATTGGGCACACAAAACAATGCCTATGCATACTAACTACCTTAGATGTACCATCCCTATATATTTCAAAGGGCTAGCATTTATACTTTTGAAGATATCACCCAGGCAAAATCATGCAGATGATTTTGAGGTACTTAATGATCTTTGTTAATTAATTAATAAAAGAAAGCAATCAGCCAAATACATTTAATCCTACGCATACCTCCCAGCTAATATCTACCAACCCTGCACATTTGACAGGGCTAACATTTACAGTAGTAAAGATATGGCCTGGACAAAATTGTTTCTGAATTGGAGGTTACCTAATGAAATCTGTTAATTAATTAATTAATTAGTGTAAGCAATTAGGCACACAAAACAGTGGCTATGCACACCTACTACCTATGATCTACCAACTCTATATATTTCAAAGGGCTAGCATTTATACTTTAGAAGATATAGCCCTGACAAAATTGGTTTCAGATGCAGGTGATTTTGAGGTGCTTAATGATCTTTGTTAATTAATTAATTAGTAAAAGGAAGTAATCTGCCAAATGAATTTAATCCTATGCACACTTCCCACCTAAGATCTACCAACCCTGAAAATTTGAAAGGGCTAACGTTAATAGCAGTAAAGATATGGCCTGGACAAAATTGCTTCTGATCTAGAGGCAGCCATTAGAATGGCCACTAAGTTGCACAGTGATCAACCGGAAAGGTGCATTTACCAATAAGTAACTGAATTGAAAAAATCATTTAAAATCACGAATCCAAAGCAGTGCCACCTAGTGAACAAACTTTGTTTCACCTTTACACAAGGATGATGAATATCCACCAAGTTTCAGCTTAATCTGAGAGATGGCTCTGGAGGAGGTGTAGAAAAAAGCAAAAACATACAAAAAAATCATAACAAGGCGACTGTGTGAACAGCCCATGCCCAGCTGATCTAGAGATTCATCACACTTGTGGTTCTGTGAACTTGGGACAGAATCAAGGTCACCCATGTACTGTGTAAGTCTGACCCTTATGGAAGAACACTAACATAAGCAACATCAAAGTCCCAGTGCATGTAGTTCTCACATGATAGTGAAGAGTAAAATTCATGTATGTTGCACTGTGATCCCAGAAATGAGGTCAAGGTCACTCATGTACTGTCTAAGCATGATCTTCATAGAGAAACATTAACATATAAAATCAAGGTCCTAACTCAAAACAGAAGTTATCAAGTGAACAGTAAATTTCACATCAGTTGCCCTGTGAAATTGGGAATGAGGTCAATATCCAAAAATCACTGGAGTATGACCGCTTGCACAAAATAGGTTGACACTTACATGTACAAAGAGGACATCCCTACAAACAAATCTGGCCAAAATGATTTAAGTTATAACCATTAAGAGAAATTCTCATGTTAAACTTTCCAATTAAAACTTTTTTTGAAGATATTCCCCAAAAAAATCATAAAAAATCCAGATCACTGGAGTATGACCGTTCAAACAAACTTGGTAGAGACCCACTCATTGACATTGCCACCAAGTTTGAAGTTAATTTGAAAGAGAGTTTCTCCAGAAAAGTCCAAAGTGTGAATAAGCATTAGAAAACCCATTGACTTGCACATGTTGCATAGTAATCAATTGACAAGGTGCAGTTACCGATAAGTAGCTGAACTGAAATAATTATTAAAAATCAGGAATCCACAGCAGTGCCACCTAGTGAACATGTTTTGTTTGACCCTATCACAAGGAACATATCCCCCAAGTTTCAGCTTAATCTGAGTGACGATTCTGGAGAAGAAAACACACCAAAAAATCATAAAAAATACAACAAAAATTACAGCACCACCTGGTGAACAAATTAAAAGCTAGGAGCCTCTAGGAGTGTCCCTGTCTGATATCAAAGCAAAATTGGGTGAGCGGTTTTTTAACCCCCCCCCCCCCCCCCCCCCCCCGAACAAAAAAAAATCATTACGTCAAAAATCACTTAAGGGTGACCATTTAAATAAACCTGGTAGAGACCAACCCAAGGTACACTGCCACCAAGTTTGATGTCAATCTGAATGACAGTTTTGCAGAAGAAGTAGAAAATGTGAATTAGTATTAGAATGCCCATTGACTGGCATAGGAATCAATAGGAAAGGTGCATTTACCAATAAGTAACCAAATTGAAAAAAAATCATTAAAAATCAGGAATCCACAGCAGTACTACTTAGTGAACACCTTTGTTTGACACTTTCACAAGGGATATATCCACCAAGTTTCAGCTTAATTTCAGTGACAGTTCTGGAGAAGAAGTCAAAAACACATAAAAAATCATAAAAAATTAGAAATAAATTGCATCACCTGGTGAACAAATTAAGAAGTAGGAGTCCCTAGGAGTGTTCCTGTGTGATATCAAAGAAACTGGGTGCGCGGTTTCAAATAAGATTTTTTAAGATTTGTCCCCAAGAAAGAACAAACAAACAAAAAACAAAAAATCCTGAAAAAATCCTTTAATCACTGAAGTACGACCATTTGAACAAAGTTGGTAGAGACCCACCCAAGGTACATTACCACCATGTTTGAAGTGAATCTGGCTGACAGTTTTGGAGTAGAAGTCGAAAATGTAATTGTGAATGGATGGACGACCAAAGACGGATGACTCAGCATCCTAATACATCAGCCTGACAAGTAAGTCGGCTGAGGTTATAAAACAGCACTTGGATATGTAATATTAGGAAGTCTTGGAACATTGAAGATGATATCTAATCTATCAAACATGCATATCTTATTTATATTCATAACATATTGTGGACTAAGGTAATATTAAAAGAAACCAACGAAAAGGCTTTTTAATAATCTATCTAAGTGTTAAATGTGTGTGACAGACTATGAATATTTACATTTCTTTCATACCCCCCAATATATAGAGAAATGCATCGGCCTATATTGAAGTATTATGTTACATTCTTCACTGATTTTTGTGTAACAAAGTCAAACGAACTTGTTTATTGCTATACTGCACATGTACTCCAGCATGTACGTAATCATTATATGTAACGTAACTGTATTGTTGTTGTTGTTGTTGTTATCCATATGACCTTCTATGCGCCATTCTGGTCTCTATGGTTTAATCACAATGTTTTTTTCTGTTTAGTCTGCTATACCCAAAAATTGACCACTATGAATTTCGGTCCGGTAGGTTCATGGTGTAGGAGTTCTAATCTGAGTTTTGCCTCCTGCAGGAAGGTCAAAACTGAAAAACTTATTTGATGGGAAGTCTCATTTGAAGCAAAGTCTGGAAAGAGTAAACTCTGCAGGTTTATGACTCTTTACCAGGGGGAGTGTTGTAAATGATGAATGTTCTATTTTGTCTAGCATTGCCAGGGTTTCGGCCAGAGGGTAAAATGGGAAAAATTCTGTACCCTAAAATTTTCTGAGGGTAAGACTTTGTGCCCAAAAGTATTTGAAGGTAACATGCAAACTGATACAAGGTGGAGCATTTTGGGGCTAAAAATTAAGACTTTCAAAGCCTTCTTTATCCTTTAGCCTCCAGAAATGCCTTAGAATCCATTCTGGAGCATCTAAATTTAACAGATTTTCTGAGAGGAGGGCCGCCAGTGATCTGGCTTCAGCATGTGACACGCCTTTGGCACGTTTCCGTACCCTAACATTTTTTTTCTGGAGGAAACCCTGATTGCGTTGCTTTGGGTGGTGTATCATGAACAGTTAAATAAGACGTGTTTCACTGTTTTCCTTTCGTGACTACAATCACAGCCAAGAGAGTCGACAAGTGATAGATGATGCACTTATGGTTGTTTATTCTTTTGTGACCAGATTGTAGTCTGATAAGACTGGCCTCTAGCAATCTGATGTGTCCAGATTTGTACTTGTCAACCAAGATGTTTTGAACATGAGAGAAGATGTTTCTACCTGATTCTGCAACCTTCCAGGCCTTAATGATTGTATGCCTTCTTACTGTGGTTTTGATGGAGTTAATTGATCTGCCCTTTTGGGTGATGGCTACAGATGCCTGTGCTACTGCTTCTTTGGCATATTTATCTGCTAGCTCATTTGGATACCGGTCAGTGTGACCTGGTACTCAGTGCGAGGACATTATTGTGTCTTTCACGTAATGTGACCATTACTTTTTTGATGGAGAGCCTGGTGTGCTGGGCGTAACTTCCAGCTGATGACAGCTGTAATTGCGGCTTTATAATTGCTGAAGATATGTGCTTCCTTGAATCTGTGCCTGGTGGAGAGGTGAACAAGGAATTTAGTAGCTAAATGAATTCCCACCAGCTCACCAGATATTTTAGCATGTACAATGTATTGTAATGGAAGCTACCACAACGTGCTAGTCATGAGTATGGCTCAAACGAATCAAAGTAGGTCACCAGCTATTCTGCTGTTGCATCAGCTGTGTGTATTCCACTTAGCTTCACAGGCTAGTGAGGTGTGATAATCCTATCTTTATCAGTGGCCACAATTAACTCATTCCATACTACGGTCACAGGCCTCCGTCAGTGTTTCTGGCACTGCCTGGCAAGTCATGCTGCAGCTGCTCTTGCGGCAGCTGCACAGCATGACTTACCAACCAGTGCCAGAACCACTGACTTAAGACAATAGGAATGTTGGTACTTGAACGAAAGCTTTTCATGAAGAATTTAAATATGCAATTGTTGTCTTAAATCTATGTAAATATACAGAAATATCAGGGACTGGTATGGAATGAGTTAAGATGTGACCTAAGAAATTCTCCTGTTGTTCCTCTACCCCTTTCTGGACCCATGGTACTAACATGGAGTTACTATAGATGGAGGTACAGCTTCGAATACACAGAAATGCAATCGCCAGCTACCGTGGTGCTCGGCTTTGAACTTCAAAGAGAGAGGCTCTGTATTGGCCGGTCGCCAAGCCATCTCTGGTGTGCAGCCCTGTGACCGGCACTGATTTGCCGTCAGAAGGCGCGTTGAAAGCACACCCTTTCCCGCTCTCGTGTGTGGGAGGGTTGAATAGTATTTATCTTTGCAATGATGCAAATCTGAGCAGTTTCTTCTTCCTGTTCGTGGCACGTGCTTTCGAATGGTGTTTGAATTAATGAAATAAGATGAAACCCGACGAAGTTATCGCAGGTTGAGCGAATAATCAACATTAAAATGGCCAACAAAGGTCAGCAAACTTTGTTACATTTCAACGATAAAAAGTATGCTTTCCGCTCTCTTGCAAACCATTTTCACTGATCGCGGAAACACCTATTTTAAACAACAAAATGAGTGGAATAAATGTCAGAGTGTGTCGGACGTTAAAATTTAGGATGAAAAATCACCAGGTTCTGGTCAATATCAAACAGGATAGAGGGCAATAATATGGAAGGGTATTTTTGGTCAATCCCACGCACTGATAGTGGAACCACTCCAGTCTCCACTGAACAATTGAAATTTTCACAGTAAATCATTTCATCGGTCTCCTCTCCCATACATACACACGCCAGCTTCATAAACAGATATTAAAAAATTCGGAGGTCGCACATTTCTTCCAGCTAACGTTGCCATCACTGTTGTCAAAACAACGGAACTGGACATACCTAGTAGGTCTCAAACACACCCGATGCAGACAGGCGGAAAGTGCCGATCCACATGTTGGCAGACGACTCGTAGTGCATGCGGTGTTGTGTTTTCACAGCGGGGAGAGGCAATTAAGATAAGCAGCCAGATTTTATCAGCGGCGGTCACGGAGCTTTTTCCGTTGATGTGTGTTGGCTGTACCTCCATCTATAGTAGCTCCATGGTACTACCAATTATTCGTACATTTTCTTATTCTCCGTACCTTGTACCAGGGCAAAATTGTTATTTGTACCAGGGACTCCCTTAACCCTCCCCCCCCCCCATTAATGGGCCAAATGGGATGTTGATAATGACTAGTTTAATAGTAGTACTAAGTATGAGCATGGAGCTACTATTCGAGTGATAATAATAGTAGCTTCATGGCATGAACAGGCACCCATTTAAGCCTCAAGCCAAGGGCTGGGTCGACGAAAAAATTAGGTCTATGAGAAATATCTGCTCCTTGTCAATTTTCAAGTGTATCTCTTGATATGCCCTCGGGATGTTGCCACAAAAGGCGCTAGCTTTGGTGGGATGAAAGACCAGATGATCTACTTAGGCCTGGAACAAGACACAGGTGAAGCTGGGGGTGTGAACAACTGGATCATGATTTTGCAGTGCACGGTGACACGCCCCTACATCCACTCTGCAACCTGCTCCTGCTACTAGTCAACACCGTCACCCTTCTGTATTTTGTTGTTTTGAGGGAAGGTGCTACTGCATATTGTAAATACACTGTTTTGCATTTCAACGGTCGAAACGGGTCCCAATACATAAGTGCAAAGCGGACTGGTGAACACCAACCGTCCCTCCCCTGTGATAATATTATGAGGTACTTTCCCACGGCCCCTTCCCCGCTGCTCGAGTCCTGTTCTGAGCGAATGGCACAAAGTGTAATCGTTACTCACCGCTGAGAACCGGTCCCGAATCAAAATGTGGCATTGGAAATTGGCTGTACCACATCAAAATCTGTTGTGTTATTGTAACGATGTATGTTTACAGTGCAACTTCTGAACTGAACCAGCAACCCGTTGCTTTCATGTAAAAACTCTGAAAATGGCAAAAGAGTCAGGTTTGGAGGGACTAGCTATTAATTGGTGCTGGTATGTAAATTTGAACATTAGGCGCCTAGTTTCACATGCCATAAGGCATATAATAACTGTACATGTAGCCTCAAGTGGGTGGGACGACTACGGACTTTTTGAAAACCAGCTTCCTCTTGTTATTTTTAAACTTGTTATGAAACTTTTGAAGTATTCATTTGAAGGTCATCTGAGTGGCGCACAGGACAGTGGTCTGTATCACCAGAAGTTACCTCAAGAAGACATCCAAATTTGCTCTTTCATTTCATACACAAAAAAAAAATTACTTTTGTAAACATAGGCCTACTGTTTGGCTGATTGAAAAGTAAATTAGTAATCTATAATATCTTTGGGTAATCGTCACAAGCAATGCATGAAACAAAATGTATAATGTGCAATTTGATGTCCATATATTATAAAACAATTTCTTGCGAAATACTGTAGGCCCCTATGTCTGTTTTACGGAACCGTTAAGTCGCGGGGGATATAAAAGTTCATTAATCTGAAAAATGAACTTCTTTCATTTTCTTGGATGGGCTTCCAGATAAAAACCTAAAAATTGAATTTAAGAAAGAAAAGGAGGCGAATGAGATAAATTAAGGATGGGCGGAGGAAGTGAAGAAAGGAAGGTAGGGTGAAAGAAATGAGGAAGGAAGGAAGAAAAGGAGGAAGGAAGGAAGGAAGGAAGGAAGGAAGGAAGGAAGGAAGGAGAAAGAAGAATGTCTGTATTTGCAGACAAGATAAATACACTCAAGCTGTCCGTATATAATCAAGATGCTCGATCAGTTATGCCTATTGAGTTAACACGTACATGATATTTACGTTCCGAGCATTTTGAGAATCTGTGCCATTACGGAATCGCGCTGCCCATTTTAGGAATTCCCAAAATGCGCGCCATTCTGGGAATTCCTATATCGCGCTGCGCGATTCTAGAATTGCCCATGCGCAATTTAAGAATCTGCGCATTATGAGAATTTTTTAAAGAGAATATGTAGGCCTATTTGTAGCCGTAATGTCCATATAGGCCAATATCCTGTTTGGTGGACGGACGTTTAAACACTCACATTGGGTGTATGTCTGATAAAACATCATACATTGGGTTTATTTGTGTCTGCTAAAACATCGATCCATCATAGGCTATCCCACTTCTGCCGGGAGTTCTTCTAATGACCACTTTTTTTTTTTTTTTTTTTGCTGACTGACTTCACAGTGGAACTATAGGATATTTTGCTTTATTTCATGAATCTGATGTTTTGCCTGTATATATTAAGTTTAGTCTATTTTAATGTTAATGCCTGACCGTTTGGCATTTTGTATTCCGCACTAGGCCTAGAAGATCACAATACAATAGCGAGGCATGCGTTGCCATGTGGGCCTTATGTGGAAGAATATCAAAATCAATTTAAGTGAATACCACCTCATTCAATTTTTTTAATTTGATTTATATTATACGTAGACCTATTACTTTTCATCGGCAATGTCCAAACATCATGAAGGAGCCTATCCCGATATAGGCCTATGCGCAGCACGTTTTGAGAATCTACAGGATCTCTAGATAGGCTAGGCCTATTCGGCATAGGCTATACTATAATATTGGATGATTTATACCAAATTGAAGTTAATACAACTTCATTTAAACTTTACCTATGTATTACTTTCAATCAACAATTCTTCACATAGAGAGCGACAGCAACCTTCAAGAGTTCCACCATAGACCTATTCAGCGCTTCACGGTAATTTGCACAATGACATTCCCGAAATGCGCTGCGCTTTACAGGAATCAGTATTTCAGTCATTGTTACTATGTGAATTTGTGTATAGGCTTATTAGTCTACTTACCATCGACAATCTTGATGTAGAAGAGGACAGAAACAATTTTTAGTCCCAAAAAGTAGGCGGGATGGGGGGGGGGGGGGGGGAGAGAGAGACACGCTGCACCTTACGGGACACGTTGTGGGACATATTTTGGAAGGAAGATAGGCCTAGGCCTATTCCCGAAAGGCGCAGCGCATTTTAATGAGATTAAAAATGCCAGTCATTCGTTAATATATTTGGATTAATGTTAGACGGTCTGTATGTAACATATAGGCCTATAGGCGTAATGCTAATTCAATCGACAACCTGAAAACAGGAGACATTCCCGAAATGATCATGGCATTTTAAGAATCGTAAGACAAAAAAGCTATCTACAGGCATTTAATATTATGTAAAATTGGAAGAACTGTACCACATTCAAGTTAACACTGCTTCATTTAAACTGCATGAATGTAATACATATTGTATTACTTTCCATCTAAATCAGAAGACAATTTCCATCAACTTTCGAGAGGTCCAAAATACGCTGCGCAAAATGGGAATCGTGCATGATCATGCAGGCGAAATATTCCTGACATTCTCTTGGCGTCAGGGAAACCATGACCATGTTTCTTGCCCTTCAAACTTCATGACTCCTGATTTTTTCCAATTTCAAACAAAGGCTCACGCAGTAGATATAGATTAACTTTTACGGACCTAACAGTTCGATTCGCTAATAACACAGGTAGGCTATCGCAGAATCGAAATATTCATGAAATAGCCGACGCAGCGTATTTTAAGAATCCTAATCAAATGACCTAAGTTACTTAGGTATTTGATGCTATCTAACAACTGGAAGAATTACGAATTTTTTTTACCGTCAAACTGTACTGCAAAGGCAACCACAATATTAATTAAGAGTTTAACATTCCTTTAAAGCTCATCAGACGAATCATCCCACTAGGGAACACACAGGTACGACGCAAATTCTTCTGTTATCGCTTTTATCAAAACACAGAGCCGTTGATATCAAGCTTGATGATGTATAAACCTGATAATTTACCGAAAAGTAAAAGAAAGAAAGAAAGAAAGAAAGAAAGAAAGAAAGAAAGAAAGAAAGAAAGAAAGAAAGAAAGAAAGAAAGAAAGAAAGAAAGAAAGAACATCACTTCCTTGCCATTCCATGTACTGCAGTGAAGACACACGGTGTTGGAATTTCAGTCTCCCATTTTCAACAGTTACACTTGGTTAAGATCAACTAAAACATGGATCTGCCACCAGGGTCCACTCCTAATCTTACCGCCGCTACATTTTATTGGCTAGCGCAACTCTATAATCGATCTGCGCGATTCCGGAATTGACGCGCGTTTTCAGAATTCCCCAAACGCGCAGCGCGATTCCGGAATCGCGCAAATTCCCAGACTGCGCGGAACATAAATATGTATAATTAACTTAAAGGTCCTCTTGATTGACCATGTTCAAATTTGATACATGGGTGACTCATGGGTATTTCTCACCGTACAGTGCGATTTTTTAAAAAATGGATGCGAAAATAATACTTTTATTCACATTTTTATTTTAAAAACTCACTGCGCCTTCAATCGTCGCTTTCCGTTCATTTCCGACACCCACCAGCCGCGAAATGTCTGTAACGTCACAAACGCATACCGCTGGCTGACAGGGAAGACTCTCCGACCATGCTACCGAGCTGTGACTGTCAAGTGACACTTGGTTAAACATATTTTATTCACCCTTCATCCACACGATTGTCTTCTTCTGACAAGAGGGGTCAACTGACAAGAGGGGTCAATATAGGGCCTTGCCCTTCTCCCCGATTGTTTTCTTTTTTTGAATAAAATATGTTTGAACCAACAGGAGTAAAACTGCATGCAGAAATATTCATTTTCGTCCCTGTTCCGGACCCGCCCAGGATGCATGGGTTTGTGTGTTGCTGTTAATTGTAGCAATACAAGTTCTACAGCTTGTTTACATCCCCCCCAAAGACCTGAAATTACGAAGAGCAAGTTCTACAGCTTGTTTACATTCCCTCACAGACCTGAAATTACGAAGAGCGTGGACGCCGCACAGTCAAGATTTACAGCGGCAAGTGGCAAGGCCTTGGAAACCGATCTAACCTATGTAACGGACACTTTGTGGAAAGTGACTTTGATTTGTCAAATATGACGATGTTTAGGATAGGTTTGGCAAGAAAAAGCTGCTGCTGTTGCCAAATACGGTCCCATCACTGGTCAATGGAAGGATTCATGGAACTGGCCAAATTATGCATTACTCATAAAACCAGGAACAGTGATTTATTGTTTTACTGTACCGGTATGTTGCGAGGTGTTGATCCCACAACCAGATGACGTTTGTTTGGATCAGAGGGATTTGCATCAGAAAAATAAAAGTGTGTCAATATCAATTATCGTTGTTTGTCTTGCTCTCTGATCGAGGGCGCCGGACTGAGGGCGCGAGTCACTCTCTGATCGAGGGCGCCGGACTGAGGGCGCGAGTCACTCGTCACTAAAGTGACTCGCGCCCTCAGTCCGGCGCCCTCGATCAGAGAGCAAGACAAACAACGATAATCGATATTGACACACTTTTATTTTTCTGATGCAAATCCCTGTGGTTTGGATAGCCGCCACATTCACGCCTCATCTATACAGCTGCCAAAAACAGTGGGCGGCTGGCCTTTCATCTTTCATCTTTTTCGGTCATGTGCCACTGTTTGTGCAAGTCCACGGCCGGCTCCGAATAATCGGGTTTACAAAAATCAATCTCATTGTACCTTTGTCGTTAAGGAGCCGTCGTTCATATGGAACTAGAAAATAAGTCAGTGACAGGAAAATATTTACCATTGTTACATTATGGATACGATCTGAAACTAGAAAAGAAGATTTGCTTCACAGCAAATCTGTCTGGTGCCTTCAAAATGAGAACAGTTTGAAACTAGGAAAGATGATTTGCTGCATAGCAAATCAGTGTGTGTGTCTTCAAAGCATATTGGTATGATAATGTACAACTATTCCATAACACAGGAGTAGAAGTTTGAATGGCATCTCTATCTATTATAGCTTTGAAGTTATTCAAGATTTAAAATTTCTAATGGTGCTATTTAGCATAATTTAAATTGCTACAACTTTTATTTTAAATTTATCAGGTGCGCAATGGTCAACAACCCGTAGTGGAAGTTGGAATGTCATCTCTATCTATTATATTGTTGAACATATTCAAGATTGAAAATTTCGAATACTGCTAATAAGCATAATTTAAATTGCTACAACTTTTATTTTTAATTCATTAGGTGTGCAATGGTCAACAACCCCCTAGTAAAAGTTGAAATGACATCTCTATATATAATAGTTTTGAAGATATTCAAGTTTTGAAATTTCAAATGCTGCTAATTAGCATAATTTAAATTGCTACAACATTTGTTTTAAATTCATTAGATGCGCATTGGTCAATAACCCCCTAGTAGAAGTTAGAATGACATCTCTATCTATTATACTTTTGAAGATATCCAAGATTTAAAATTTCAAATGCCCCTAATTTGCATAATTTTAAACATCTTCATTCCTTTGTATAAAACAGTCAAACTCCTTGTATGGAAGCACAATCATGCCAAGTTTGGAGTTTCTATATATAATAGTCTTCGAGAAAAGTGTGGGACAAATTTGCTGGTAAAGAAAGAAAGAAAGAAAGAAAGAAAGAAAGAAAGAAAGAAAGAATTTCAGGAAAAACAAAAAAGTGTGTGTTGACACACACACCTTAATGATACACTTTGCCATTGTTCAACATAATCTAAATTTTGTGTATTAGCCTAATTTTCATAAATTAAAATGCTTAGCTTTGGTTGTTGGTTCAAGGGATGTGGCCATGTCCCAAACTGATAAAGTGATGTTTGAATGAAATTACTATCTATAATAGTTTTGAAGCTATTCAACATATTAATTTTGTGTATTTGCCTAATTTGCATGAATTATAAGCCCAGAAGAACTTTGGTGTATTGTTCATTGGATGGGGCTATGCCACAAACCCATAAATTGAAGTAGGAATGGCACCTGTATAATAGTTTTGAAGCTATTAAAGATTTACATTTTGCATATTCACCTACTTTGCATAAATTAAAATCCTACAGCTTTGGTTCATGGTTCATTGGATGCGGCTTTGCCACAAACCTGCAAATTGAAGTTGGAATGGCATCTCTGTGTACAATAATTTTGGAGATATTAAACTTTTAGAACTTTCAATGCCCCTTATTAGCATAATTTAGAATTCTGCAACTATACTGTCCATTATAGTGGCAAGTGTCACAAAGGTATGTATGCACATTGAAATTTTTAGTCCATCTGCAATAGTTTGGAAGATATGGCGCTTTTAACATTTTTATTGTCTGTTCCAAATGAGATGCACAATTTCACTGGTTATGTCAGTCACCATGGCAAGTTTGGTGGTTTTTGGAAAAATGGTGTCTGAAATAAAAAAAAAAAAAAAAAAAACTCTGGACCAACTTGGTCAGAAAGAAAGGTCAGAAAGAAAGAAAGACAGTTTCTTTATTAATTTATTTGAGATGAAAGACCATCTGTCATATGTGACCACTTTTGTCTGGCATTCATTGATTAGGGGTGGTCTTAAATTGCAAGTACCACTGTACAGTGAAATCTCTCTAAAGTGAGCACCCTCGCGGCCAGAGAAAAGTGCCCACTCCCGAGAAGGTCAGCCCTTCTGGGCAGTATTGATGAGTATATGTGCATGTACAGTGTACACATATTATAATTTAGAGGAATGTGTATACATGCAATATAAAACTGTCTTTTTTTCCTTTATTACATAATCAAATTTTAACAGAAGCTGTTAAGAAACTAGTATATAAACATGTAGATGTGAACCAAGACAAAACTATACTGTCTCAATATTGGCTATGAAGAACAGGCTTCATCTCACTGGCTACAAGTAAACAAAGACGGGAAAGTGTCCACTGAGATGACACAAATATTTGCATTTCCATGGTCTGACTGACTCAGCTATGTATGTTGTCTATTTTTAACAGAGGGTACACTCAGGCTTGTTCTGCCTAGAAGTCAAGAGCTGTGAGTCTCCTTGGGACTGAGCTCAGGCCGAAACAGGCCAGCCAGGACACCAGTGGAAGCAAAAGCCTGCCTGGTACATATGGCAGCATAGAGTCAATCTGTTCCTGCATGAACAGAAAGAGATACTCTGTATTATATTGAGAGCCTCATTACACAGTTGTTGGGAGTCCCCCCCCCCCCACCACGACCACCACCACCACCCCCCACCCCCCACCCCACCCCACAATTTGCTACAAGACCCAAACCTTCCAAAGGGTACACTCAGCATGCATGGACAGAAAGTTGTGAGACAGGTTCAAGCTAGTTAATTACAAATGCAAAATGGTTGCCTGGCACCATAGAGGTCAAGCAATAGGTCATGTACAGCAGGCAGTTGAAAGCCTGCATGTGGATTGGGGGGGGGGGGGGATTTGGTGAATTGAGCATGCATTAAAATTCCCCAAGTTTTGTTTGTGTGCTTTTGGATTTGCCAGTTGTCTCAAACCTATATGTGTCAGTTAGAACTTTGTGTCTATCTGCAATAGTTTGGAAGATATGGAGCTTTTAAAATTTTAAGTACCCCCAATTTGCATAATTTTAAACATCATGACTATTCCAAGTCAGGTGCCTAATTTCACAGGTAGGTCAGTCACCATGGCAAGTTTGGTGGTTTTCGGAATAGTATAGGGTTCGAGAAAAACTCCGGACAAATCTGGTCGTAAAGAAGAAAGAAAGAAAGAAAGAAAGAATTCTTGGAAAAACAAAATGTCTGGGTTGGCACCCTGACATAATAAAGGACATCATTAACACGTGCACAGAGGAAAATGCATACGGAAACGTAAATTACTGCCCGCCGAGGGTCGTGAGGTTACTGCCAGGAGTTATACTGATATTGAAAGATATTCATAAATGTAAACTTATGTTTAATCATCTGTAGACCACACATATGGGAAGGGAAAATTAACCGTTTGTTTAGATTTTTACATACCGTATGCGTAGGCCGTAGCTGTTTCCGTGAAAGCTAGAATTTGAAACACCAGGCCTACAAGACTTGGCCCATCTTGACGCAAAATCCAATTTATTGCATTCATGCTTGTTCTTGTTAAATGGAATCGTATCTCTTAAGCAACGAATTATTATTGCCCATCCGGCAAGTTGGGATCGTCTGGCTGTACCATGGCTGCACTCCCTACAGTACCGGTGACGGTAGGGTTCTAGGCGTCCCTTTATGTGTGTAAGGCTGAATGATCTTTTCCTCTGCCGCTTCAGCTTTTCTTATTAATTCTTCTTCATCATCATCAGACCACGTACATAGAAAACTCAGTTCATACTCTCCGGAGTTTTTAAACCTTATGAATTGAGAAAAGATTGACCATTAGAATGCCCCCAGACAGCGCCATTTCCCCCTTTTATTTTGTGAAGAGTCCCCACGTTGAGTGTGTGTGTGTGTGTGTGTGTGTGTGTGTGTGTGTGTGTGTGTGTGTGTAGGTGGATATGTGACCCCTCTCCTCCTACACCCTCCGTCGCCTAGTGGCTGCGCGAACTCACTCAATCGATGCACATTCCAACCCCCTGTTAAAAATCCTAAATCCGCCCCAGTATGGAACATGAAGTTCATTTACTACCTGCACATAATTATAAAATATATCATTCCAACAGTTACAATTGAGAAGAAACCGAATGCCAGTTCCTGATGTATATGGATATTCCACGGAAAAGTTGGTAGAGACACATGGGGTGCCTTTTTACCAGATACAGATGTAGACAGTGGGAAGCCATGCACAGGGCCTTCCACAAGGCGTAATGAAGATTTTGAAGCAAGCGATAGTACACGATATAGGCCTATACTACGACGTATCGTGGACGTGGATATCAGCCGCATCGGCATGTCACTCAGTCGGTGCACATACTTTTTTAAAGATCAAAGCTAGGTAAACCTGATATTAAATGCTGAACCAACATGAATAATGGGGGCAAAATCCGCACAAGACCTCTTTGTGCAGAGCTTTATCAAAGTTTATGTGTGGTTACCTCACCATAGACCACATGTTTGGGATTTCCTGTTGACAGTATAAGGCACCATCGTAAATTTCGAAGCTTGAGCTCCGAATTTAGTTTATTTTCATTTGTAAAGAAATAACGGCATACGAGTAGTACACTGTTTTACTGCTGCAAATGGATACCGGTACCACTGTTTTGAATATACTGTATTCAGTGGCCCATTGGAATTTGAAACATAAAAAATCATCAGCAAACAGGTTGTGTAGGACTTTATTCTTTTGCCCAAAAATAGTGGTAGGTTTTTTAATATAACCAGGTCTTGATGTTTTGTCGTTTAAACCTCTTTCATTCACAACCAGGTAGAATTTGTTGATCTACATGCATTCAGTATTTTCACCTCAAAGGGTTTCTTGTGTTGAAAAGATATATTAAAAATGGAGACCTTACCTCTAAAAAAATTGTATACCACTTTCCAGTGCAGTCCCCCATCTTGAAATCATGTCAGTAGGTGGTTAAAATCAAAATGCAATTTGCCAGATTGGTTAACAACAGGAACTTTGTGCTTCTCTACAAATGGCGGGCTTTGAAAATGGAACAATAATGAAGGTGCTGCCATGTAGCTTGAGGCCCCGTCAACGTATTTTGCCAGTTAATGCAAACTACCAGTAGATCAGCTCCTGCCTCTCTCCCCGACGTCCACTTTGTCACTGATGCAAGGCTTGAGCTTTTTTTTTCTGTTAGTAAACAGGATGTTTTAACTGCCTTAAAGTCTCTTAAAATATCCAGTGCTATGGGTCCGGATGGAATTTGGAATTACTTATTGAAGAAAATTGGGTCAAGTATTTCTAGTTCTTGCAGACTGTTCAATGGATCTTTGGCCGCTTCTTGGTTTTCCGATCAGTGAAAAAAATCGTATTTATGTCCTGTTTACAAAAAAAAGTGATCGCCAAACAAAATCCAGCTATAGACCTATATCGCTTCTTTGTAACATTTCTAAAGTAATGGACAGAGTAATTTTCAATGGATTCTATGAATACTTGACCCAGAGCGATCTTCTTATATGAAAAACTTCTGGGTTCAAAAAGGGCGACCCAACTGTGGATCAACTTATAGGTATCACCTATAAAATATACAGTCCATGGTGTTGACATCCTTTTGGATGTTTCTAAAGCCTTTGATAAAGTGTAGCACAAAGGTTTACTTTTCAAACTTCGGACACTGGGTTTTGACAACTCATCAGTATCTTGGGTAGAGGAATATCTTTCGAACCGTTTTCAACGGGTGGTTATTTTAGGACAAGAATCGAGTTGTCTCCCTGTTGAAGCAGGTGTACCCCAGGGGTCCATATTGTGCCTCCGTTTTTTTTCCCGGTATATGTCAAGGGTATGGCTGATAATATTACTAGTGACAACCGATTATTTGCTGACGACGTTTTCTTTCTCAAAAGTGTAAGAAATCCCACAGACTCTACTTTAAGGTTGAACACAGATACGGATCATGTTGGAATCTGGGGTAGATTTTGGAAAGTAACTTTTGATGCCGTGAAATCTCTTTCCTTTATTCTCTCCACTAGGAAAAACAAACCATTTCATGGACATTTGTACCTGAATGGAAATGAAATGCCAGAGGGCACCAACCATACACGTCTTGACAACATTCTGTGTTCAAACTTAAATTGGAAAGAACCCACTTTGCGAATCACGGAAATAGCTAGTAGTAGAAGGATAGCACTCATCAAGCGTTTCAAATATAAATTATCCAAAAATGCTCTGTGTAAATTGTATAAGTCACTGATTCGTCCTATACTTGAGTACTGTTGTGTCTTGTTCGACAATTGTGATCAAACCTAATCACATGCTAGACTTGCCCAATATCAAGCAGCGAGGACTTGCACAGGCACTAATTTGCGTCACGCAAATCGCGCTCGTCTAATTTCTGATCTCGGTTGGGAAATGCGGGCCACCCATAGGAAATATTTCAAGCTTGTCATGTTTCTACAAAACGTACAATAAACACACGCCGTCCTACTTGTCTGACGTAGTGCCTTTGCCTTCTGAAACAACTGGTCATATCTAGGAAATTCCCATAATCCGAGACAAATTAAATTTAAAACACAACGGTTCAAAACATCCTTTTTTCCGTCGACAAACCAGTTGTGGAATGAACTTCCAGTAGACATTTGTCAAATCCCTCCTTATCCCTATTCAAAACCAAACTCAAGTGTTTATTATTCGAAGATAGTCCCCCTTCTTACTTTCCACATGGGCAACGTTTTCCAAATATATGCCACACTCAGTTAAGACGTTGTACATTTATCAATATTTACATTCTGAGTTTTTGTTAGCATTGAAAGAATAGGGACAAATTTTGTTTTCGTCAGTCGATGGTAACATCATGTACAGCACGGCACGTGCCAGTGGCTACGTAACAAGCGGCTGGCCACACCCACAGCTGCTCCCACTGATAAATAAAAGGTCCTTCGCAGTGGCTATCAAAACTTTTACGCACAAATATTCATGACAAATTGAATTCTAGTATTAATGTTAACATGAATATAAATATGAAAAATGAAGTCTGTCTCTGTTGTTGTCATTGGCATGTACAAGCGCGGTGTTGGTAGGCATTTTTTTAATGACGTCGCGATACGTCATGAAAAATGCCCGACGTCGCGATACGTCATGAAAAATGCCCACCAACTACTGCGCTGTTACATGCCAATGACAACAACAGAGACATAGCCTACTTCATTTTTATATTAAATTATCACTTATATCGAGTTAATATTGTTACCGATCCGACTTGTCCTTGCCGCCATAACAGCCGTGACTGGGCGTTGATATTCTGTTGGCACACTCTATCCGTTGTAAAAAATTATATGCTTCAGCTTATGCTTGGAGGAAGTTCTGATTTGAATGTCGAGTCAAACGAGCTTATTTTCTACGCTGTGCAACTTATATTGGAAACAGCAGACGATTTTTAACATGAATTCTTGTCGGCCTGTGAATGGTTGCCTACAGTTTGTGAGAGTCATGTTGGGGAAAAAAATCTTAAGAACTGTTATGAATATGTATTAAATGTCTGTCCTGTGTGTATTGTATATACTAATGTGTGTGTTATGTGTCTTAAGGGCCTCCAGATTTGTTCATGTACGCTACTAGGCAATCCAGGTAAAATAAAAATGTTTATACTAACTTTTGATATTGCCACGCCATGCGTGAGCAACAATGATCAAAACATATTGAAACGTTGATGATTATTTCAAACAGATTGTGTCACATTGGACATCTGAAGCAGGCCTTTGAATGCATTTTAGTCTTTAAATATTATATAAAAATATAAATATTGTAAATAATAAATGCAGTAACTTACCAAACGCGGGGTATATGCTTCCTTAAATTTGTTTCCATGTGCTCATTTTTGGATACGATTTGCACAATAAGCCATTTGAGTTTTAACTGATTTGACTAAATTTGCTGAAATTACAGTACTTTTAACAGGAATCGGTAATTTTGAATTACATCTGGAATAGATGGAAGATAACATTTTCAGGTAAATTGTACACCGTCATAGCAGAACGTAAATGAACCTAGTAAAACATGAAAACAAATACGAACAAGTTGTAGAATAAAACAGGTGTTAAAGACAGGAAAAGCAGTCACCTTATTTGTGATTTCATTTTGCAGAGACAAAGAATGTCTTTCAATCTATCAAATTATAAAGTTGTAGAGTTCTTAACATGCAAATTCTCACAAAACGGTGTTCATTCGGTTTATGGCTATTTTGTGTGTACAGATTACACTGTTGAAATATATATATATATATATATATATATATATATATATATATATATATATATATATATATATATATATATATATATATATATATATATATATATATATATATATATATATATATGTATATATATATAATATACATACAGTTTATTTATTTGTTAAAGTATAAAAAAATGAAGATGATCAGGAATTATTATTCAAGTCTCTAACAGTTGCATTTGACCATTAAAAGACTTTGAAAATAAATAGGAAAGGCTTACAATTAGAACTTTTTTGCGCATTGGGTTAAACAGGCAATCTGGCCTACAAAAACTAGTTGGCCAAATGTTAAAGTAATATTCAACAATTTAGCTGAATTTGAAGCTGATGTGTTTAAGTAATTAGCGATATTTTAACAATACCATGTATACAAAAAGTATTCATCACGGAAAATGCGTTGTTTCTATGTGTAGGGTTTTTTTTTTAGCTAATTAAAGTGCAAATCAAAATAGAAAGTAAAGGCAATGTACTCGAACTTTTGTATTAAAGAGCCTTCTACTTAAAACGCACCTGGCAGCTTGACTTTTTCTATCGAAATCTGAGATTTACATGGTGTGTATTTCAGATGTGCTACACTGTAACATTTGTGGATTATTCAGTTTAACAATGGAACCAAATATTTGAAATTTTACAAGCTAGAAGCGCCCAGCAATTTCACATGTTGCTTGCCAGACAAAGCCAGCATCACTTTGCCGGAATCTAGCTGCTGTTCAGCCGATGAATACAGTAGCAGGTTGATGTTATGGCCACTGTTCCATTTGTGAATAGCTTTATATTTCAGTCGATTTGATTTTATATCGTTTACCTGCACTTACTAATCACTCCGCTTTATTCTTTAAAACTTTATTCGGATATTACAAAGATTGTACAGTATAATATGAAATTTCACATATCCAAAATGCTTAAGTGAATATGATAAAGAGATAAATATATTGAAACTCTGGCATTTTTGATGTTCTCTTGATGAGTAAACTCCTGACACCACTCTCATATAACTCTGTAATATTGTGTAGCACACACACTTTCTCACATTGATAAATCCAGATATTAAAGCTGCACAATGACAGTTCCAATGATTTACTTAGGGTAAGCATATACTCCTTGTATACAAGCAGAAGGGGCGGTGGTGGTGAATATTCTCATATATATACAGTGCAGTGTCCAGTTGAAATATATAAATAACCTCCAATGCAGTGTCAATACTGTCCCAATGTCAATTTCCACAGAGCCAATTAACCAACTCAACTCTACTACTGTTCTACCACTCCACTTGGCAAGCTTGGTCTGTCCTTTATATAGGGAGACTTTATTAGTGTCCGGCAGGTTGCCGGACAGGAAGTAAACTGTACGGCAATATGCCGAAAGGAAGTGATGTCAAAGCCCCTTTGACTCAGGGCAATAAACTTGCTACCAGTACAGGTTGGCCATAGTGTCTGTGTGTGGAACCTATTACAAAAGAGGTCACTAAACTTGCGCATATTTACCCCAGCAATCTCACGTTACCAGACTGCCAGACAGAGTTTATGGGGATTCTGTCCTAGTTTGGGTACAGGGGGTTGCTGGGTTGACCCTTTCCTTACTGGGGCCAATGAAACTTGTATTTCTCATGTTGTACAAAAAGTAAGGGGGGAGGGAGTGCAAAGCTATTTCACAGGGACATCTCACTGTCAATTACCTTGGCAATTACCATGGACTTGCATATAATCGACAAGAAAGAACACATCGAAGGACAACTGCCCGAATTTAAAATAAATCAATAACAATCGGAGATCTGCGGCATGACCACCTAGTGAAGAGTTTTGTCTCACCCTGAAACATGTACATTACCATCATGCTTCAACACAATCTGGGGATGTTTAAAAAAAGTCGGAAATAGCAAAAACACACGTAAATTCCTTAAAAGTAGAAACAAAACTTTTCGCAGTGTTGAAGTACCAGTCATTGTAGAAATTAAGATCTAAGGATCTCCAGAAGTGTCGGCACACCGAATAGGTCTGACTACCCAAACATATAGGTTCCAATAAAAGTGTAAGGGTTCTTGCTGTCTAAAAATTCTGAAGTCCACTTCTGGGCAAATTAAAGCTAGCAGTGTCATATCGGTGTACAATACTAAATAAATAAACAGTAAATTTTATGTGCGGTTTTAGGGCGACTTGTTCATTTCCTAAAAACTAACAAAATTAAATTATTGTATTCCCCACATATTGCTAAGTGCTCACGACAGTGTATGATACAGCCAGGATTCCAGTATCACAATGTTATTGGGTTATAGGGGTATAGTCTATTCTACCGCTATGTTTCATCAGGTCATCAGGGATATAGTGCATTGTACAGCTACATTTTCATCTGGAGACTTTTCACAAGTTAACAGATTTCATAGCCCTTAAATTAATGATCTTAGCCCCCTAAAACAAAACAAAACAAAAACAAAACACCCCCCCAAAAAAAACTCAAACAAAAAAATAAAACGTCAAAATACCACTATTATGATGATTAAGTTGTCATT
Organism: Hermodice carunculata; assembly: GCA_964020975.1. Taxonomy (NCBI): domain Eukaryota; kingdom Metazoa; phylum Annelida; class Polychaeta; order Eunicida; family Amphinomidae; genus Hermodice; species Hermodice carunculata. The sequence goes on along the minus strand of OZ026627.1, from coordinate 85,748,630 downwards.
CATTGTGCCATTTTTACGTTCGATCCAAAGTTTAACATTAGAGAGATAGGATTTTCTCTTCGCGTCATTCCCTCATGAACACAAAGTCATGAACTACAACGGCGAATCACATTGGGCACTGATATATACATTGATGCAGCACTACTTTTGTCAACATGACGTGACCCTGGAAGAACATAATGGTAAACAAAAACATATACATGGACGAAATGACTGACAGGGCTGTTGAGGCCATTCTGCATACAGCATAGATAATGAAAACCTGACAAGGTCACTAGTAATGACATTTGTATTACAGAACTTACTACACTCAAAGTAAGGTTTACGGGAAAAAAACATGTGTACATTTTACATTTAAAACTCTGCATATCATTTATTTTTCACTCTGATAGATATACCCAGTAATATTTACTGCAACTTTAGTGATATATTCATACTAAAGCTCAACTGCATTTAGATTTCAGCAACTAATTTGTACATACATTATTTTCTGCATTTGCACAGGCAAATTTTATGAAGAAATATTGCAAGTATTGGTAATAAACAAGAAAGATTTCAGCTATTTTATTTTATTTATTTACTTATTTACTTTTGATTTGAATTTTTTTTTGGGGGGGGGGGGGGTTGGGGGTTGGGGAGGGAAGGTGGTGATTTTTTGTTGTTGTTTTTTTATAACACATATAAATCCACGCATCTTTTATAATTTGGACTAATCTGTACCTACATTATTTTCTGCATTTGCACCGGCAAATTTTATGAAGACGTATTGCAAGTATTGGTAATAAACAAGAAACATGTCAGCTAATTTATTTTATTTATTTACTTATCTATTTTTAATTTGAATTTGGGGGTGAGGGGGTGGGGTGGGGAGGGAAGGTGGTGATTTCTGTTTTTGTTTTTGTTTTTGTTTTTGTTTTTGTTTTGTTTTCTATCTTTCTTTTTTTTTTTATTGTGGTCATAATATGAACACTACAGCAAACATATATTGACGAGAAACTGGCATTATAGGGACTTGTCATGTACTTGTATATTACACATTCCTGTGTGCATGGATACTAAAATTTACTTACAAGATAACCATTACTGTCCAGGTCAGTGACATCATTACACATTATATATTTAGATGGACTTATTTGTTGCTTGCATGGAGAATTTTATTACGAAGGTTCTGAGTGAAGTCCAGCCCAACAAGGATTCGATCCATACCTCACGGTTTCACTCATTGTAATACATATGGCTGATCCCCTTCACAATTTGAATTAAACCAAACAGCATGGAAAAATGCACAGAAAGAAACAAATGACTGTGACAGTCCTGTGCTCAGCTGACCTTGGATTCACAGATTGGAGTGGCCCTGTGAACTTAAGAATATTATCAAAGTCTCCTTTGTCTAAGACCATGATGACTGTTTGTAATGTCCATGATATCAGTCTTCACTCAGAGTTCAAGGAGTCATAATTTTTTATATGAAAAGTGACACAATCCACTATTACCAAGGTATTAGCCAATGTGTCAGTTTGACCTTTCAAGGTCACAAGCTCAAAAAAAGAAACATTACCCTTTCTTTTGATAACCTTGTCAAAAAATCAGAAAATGACAGCAGCACCATGTAGCAATAAATTTGTTGCAGATTGAGGCCAGGTATATTCCCAATAAGTTTGAAGAGAATGTTCAGTTTGGTAGCAATAAAATTTTGTGAAAAATTAAATAAAAAAAGAGAAAAATAAATAAAAAATAAAAAAGTTGCAGCATGACCTGGTGAATAAACTTATGGTTTCGGGGTCCCTAGGAATACCCCTATGTAACTTCAAAGCAATTGGACAGGTGCTTTTGCAGAAGATTTTTAAAGTTTTCCTTCTTGTTGATCTTGTCAATGTCTTGTAAGACATCCATGGTACTTGCAGTGATTGACATCCTATTCACTCGTGTATGTATGAAATCTTTCACAATAATTAGTATGGGACTTTTGGATAAATTTCAGAAGTTTAGTTAGTATCTTAGCAACTTGTTTTGAAACAAACTTCTTTGCTGTGATTATTAACTAAATTGGACAGGTTTCTTGTGCATTTTGACAATTGCATAGATAATCAGTAATTTCCTGTGTTCATTTGGTATAACACATTTCAAAACTTTGTTCTTGTCTACTTATTTGTCAATTGCTTCAGTAGATTCTGCTTGCTAATAAGTTTTACATTTCAATTCTTGCAGTATGTTGTTGACATAGTTTGTCTTGCAAGTAAGTACAATGTTATTACAGGGACCTGTTATAAACAGGTCCCTGGTTATTACTTGCTTTGTCAATATGTGTTATGACAAATTTATTATGTAGATCAAGTAATTTACTGCTGCACTTGTTATCTTGAAGCACTGTTTTGTTTGCCTCCATTTTTGAAGATGTCCATTCCTCATGAACTTGATTTTTTCATCAACTTTCTCCATGATTCTGATTTTCCATTCATTAAATACTTCCTTGCAGATTCTTTTCTTGCTACTTTGTTTCTCAATGAAGTTAATTAATCCTTTGTTGATTTCTTCCCTTGCTTTCCTAAAGTTGATGCTATGGCTTTCTCTATGGCTTGGTCCTCGTTGCAACAACTGTCTAAGTTTCTCGTTTTTTATAATACTTAAATTTCCTGTGAGAGCATGTTTGTGGTGTTGATCCCTGTATTCTTTGAATGTTGAATTACATTCAAGTTTGGTTGTTCATATCCCAGGTGTCCAAGTCAACTTCCTTCATAATCTTATTGTATTTGAAGATTTTGTTGCAAATGCTGTTAGTATATTTGTAAGTAACTGTAATATTATTCTTAATATAACTGTTGACTGAGTCTTTGATGTTCTTAAGTTTTAAAACCATTTGTAGATTAATGTATCCTATTGCTGGGTTTTGTACAATATTATCACTGGATTTAAGTTTCTGTTCTTCCTTTTGGGGGATTCCTTTTTTGAATTTTATTGCGGACGGACAATGGACGACATACCAACCCCCACAAAAGCTCTGCTGACTGACAAGTCAGCTGAGCTAAAAATTCAAATGCAATTTCGTAGCGATTTGTTTGGCTGTCTCAGAGTGGAAGATTGTATTAAGATTTGGTCAAAAAAATAGCCGAAAAAATTATTAGAAAAAAATCAAAACTCACAGGAGCATGGCTATTGGAACAAGCTTGGTAGAAATACCCAAGGTTCATCTCCTCCTAGTTTAAAGCGAATATGGCTGACGGTTTTGGAGAGGTCAAAAATGTGAATTTTCATTGCAATCCCAATTGACTTGCATAGTAATCAATAGGAATACACGCTGTAAGTGACACATACCCAAATTGAAAAATTTGCTAAAAATCGGCAATCCATAGCATCACCACCTAGCGAATACGTTGGTTTACCCCTTATACAAGTTACATTTCCCCCGAGTTCAGGTCAACCTGAATGACAGTTTTGAGAGAAGTTAACAATTGCGTAAGTCACAAAAAAAACAGAAATAAGATCACAGCTCCACCTCGAAGCTGTTGGCTTGGCAATTTCTGAGAAATTGTTCAACATTTGGTCAAAAAATGAACAATAATTCATTAAACTCTAAAAATCACTGTAGCATGACCGCTTGTACAAACTTGGCAAAGACCCACCCAAGGTACACCCCCTATCAAGTTTGAAGTGAATCTGGCCAGTAGTTTTGGACAAGAAAATGTGAATAGTGGACAAGGAGGACAAACAACAGATGCTTAGTCATAACATAAGCTGATTGACAAGCCAGCTGAGCTCAAAATCAGGGATCCAGAGTATAACCACTAAATAAACAAATTTTTAACCCTCCACAAGCTACATTTCCACCACATTTCAGAACAATCTGAGTGACGGTTGTCGAGCAGAAGTCAGAAATAGTGAAAACACAAAACATTTGTAAAAACAAGAAGCCCATGGGCTTCATGATCAGCTGACAACCATCACCAAAAATTATACAATTTCTTGAAATGCATTCCCTTTTTGACCTGCAGAAATTGGTATCACTTGCCTTATTCTTTATCAATTTATTGCATTTAATGTTCTTTTTTTAGTGCTTAATGACCTTAAACAAGAGGGCTGTGTGAACAGCCCGTGCCTCAGCTGATCTTGACATTCATCACACTTGTAGCTCTATGAACTTGGGAAAGGATCAAGAACACCATGTTCTGAGTAAGTCTGACCTTTATACAAGAACACTTACATGTGCAACATCAAAGTTCAAGTAGTTCTCAAGTTATAATGAAGAGTAAAATTCATGTATGTTGCACTGTGATCCCACAAACGAGGTCAAGGTCATTCATGTACTGTCTCAGCATGACCTTCATACAGAATAATTAACATGTGGAGCTAACTCAAAACAGATCTCAAGTTATCAAGTAAACAGTAAATTTCGTGTCAGTTGTCCTGTGAATTAGCATTAGAATGCCCATTGACTTACATCTAAGTAATCAATAGGAAAGCTGCTTGAACGATAAGTACCCGAATTGAAAATCCTTAAAAATCAGGAATCCAAAGCAGTGCCACCTAGTAAACAACTGTTTGACCCTTCCACAACAACATATCCATCACATCTCAGCTTAATCTGAGGGACTGTTCTGACAACAAGTGAAAAATAGCAAAACCATACAAAAAATTCCTGAAAAAGTTGCAGCGCCACCTGGTGAACAAATTGGGAACTAGGTGTCCCCGGGAGTGTCTATGTACGATATCAAAGCAATTGGGTACGCAGTTTCAGAGAAGAAAATTTTTTAAGATTTGTCCAAAAAAAAGAACAAAAAAATTCATTAAAAATCCAAAAATCACTGGAGCATGGGCATTTGAACAAATTGGTAGAAACCCACCCAAGGTACATTGCCACCAAGTTTGAAGTTAATCTGGATGACGGTTTTGGAGAAGAAGTCCAAAATGTGAATTAGCATTAGAATGCACATTGACTTCCATAGTAATCAATAGGAAAGCTGCATTGACCGACAAGTACCCGAATTGAAAAAATCGTTAAAAATCAGGATCCGCAGCATTCCCACATAGTGAATAACTTTGTTTGACCCTTCTACAAGGAATATATCCACCATGTTTCAGCTTAATCTGAGTGACGGTTCTGGAGAAGAAGTCGAAAATAGCTATAACATACAAAAATTCATAAAAAATTAGGAAAAAATTGCAGCGCCACCTGATGAACAAATTAAGAACTAGGAGTCCCAGGGAGTGTTCCTGTGTGATATCAAAGCAATTGGGTGAGCGGTTTCGGAGAAGATTTTTTAAGATTTACCCAAAAAAGAACAAAAAAATTCATTAAAAATCCAAAAATCACTGGACCGCGACCATTTGAACAAACTTGGTAGAGACCCACCCAAGGCACATTTCCACCAAGTTTGAAGTGAATCTGGCTGACAGTTTTTGAGAAGAAGTCGAAAATGTGAATTGTGGACGACGGACGACAGACGACGGACGACGAACGGACGAGGGATGACGGACCCTCAAAAAACCTCAGCTGACTGACAAGTCAGCTGAGGTAAAAATAGGCGAAGGTCACACAACATATAAAAAATTTGACCATTGGTCTAATGCATATTTTGTGTAAACTTTACAGTTGCATCTCAATTTATTAGCACAATAATGAGTTCCATACATGATAAACATTTTACAGAACTTGAGGGAAACCCGCCTGGGGTCCTCAAGGCACTCAAAGGGCCACTTTTTCAGCATGACTAAAACCAGTGCTAGGTCCCACCTGGGCATGACCTGTCGCGTCGTTGGCCTGTCGGTGTAGAAGGACGAAATGAGCGCAGACAGATAAGGATCCTTACTGATGCACACATCTATATGATCTAAGATGCTGGCAAGGGTTGAGGAGATAGCTGATCACCCCCCCCCCCCGCACTGTTCTCAACCTCTTGCCTAAGACTTTCCACTGATTTAACAGGAAGTCAGCAATGTCCGTGATACGTGGAGCCAAAGGGTGAATTCTCCTGGTGGCGCACCAGTCGGAAAACACCTTCCATCAAGCCATGGAGGTATAACTATAAGAGGAGTATATATACCTCCATGATCAAGCCAAGTAAACAACTAGAGAAGAAGATCAAAGCCCACCTCTGGTAATTCTGAGATCGACTCCAAGAAGCCTTTATCAGGGATATGCTGTCAGATAACCACCAAGGGTGGAGGTTGAGCACTCGAGGGTTCCGATGGAGCATGCTAGTCTGCGGCTGAACCAGCAGTTTCGGCCATGCCAGTAATGGTAGTGCAGGCTCAACGCATCAGGTCCACTGAGCAATCACACCGGGGCTGCCAGGGAGCGACCAGGAGCAGATTGCAATCATGGGACCAAACCTGCGCAGTACCCTCGGAAGGATCTGCATGGGCAGAAAGGTGTACAGTAGTCCCTCTTTTGAGCGACCACCCGTAGCGCCGACAAAAAAGCGGTTGTATAATGCAGGTGGTCACTCATTGGAGGAATCGCATATGCACCACCTCAAATCCATGGTGGACTTGTCCAGGTACTTACGTAGCGAGGTACACAAATTTCTGCCACCACCAGGTCATCATTACTGATTACATATGCTTTGAAAAGAAATTATCATTTATCACATTTAACAATTACAACCCTTAAAATCTTTATTTCAATAAAGAACTCTTGTCTGGGTGCTGAAAGATACGTTTCGCAACTTGAAAATATTTGCCGGTCTTGAGCTTTGTCATTTTCCCATTACGCTCAATGGGCCCTGATACATTGCCGGGTACGGAGCGTTTGCTTGCGAAGTAACCAGCTTAAACTGTCATAAAATTGTTCTGACGGCATTACTCACTGTCTTAACTTTATTCTACACACTCGGTGGAGCCTAACTCACCGTAATTCATAAGTCATGTATCAAAATAAGACTCGGCATTTTCCCATTGCCACCACAAGTGTTTTTGGCACCATGTTGACCTCGTTCTGGACCGTGGGAAAAATGGATCTGGCATGCACTTTGTCAGCGTCGGTCGCACGTGCTCAAGCAGGCAAGCACGTGTTTGATTGGGGTGCCTAGTGATTTCGATCAAGCGAAAGTTTTCAACGTTCACTTAATAAATAAACTTCATTGTCATTGTTTTCATGAGCGTGTGAGGAAAACTTTATGGCTGGTATTTTGGATGAAGCGCGATAGCCATAAAGTTTTCCTCACACGCTCATGAAAACAATGACAATGAAGTTTATTTATTATATTTACATTTTTTCCTATTTTTTCGATTTTTGATAATAATTACAAGTGATGCACGATCGCCAAAGAACGTTTTTTCCACATAAATTGCCTTGGTTTCAGGGGGGTGTGATCAATAGAAAGAGAAGCGCTAACCACGCCCCCGTTACCTGTCAACCAGTCTATCCCAAAAGCAACAAACAGGAAAGAAAAATAGTTCCTTTGTAAATGTTCATTTATTTGAACAGATAGCTTTACAAAATACAAGATTTTTTATCCCAAAAAATAACTTACTTGTATACTTTTTCCCTAATGTGAACGAATCTTGTATTTTGTATTTGGATTTATGAATGAAAAGAAAAGTAGTGCCCAATGTACTGGCGTATAAAATTGTGAAGGGGCTGCATAGCTGGCGCGTGCAGACTCGCGTGTAGACGATGTCTTCATGAGATGGTGAGGAAAACAACAGTTCCTATTCTTTCAATGTTAAACAATAAATGGAATGTAAATATTATCAAATATTTACATTCAATCTAACTTTTAGGCCCCTTAAAAAAAATTTCCTGTTTCTCATCACCGCCCGCCCCGATTTTTGGCCCCGCCCCACAAAATTTTTTTTTTTTTATTTTCTCATAAACGCCGTCTGGATGCACACTTGACTTGGAGCAACACGTTTGCAAACCGATCGTGCAGTTGTATTTTGAACCAATATTATATATACTATATTGGGTACTTTCAGATTATAATTTTTTCTTTGATATAACGACATGTCTTTCCTTACGATGTAGTTCCATTGAAATTGGATATTTAAACACCCCCCCCCCGCTAATTTTTTATTATAATAAGTGAACACAAATATATATATAATACTTATGCTACCCATTGACACAAAGAATGTGGTTGTCTAGGTATTCCAGTGATGGTTAAAAATAAAAAAAAACAAAAACAAAAAAAAAACTTCCTCCCGCCCCTAATTTTGAAAAAAAAAATGATGAGAAACAGGAATTTTTTTTAAGGTGCCTTAACATTGCAAGTATAGGAGAGAGCCTGGTGTGTTATGAGACCGTAACACAGTAGCCTTGTGTGTTATGGGACCATAACACAAGTGTCCCGCCCACATTCCAATAAGCCACGCCCACCTGGGCTCCGGAACTTAACACTTGAACATGCTGGGTAAATCAGTTTCTGGACGTTTCTCTTAATTTTATGCATTACATTTCTAAATTTCGTATAATTGAGCAGAAAAATTAAGAGGGAAATGTAAATATAAGCAATGAGGGTCGCTTTTGTGTGTGTTATGGCATAATGACGCGGGTGATTGAAGCTGGCATCGGGCGAGGCGCTCTGGCGTGCGCCACGCCCACGATGTCAGCTTCAATCACGCGCGTCATTATGCCAAAACACACACAAAATCGACCCTCATTTCTTAAAAATATAGTATCATCAAACATGGTTCAATTGGAAATGAGAATACTAAATAATAAAATTTCTGGGATTTCCGCTTATTTGCCACAGTTAGGTTAGGTTTCCCATGCAAAAAACGTTATGACCACGTGGCTCTGGTAAACAACGAAGATTGTTCCGGTCGCTTCCGGCAACCTCCGTCGTGCATTCAGATTTCAAGCATTTCATTTTCAAGATGGATGATGTGAACGAACAGGAGTTGACTGGGAGCGATAAAGTTCCCATCACAAGTAAATTTCTGTGGATCATTATGAAGTTTAGCTCAGAAAACAATCCATAATGTCCCAGCATACAGAGAAAGAAAAAGAAATATGATGGTCGAAATCCTCGAGTCGAGATCCACTATGGAGAGGCCCGATACAGGCAAGAGTAAGCCACATTCACTGCCGTTGACGGCGTTGTAAAAATGTAAATAAATGGGAAGATCCTACACTCGTGAGGAGGAATAGATACTGATTGATCAAATTAAAAATTTTGTTTAAGGTAATTTATCGTAGAAAGAAATCCTTTATTGCTTGCACTCAATAAATTTGACAAGAACCATGTAAATTCTATAACAGTGGATGAGTTGCATGCATGTATTTCGTTGGCAGACTTGCGGCGCAGTGGCCGGATATGGCTTAAATTTGTGTTATGCAGTCGCAAAATCGGTTCATTATGCATGGTCGCTGGTCGCGTTTAACAGGTGGTCGTTCATAAGAGGTAAATTATTTAAGAAAAACAACTTTGGCGACCAAAAGTGGTCTTTCAAAAGCAGGTGGTCTCTCATAAGACCCTGGAGTGGAGTGACCACTCCGTCCCTGCTGGCCGACCTCTCCTCAAGAGTTGATCAACCAAAACCTTTGCATGTCTCGAGACATGCCTCGCATGTATGCGAACATCAGAGTCGTAACACCATCTGATGATGGGTCTGGGCAACTCCATCAGCTTCCTGGACCGCGTCCCCATGGATTTGCCAGATGTCTCAAACCTATATGTGCAAGTTAGAACTTTCTGTCTATCTGTAATATTTTGAAGTTATAAAGCTTTTAAAATTTTAATTGCCCATAATTTGCATAATTTTAAACATCATGACTATTCCAAGTCAGGTCCTTTATTTCACTGGTGGGTCAGTCATAATGGCAAGTTTGGTGGTTTTCGGAATAATAGTGTCCGACAAAAACTCCGGACAAATTTGGTCGAAAAGAAAGAAAGAAAGAAAGAAAGAAAGAAAGAAAGAAAGAAAGAAAGAAAGAAAGAAAGAAAGAAAGAAAGAAAGAAAGAAAGAAAGAAAGAAAGAAAGAAAGAAAGAAAGAGAGAGAGAGAGAGAGAGAGAGAGAGAGAGAAAGAAAGAAAGAAAGAAAGAAAGAAAGAAAGAAAGAAAGAATTAAGACAGCTCCCGAACAGTTAAGATTTACTGTGCAGGTCTCACGCTGTCAGAGAAAAAAGTGCAACATTACATCCTTCAGTACGCAACTTGTTGGAAAAGCCACTGACAGAAGTTTAAACTTCAATCATGTATATTGGGCCCATTCATTAAAGTGTGTGTGTGTGTCAACACACACTTTTTTGTGTTTCCTGAAATTCTTTATTTCTTTCTTTCTTCTTTCCCAGCAAATTTGTCAGACACTTTTCTCGAACACTATTATACATAGAAAGTCCAAACTGAGCATGATTGTGGCCCCATACAGGGACGTGCTATAGCACGTCCCTGCTCCATACAAGGAGTTTGACCGTTTTATATAAAGGAATGAAGATGTTTAAAATTATGCAAATTAGGGGCATTTTAAATTTTAAATCTTGAATATCTTCAAAAGTATAATAGATAAAGATGTCATTTTAACTTCTACTAGGCGGTTAATGACCCATGCGCATCTAATGAATTTATAACAAACGTTCTAGCACTTTAAATTATGCTAATTAGCAGCATTTGAAATTTTTAAACTTGAATATCTTCAAAACTATTATAGATAGAAACGACATTTTAACTTCCACTAGGGGGTTATTGACCATTGCACATGTAATGAATCTAAAGCAAAAGTTGAATCAATTCAAATTATGCTAATTACCAGCATTTAAAATTTTTAAACTTGAATATCTTCAAAACTATTATAGATAGAGATGTCATTTCAACTTCTACTAGGGGGTAGTTGACCATTGCCCATCTAATGTAACTAAACAAAAGTTGAAGCAATTTAAATTATGCTAATTAGCAGTATTCAAAATTTTCAATCTTGAATATCTTCAACACTATAATATATAGAGAAGTCATTCCAACTTCTACTAGGGGGTTGTTGACCATTGCGCACCTAATCATGAATTGAAAATAAAAGTTGTAGCAATTTAAATTATGCTAATTAGCAGTATTCAAAATTTTCAATCTTGAATAGCTTCAACACTATGATAGATAGAGATGCCATTCCAACTTCTACAAGGGGGTTGTTGACCATTACACACCTAATGAATTACAAATAAAAGTTGTAGCAATTTAAATTATGCCAAATAGCACCATTAGAAATTTTAAATCTTGAATAACTTCAAAGCTATAATAGATCGAGATGCCATTTCAACTTCTACTCCTGTGTTATGGAATAGTTGTACACTGCCATACCAATATGCTTTGAAGACGCACACACTGATTTGCTATGCAGGAAATTCTTTTTCTTTCTTTCTCTCTCTCTCTCTCTCTCTCTCTCTCTCTCTCTCTCTCTCTCTCTCTCTCTCTCTCCTCCCTCCCTCCCTCCCTCCCTCCCTTCCTTCCTTCTTTCTTTCTTTCTTTCTTTCTTTCTTTCTTTCTTTTTCTTTTTCTTTCCCAGCAAATTTGTCAGACACTCTTCTCAAACACTATTATACATAGAAACTCCAAACTTGGCATGATTGTCGTCCATACAAGAACTTTGACTGTTTTATACAGATGAATGAAGATGTTTAAAATTATGCAAATTAGGGGCATTTGAAATTTTAAATAATGAATATCTTCAAAAGTATAAGAGATAGAGATGTCATTCAAACTTCTACTATGGGGTTGTTGACCATTGCACTTGTACTGAATCTAAAAGAAAAGTTGTAGCAATTTAAATTATGCTAAGTAGCAGTATTCGAAATTTTCAATCTTGAATAGCTTCAACTCTATAATAGGAAATGTCATTCCAACTGCTACTATGGGGTTGTTGACCATTGCGCACCTAATGAATTTAAAATAAAAGTTGTAGCAATTCTAATTATGCTAAATAGCACCACTAGAAATTTTAAATCTTGAACAACTTTAAATCAATAATAGATAGAAATGCCATTCCAACGTCTACTCCTGTGTTATGGAATGGTACATTGCCATTCCAGTATGCTTTGAAGACACACACACACACACTGATTTGCTATGCAGCAAATCATCTTTCCTAGTTTCCTTCTTTCTTTTTTACCAGCAAATTTGTCAGACACTTTTCTCGAACACTACTATACATAGAAACTCCAAACTTGGCATGATTGTATCTCCGTACAAGGAGTTTGACCATTTTATACAAAGGAATGCAGATGTTTAAAATTATGCAAATTAGGAACATTTGAAATTTTGAATATCTTCAAAAGTATAATAGATAGAGATATCATTCCAACTTCTACTAGGGGGTTATTGACCATTGCGCATCTAATGAATTTAAAACAAGCATTGTAGCAATTTAAATTATGCTAATTAGGGGCATTTGAAATTTTAAAACTTGAATATCTTCAAAACTATTGTAGATAGAGACGTCATTTTAACTTCTACTAGGGGGTTATTGACCATTGTGGATGTAATGAATCTAAAGCAAAAGTTGTAGCAATTTAAATTATGCAAATTAGCAGCATTTAAAATGTTTAAACTTGAATATCTCCAAAACTATCATAGATAGCGATGTCATTTCAACTTCTACTGGGGGGTTGTTGTCCAATGCGCATCTAATGAATCTAAAACAAAAGTTGTAGCAATTTAAATTATGCTAATTAGCAGTATTCGAAATTTTCAATCTTGAATATCTTCAACACTATAATAGATAGAAATGTCATACCAACTTCTAGTAGGGGGTAGTTGACCATTGCGCACCTAATGAATTTAAAATAAAAGTTATAGCAATTTAAATTATGCTAAATAGCACCATTAAAAATTTTAACTCTTGAACAACGTCAAAGCTATAAATGATAGAGATGCCAGTCCAACTTCTACTCCTGTGTTATGGAATACTTGTACATTACCATACCTTTGAAGACACACACACTGATTTGCTATGCAGCAAATCATTTTTCCTAGTTAAAGTGTGTGTGTCAACACACACTTTTCTGTTTTTCTTCGAGTTCTATATTTAAAGTGTGTGTGTTTACAAACACTTTTTTGTTTTTCCTGAAATTCTTTATTTCTTTCTTTCTTCTTTAACGGCAAATTTGTCTGACACTTTTCTCGAACACTATTTTACATAGAAACTCCAAACTTCGCATGATTGTACCTCCATACAAGGAGTTTCACTGTTTTGTACAAAGGAACGAAGATGTTTAAAATTATGCAAATTAGGGGCATTTGAAATTTTAAATCTTTAATATCTTCAAAAGTATAATAGATAGAGATGTTATTCCAACTTCTACTCGGGGGTTATTGACCATTGCACATCTAATGAATTTAAAACAAACATTGTAGCAATTAAAATTATGCTAATTAGCAGCATTTGAAATTTTAAAACTTGAATATCTTCAAAACTATTATAGATAAAGACATCATTTTAACTTCTACTAGGGGGTTATTGACCATTGCGCATGTAATGAATCTAAACAAAAGTTGTAGCAATTCAAATTATGCTAATTACCAGCATTTAAAATTTTTAAACTTGAATATCTTCAAAACTATTATTGATAGAGATGTCATTTCACTTCCTCTAGGAGATTTTTGACCATTGCGCATCTAATGTAGCTAAAACAAAAGTTGTAGCAATTTAAATTATGCTAATTAGCAGTATTTGAAATTTCTTAATCTTGAATATCTTCAACACTATAATAGATAGAGATGTCATTCCAACTTCTACTAGGGGGTTGTTGACCATTGCGCACCTAATAAAATAAAAATAAAAGTTGTAGCAATTTAAATTATGCTAAATAGCACCATATGAAATTTTAGATCTTGAATAAGTTCAAAGCTATAATAGATAGAGATGCCATTTCAACTTCTACTCCTGTGTTATGGAATAGTTGTACATTACCATACCAATATGCTTTGAAGACACACACACTGATTTGCTATGCAGCAAATCTTCTTTCTTTCTTTTTCTTTCTTTCTTTCTCTTCCTTCCTTCCTCACTTCCTTCTTTACCGGCAGATTTGACCAACACTTTTCTCCAACACTATTATACATAGAAACTCCAAACGTGGCATGATTGTACCTCCATAAAAGGAGTTCAACCGTTTTATAAGTATTCGAAATTTTCAATCTTGAATATCTTCCAACACTATAATAGATAGAGATGCCATTCCAACTTCTACTAGGCGGTAGTTGACCATTGCGCACCTAATGAATTTAAAATAAAAGTTATAGCAATTTAAATTATGCTAAATAGCACCATTAGAAATTTTAAATCTTGAATAACTTCAAAGTTATAAATGATAGAGATGCCATTCCGACTTTTACTCCTGTGTTATGGAATATATATATATATATATATACTTTATTTATTGAGGGTGGCCCAGTTAGCATTTCTGTTCATCTCCCCTGAGGCCCTCAAGGAAAATTTGTACAATATATTTCATACACATGTGTAACAAGAACAGCCTAGCTGACAATCATTGCTAGGTTACATCAATTCAAGCCAAATTATCTAGCAGACAACAAGTAAGTTGTACAGTTCCATTTAAAAGCATCCAGTGTCTTTGCATTTTTCACATCTTTTGGCAGCTGGTTCCAGATAGTAGCCCCACTGTAACTTAGGGATTTCTTCAGTATTCCAGTTTTGGGTTTTTCCAAATATAAACAGTCATTTCTAGCAGATCTTAAGTCCACTGAGTATTGAGCTTTAACATAGGAGAACATGTTAGTCATATAACTGGGAACCATAGCATGTAATGATTTATATACTAGTGACGCTTTTTTAAATAAAATACGTTCTTCTATAGTCATCCAGTTCAGCTGGGCCAATAATTGCTTGTAACTGTAGAATCCATGTACACCTAGAACCAAGTAAGCTCCAACCTTATGCAGTCGTTTAACCTTTTTCAGTAACTCCTGGTTACAGTTTCCCCAGATAGAACAGCAGTAGTCAATGTGAGGTAATACATATGCATTGAAGTATAATTTCCTAACTTGCAATGGCAAGTAGTTCCTAATTTGATGTAAAATTCCTAATTTTGCTGCTATCTTTTTACACAGTTGTGACACATGGACATCCCATGACAGAGTGTTGTCAATATGCAAACCCAATACTTTATGATGACTCACATTCTCTAATAGATTGCCTTGCAACTGAACTTTAAGTGGTTGATCTCTCAGCTTTGAGGATTTTCTTTTTGTAGCCAATAACATAGATTTGGACTTCTGGCAGTTAAGAGGCAACCTGTTACTTGAACACCACTGCTCAGTCCTTTTAATTTTCCCATTCAGACTTTTTTCAACTTCAGTTACTGTTTTACCAGTAGAGTGTATAGTTGTATCATCAGCAAACATGTGCAAATCTTGGTCCTTCAGATAAGATGGAAAATCATTGACAAAGATCAGAAAGAAAAGTGGACCAAGAATGGATCCTTGGGGAATACCATATTTGACTTTCTTTAGTATTGATTCATGGCTATTGAGACACACTTTTTGGTACCTGTCAGATAAGTAAGAATTGAACCAGTCATGACTACCAGGACCACATTTATAAATTTTAAGCTTCTGTAACAGTAAGTTGTGATCTACAAGATTGAATGCTTTTTTTAAGTCCAACATCACGGCACCAATTAACTGACCATCATCTATTGCATGATACTATAGGTCACACATTTTGCTAAGACTAGTTTCACAAGAGTGACATGCACGGAATCCAGATTGACAGGCACACAAAAGGTTATACTGTACTAGAAATTCATAGAAGCATGAGTATACATGCCTTTCAAGTAACTTTGACAATGCACTTAGAATAGATATGGGGCGGTAGTTATTTATATCCATTTGATTACCAGCTTTGAATAGTGGGGTGACTCGAGCAAGTTTCCAATCCTGAGGAAATACATTGGATTCAATGCTGAGATTAAAAATCTTAGATAGAGGAGCTGCAATACTTGCTGATACTAGCTGCAGGAGTTTGACATCCAGTCCATCTGGCCCTTTAGCTTTTTTTGGATTCATTTTTTCAAGCAAAGCTTGAACTCTTTCAGTACTTATT
Organism: Hermodice carunculata; assembly: GCA_964020975.1. NCBI lineage: Eukaryota > Metazoa > Annelida > Polychaeta > Eunicida > Amphinomidae > Hermodice > Hermodice carunculata. The sequence continues at coordinate 85,732,639 of OZ026627.1, read as the reverse complement.
TCAGGGATACAAAATTGGACATCCTGAGGTACTGTACTATTTACATGAGAAGAGAGATTATCATGTACACTACCATACCAATATGCTTTGAAGACACACACACTGATTTGGTATGCAGCAAATCATCTTTCCTAGTGTTTATTATTGCCCTTGTTTGTGGAAAGTACTTAAATGACTTTGGAAGATTACTTCAAACTTTTTCCTTTGTAGGCAACTTCATTGGCATCTTCAACTCAAAAAAAAAAAAAAAAAAAAAAAGAAAAAAAAGAAACATAGCCATGATGAGGAAAACACCCTGCTGAAAGAGTGGCTGAAATCCCAAATTATATCTCACAGCTGCTCACTGTGAAGACCTTGCCTATATGTCAGCAAGCATATTACTTACACTTGAAACAGGCTGAGTTTCTGGGCTGGTCCCTTTGTTCTATCCTAGAAAAGAAAAATAAATAAATGTTAAACCCAATGAAATATCACTATACAGGTGTATACATGTACATGTATTGGCAATATAACATTTTTTCTGGACAAATACCAGGAAAAAAGTTCATTACAAGTGTGTACAGTAGAATCTTGAATTAAGACCACCTCCATAAAGAGACCAACAAAAACTAAAAAAAAAACAAAAAATGGTTACCCCTGGGTTGCTAACCCATACTGGGTTACATAAACACAAGGGTCAGTATGCAGATAATGGCAAGTGTAAGACCCAGAAATATAAGTAAATAAATGTCAACGCATTGCAATAGCCCCACACAGAAAGATGCACCACATGATAACCATGATATTGACAAAACATGTATCATTGAACAGTTTAATATTGTCTGGTTATATTTACATAAAATAAATACATGTATCGGTATAAAATTTGCAGCTATTGTCATCTTTCATAATTCTTAATGTCAGTCTGGATTTGTTCCCTTTTTAGTTCCTTTGGTGACTGGAGATGAAATGTTCCAAATGAGCTCCAATGGGCGGACCTTGGTGATGTCAGTTTTGACAGGTAGAATATGCATCTGCCATTTCTTTATGTACCTCAACAAATGTCCCACCAGTTTGACAGGATGCAGACATTAGTGGACATGAATTCTCTGTCCATAGGAAATAAACACATGTTAATATGTACATTTAATATCCCTCAAACCTTCACTACCTTTGTAATATTACTCCAATAATATACACATGCACGTGTGATATATATTACTTTATCATGTGTATTTTACTTTACTATATATATATATATATAACGGTATAACTCCATCCGATTACTGAAAAACACTGTGAATGACAAAAAGAAAAGTAAACTATGTCTTTCATTTTTAAAACTTCTTTTGATTTTTGATAAAGTCATAATAATAAAAAATAAACATACCAAGTATACTACAATCTTCATTCATTCCTACTTTGGTTGATGTTTCTGTATGGTCAGGTTGGAATGTTAGGGCTACCTCTGTATGTGCACTACAGACAGTCTGTGTTGGAAGTGTGTTTGCCTCTGTGAGTCCTGACTATACGGAACATGGAAATACATAAATTAAAAAAAAAAAGCTTTTGATTGTTTGGCAAACAAGGCTATTATCTGCACAAAACATCATATACAAGTGGATAAAAAAGATGAAAGTATTCAATCGACTCGGGGCTGTCACCAAAATCACCGAATCACCACAACCACATCCATGATACTGATAGGTTGGACAAGGAAGCCATGTCAGGTGGTGCAACCTACACATACAAACTTGCTATTATGACTGTAAATCTAAAGCAGGGATCTATGTCCCATTATCATTGGAAGTATACCTTATTACTCAACTGATTCATGATATATCTTTCATTCCTTGATTTGAAATTACACTTTAACAATGTTCACAGGTAAGTTTTGTCTGCTGTATTTTCAGACTTTGAGATGCAAATATCCAACATGCTGGCTAATTACAATCACACCAAATGTTTTTGCCTTCAGTATATTACATTTAACAACATGATAAAATACAAATTGATTTTCATGACATCGACTATAAGTAGATTCAAGCATATATCTAAGCTTACCTCTCATTTCTTGTAGGTCTACACTGTGACGACACTTTTTACTTGGAGTCAGACTTACTGTTTTTTCTTTAGGTGCCAGACTTTCTTTTCTTTTTAAGAAACAGTTCTTTTCCATCTCTGTTAGCACTGTGGGTATTGGGTCGAGATATTCTCAAGTTGGTTGATCTCCACCAACAAAATGTTTAGTACACACATAGATATGCTTGGTGATGTTTTCTGTTCCAAAATTTTGCAAACTGCAAAATTAGATCCACTTGAGATCACATTCCAGGTTTGCCTTGGCCTTTGGGAATGGGATAAAATGAACGCCCTTCACACTGTCTCTTCTGTTGATGTACTGTTGATATGAATGGTGGCAGCTGTAGGTCCAACAGTGACTAGTTCCTCAAAACAGGTGGTCTTTCATTAGATGCATACAGCACAATGTGTAATACAGGAGTCTTTAAAAAAGTAGTCTATCATAAAGAGTTGGTCTTTATTGCAGATACCACACACTGTATACATATATGTGGTTAGCAAAATAAACAAGCAAATAAATAAATTAATTAATTAAAGAATAGAGGCAAGTTGGCAAAAAGAAAAAAACACCCAACCACACCACAAACTGACAAAAGACTGATGTAACAAGACATTACAAATACTGACAAGAGGCTGAACTAACAGGACATGACAAAGACTGTCATGAGGGTGACCTAACAGGCCATGACAAAGACTGACAAAAGGCTGACCTAAGGCTGACCTAAGAGAACATGACAAAGACTGACAAGAGGCTGACCTAACAGAACATGACAAAGACTGACAACATGCTGACCTGACAGGACATGACAAAGACTGACAAGAGGCTGACCTAACAGGCCACGACAAAGACTGACAAGGGGCTGATACAACAGGACATGACTAAGACTGACAAGAGGCTGACCTAAGAGAACATGACAAAGACTGACAAGAGGCTGACCTAACAGAACATGACAAAGACTGACAACATGCTGACCTGACAGGACATGACAAAGACTGACAAGGGGCTGATACATCAGGACATGACTGAGACTGACAAGAGGCTGACCTAAGAGAACATGACAAAGACTGACAATAGGCTGACCTAACAGGCCATGACAAAGACTGACAAGAGGCTGATAATGAGAGGACATGACAAAGTCTGAGAAGAAGCTGACATAAGAAGACATGACAAAGACTGAGAAAAAGCTGACATAAGAGGACATGACAATGACTGACAAGAGGCTGACCTAACAGGCCATGACAAGGACTGACACGAGGCTGACCTAACAGGCCATGACAAAGACTGACAAGAGGCTGATAATAAGAGGACATGACAAAGTCTGAGAAGAAGCTAACATAAGAGGACATGACAAAGACTGAGAAGAGGCTGACCTAAGAGAACATGCCAAAAACTGACAAGAGGCTGACCTAAGAGAACATGACAAAGACTGAGAAGAGGCTGACCTAACAGAACATGACAAAGACTGACAAGAGGCTGACCTAACAGGCCATGACAAAGACTGACAGTCTAATCTAAAAGGACATGACAAAGACTGAAAAGAGGCTCACCTAACAGAACATGCCAAAAACTGACAAGAGGCTGACCTAAGAGGACATGACAAAGACTGACAAGAGACTGACCTAACAGTACATGACAAAGACTGACAAGAGACTGACCTAACAGGCCATGACAAAGACTGACAAGAGGCTGACCTAAGAGGACATGACAAAGACTGAGAAGAAGCTGACCTAAGAGGACATGACAAAGATTGAGAAGAAGCTGACATAACAGGACATGACAAAAACTGACAAGAGGCTAACCTAACAGCACATGACAAAGACTGACCAGAGGCTGACCTAACTGGACATGACAAGGACTGACAAGAGGCTGACCTAACAGGCCATGACAAAGACTGACAAGAGGCTGACCTAAGAGAACATGCCAAAAAATTGACAAGAGGCTGACATAAGAGGACATGACAAATACTGACAAGAGGCTGACCTAACAGGCCATGAAAAAGACTGACAGTCTAATCTAAGAGGACATCACAAAGACTGACATCAGGGTGACCTAACAGGCCATGACAAAGACTGACAAGAGGCTGATACAACAAGACATGACTAAGACTGACAACATGCTGACCTGACAGGACATGACAAAGACTGACAAGAGGCTGACTTAACAGGCCATGACAAAGACTGACAAGAGGCTGATCTAAGAGGACATGACAAAGACTGAGAAGAAGCTGACCTAAGAGGACATGACACAGACGGACACGAGGCTGACCTAACAGGACATGGCGAAGACTGACAAGAGGCTGACATAACAGGACATGCCTTCAAGGATGCTGGAGTAATATGGACACCAGCAGTTAAACTTGCAGTGCCTATTTGTGATGGAGTCAGCAAACTCCTAGCTATGTGCTGATTTTATTTGGCTTTTATTTCTTTACAATTATGCAGTTTTGTGATGTAATTATTTCCAATACTCTGGCAAATGCAAAAAATGGCTGAAAAAGATGACAGGCAGACCTAACAGGACATGACAAAGACTGATAGGACGCGGACCTAACAAGACATACCACAGACTGACAAGAAGCTGACCTAATAGGACATGACAAAGATGAACAAGAGGCTGACATAACAAGACATGCCACAGACTGACAAGAGGCTAATCTAACAGGACATGACAAAGACTGACAAGAGGCTGACCTAACAAGACATGACACAGATTGACAGATTAGACCATGACACACAGTGACAAGATCGGGTTATCTACTTGACCAAAAGTGGCAACAAGCTGGCTTAACAGGAAATGACATGGACTGTGTCCACGTGTCTGAAATCTACCATTTACTCTCACAATAAGCCTGTGGTTTACTGGGCAAGGCACTGATCGTGTTGTGTAAATAAACCATAAGAGAAGCCCAGATCAAATGAGAGCACTCTTATCTAGCATATATTGTGGGACAAACTAAGTGCAAAACCAAAACAACTCATAACGAAAGGGGGAATATTGGACCAGCTCAAATACCAGACCTGTAATATCATACTATGTGTGGCCCTGTGTTCAGAGACTTCAAGGCAGGATTAGTCCAGCTGCCGCACGATTGAACTTGGTTAAAAACTACACATACCTTCAAATTAAGTCATGGTGATACCAAAATCTAATCAATTCCATCTGCCAGGTAGGGTAAGCGCAGTTTTAAATTTGAGCAAAATACATGGAGGCATTCTGTAGATATCGCGGTAACAAGAATGTGCACATCTGGACGGACATCCGGATGGACAGACAATCCAAAAACAGAAAGGGTCCCCCCATGGGGAAGACCCTTAATAAAGAAGATAAGGCACAGGTAGCTGGGCTCTGGCCAAGCCTAAAATCAATTCTAGGTCTGAGTCCAGACCAAAGTTCATGCAGCCCAGAGCAGAGTGTTATAAGGAATTTGAGCAACTGCTGTATGATTAAAGGAACTGCAGAAAGTCTTGCCCCATTAAACAAAAGTTACCTGTGAACCTGATGCATTGTAAGACAAGTAAAGAGTACTGATTATGGTATTCCATTGGTATGATGATCTGTGCATAAGGACTTCCGAGTAGTTCCTCTATTAACACTTCTTGCCAGTATACCTCTGGTGATCAAAAGTAATATACCAAAAAGCATACACAAATTTGCTGCAATCAGGATTCTGGCCTGGTGGACACCAAGCTGTTAGTCTGGCAGGTCCATCTAAGTCCAGCTGGCCTCATTCATGTCTGGTCTAGTCCAGGCCCATTTTTGGATGATCCCAGGTTCAGTCCTGCTCCTGGACTGGAAAACAATCTCCAAGAAGCCAAGGCAGCCTGGCATTCAGCAGACAAAATGTATGAAAATATTCTGCAAATTTCTTTTCTTTAAAAACGAGTAAATTCAGCAAAGCTGCTTTGAGGATGACAGGAATAAAAAACTTGTTCATGTACATACCACATAAATATGTTAAAAGCTCTTGCTTGAAAAGTGATGTGAGGGGATGAAAATTTTGAGGGGATGAAAATTTTGAAGAAAACATTAAGTCCATAATGCCCTTGACCATGCCAGTTTCAAATGCAGGGACATAAACCAAATGAGATGGTGCCATGGTGCATGTTGACCCGTTGACTCATCTTGGCATTCCAGTTTCCACGTGATACTACTGGCCTAGGCCTACTTACCTGCTTTGAACAGAATCTCCACATGCACAAGTAGGGGTGAAATGATGCATCGGTGCATTGGCTGAATTTAGCTTATGATGCGACACACAATACAAGCAAAAAAAAAAAAAAAAAGAAAAGAGATTCAATTGGATACAAAACAAATACCCCGACTTTGTGTCTAGCAATCATTGAAGTCCCATCTATATTGATATTGTGTTTCTTCAGCACATGCACATAGCCTCTGACCTAGAAAATAGAACTGTTTATGCTCTGTTTCTTTTGATCCTCTGTTTTGTAGCCATCAAACGTCCTGTATTTTGTGGTGGTGACGCTACTTTTGCCAGCCTCAGCAGCAATGATATCACCAGTGTGAAAGCATTTTGGCTTCCGGAAAGTGATAAATACAAATGGAGTCGAAACTGCAGACAAAACCAAATGTGTTTGCAAACACTGCAACACTGAAATGAAGTGCCCACGATCTGCCACGAATATGGCTACACATATGAAGAGACACCACCCGTTTGTTGACATCAGACTTGTGGAAACTGAACATAAGTTAGACGCTACTTCAACTACTAGTACACAGGGCACAATAGCTTCAACACATAGTGGGGGTGGACATAGTGGTGCTTCAAATGGTAGTAAATCCAGCATGTGTCAGCTTGCGATAAGAGACGCTTTCAAAACAAGACTGTCATTCAACTCTGTGCGTGTGCAAGCCATTAATAGATCCATTGGAGGTTTTTATGGGTATGGACCTACGCCCATATTCCATAGTGGAAAGTGCAGAATTTCAACAAATGTTGGGAACTTTGGAGCCCTGGTATGCCACACCATCAAGATCACATTTTGCCCAGAAAGTTATCTCTGGACTTTACAAAGAAGCCAGGAATACTGTGGAAAATGATCTGAGTAAATGTCCTCTCATAGCTATCACAACAGATGGATGGACTTCTAGGGCTAAAAGCAGCTTTGTTAACATTACAGCACACATGGTTGATGGAAACCTTCAGCTGAAGGACTATTTTTACACATAAGGCCACTGAATGAATCTCACACTGGAGAAAATATAGCAAAAGTCCTTCAAGAAGCAGCAGGTGAGTGGAATTTGCATAGGGATAATCTTACAATTCCCATTGTTACTGACGATGCCAAAAATATGGAATGTGCAGTACTCCTTGCACCATGCATGGGACCACATACAGGTTGCTTCGCCCACACTATAAACTGACCTGCCAGAGAGACTTGCAGGTAAACACTTTAGCTTGGCTTCTGGCTCCTGTCAGGAAAATTGTCTCTTACTTCCATAGAAGTAATGCAGCTACAACTCTGTTAACTCATTCCATGCCAGTCCCTGATTTTTGTGTACACTTACCTAGATTTAAGATGCCAATTGCATAATTCTTTGTTAAAAGAGCTTTCGCTCAAATACCAACATGCCCATACAATGTAGTCGTAAGTCAGTGGTTCTGGCACTGACCAAGGCTTGTTACCATGGTATGGAATGAGTCAAAGGTTAAACAGGAGTCACTTCACCTGCCGGCTCATAAACTGATAATTCATGTTTCCACACGCTAGAATTCAGCATTTGACATGTTACAATGTTATATAGAACAGCAAGCAGCAGTAATGGCTGTCCTCATAGATAAAGACATTCTTAAAAACTTGAGTGATGTGCCAACACTGTCTGAGCAGGACACTACGCTACTAGAATACATACACATACCAGAGCCATTGAACACTTTCACTCACTTCTATGTGATACACACACGCCAACAGTGCGCCTTATTCTTCCATTGAAGGAGCGTTTGCTGTCCCACATAGGACAGTTGAATGGTGAAAATTTGTCTGCTTCCTTCCATGGAGTTGTCAACAAAATCTACAGTGGTCCCCCTCTTATAAGGCCACCCCAAATGTACCAGAAATGTGGCCTTATAAGAGGGGTGGCCTCTCTTGAAGGGGAGTATATTATGGAAATATGAAAACTTTGCGAGGCCAGTGACGGAAAACGTTAAAAAATAAAAAAAAAATATATATATATATATATATATATATATATATATATATATATATATATATATATATATGTATATATATATATATATATATATATATATATATATATATATATATATGTATATATATATATATATGTATATATATGTGTATATATATATATATATATATATATATATATATATATATATATATATATATATATATATATATATTATGGAAATCCCATACTTGCTGCTTTGGAAAAGTGGCCTTTCTAGAGGGGGTGGTCTCTCTTCAGGGGGGCCTTATAAGAGGGGGACCACTGTAATGAGATCTTAAGAAAAGATACACTGATGGAGATATTGAGTTTTACTTGTGTCAGTCTGCAGCCCTAGATCAACGCTTCCACTCAATTCTAATGTTGACAGATGACAAGAAATTTGCTGTCTACAACTCACTTGTGTTAAAGTGTCAAGAGCATAGTGACAGACCAAACATTAAGGTAGAACCAGGCACTATTAACTTTAAAGTATATAATATGTATATGAAAAGATGTAAAGTATTAATAATAAATTAATAACTGCTGTTTTGATAAAATTATGAGATATGTTTTCAGCTGTTGTGCATACTGCTGATGAACAGTGGTGGTGTTAACTTGAGAAGTTGTGATTACTGCAAGTCACTAAGAAAATAATTCAAAACAAATCAGATTGATGTATCTTTCAGCCTTTTAAAGTGAAATCATGACATGCACAATTTTAGCAAGTATATCAAGCCCTCTCTAGCCAATTTATAGCCAATTCTGAATTTCTGTAAAATATCTGAAACTCCCAATACTTGAAAATTTTAATGTTATAAAACTGTGAAGTTGTAAACACCTTAGCCAAGACCAAAAGTTCAAAAAAGAGAAAACTGAATTTTAGGATTTGGCATACAATTACGTGTATGATTTCTTGCACTTAGTTTTGGGAAAAAAGATGAAAGTTTGACTACAGTTTGGATTTTTTTTCTTTTCAGTTAATTAACTTTATTAAATAAATGGTATTTTCAATGTGGGCCTATATCTTGTGTTGCAGGTTCTTGAACAACGGGCTGGGTTGCAGCCATAGCCTGCCTGCATGGCTAGCCTGGCTGGCCACCACTGGTAATTGGCAGAGTCCAACCTCCACTGGCAGAGTCCAACCTCCACTGAGAAAACATAGCCAGAAGAAACAGCAATTTCAAAGTCACTTTGGACTCCCAAAGCTGGATCTAACTGATTTGCAAGAGCACAAGAGTCCAGAATGTCACTTGGTGTACCTGCATGTTACACCGGGCTTATTTGTACATGCAGGCTCTATTGCATAATAATTAAGTCTGTGTCTCATTTGCATGGTTAATTAACAGCATCCTGAAGTAACCAATGATAGTCACATCCACATGTACAGGGCATGTGCATCTTTGCTCTTGGCTACTAAAAACTGAGATGCATCGATCTGTAGGAGATCTCACTTTGCTTGGTTTACTTTTGAATTCTTTAAGCTTAACTCAGCGAGAAAGTAATTTATTTGCTATGTAATTTTTTTTCACAATGGATTATCGACGTTGGTGACTTTGGGACAATTTTTCAATGCTGTGATGTACAATTGGATTGTGAGTACCGGTAGTACTTAAATGCAAGGGCCATCAAGCCCATAAAAGATTGATAGAGGAGCCACGCTGTGTGTGGCAAGGAAAGAGAAAAGCAACAGACAAAGCTGCTACTCTGGTGGCAGCGGAAGCAGCAAAGCCCAAGGCTAAACACGGATGCCTGAAAAATGTGACAGTGACTAGCGCCAGCAACACAGAGGTACAAGATGCTAGGAGCAATACCTTGACTGTCAACCACGATGCAGCCCGTGGTTTCATACTGTCAGCTGGCAGAAGCTTTGGAGCAACCCTCCTAGGCCCAGGATCTGCAGGTAGAGAGGAGAACTTAGGTCAGTTTTGAGCAGTCATCATCACACAGACCAGCTCATCTGCAAGACAGTCAAAGACGGGATTACATGGATTGTCAGCCAGGTTTGGTCAACTCCATTAGTACGGTCGATAGCTTCTCATCCCGGTGGGTTTATATCTCCCTCAGTCAGTCAAAGAGCATATATACAAGGGTGAATTTGTGGAATTCACTGATCGCTTACTGCCACACAACAGGTAGGCAGCAGAGGCAGAACATGGTTGTCCGCATACATGCAGTCAATCTGCAATTATGCTAATTAGCAGCACTTGAAACATTTAAATGTTGAATATCTCAAATACTATTGTAAATAGAGATGCCAATCCAACTTCAATTTATGGGTTTGTGACATTGCTGCATCCAATGAAACATGAACCAAAGTTGTAGCATTCCAATTTATGCAAAATTAGGTGAATGATCAAATTTAAATCTTGAATAACTTCAAAACTATTATGAACTGAGGTGTCATTAAAACTTCAGTTGATAGATAGTTGCATCCAATGAACCATGAATCAAAGTTGTAGCAGTTTGATTTATGCAAATTAGGCAAATATACAAAATTTAAATCTTTGAATAGCTTCAAAACACTTATAGATTGAGGGGCTCTTCCAACTTGAACTTTTTGACATAGCTGCGTTAAAAAAAAACATAGTTGCAGGAGTTAAAGAAACACTGAATAGGCAATCTTTAAAATTTTTCTGGGTACACAGACTGATTTGCCAACAAGCAAATCAAATTATTCTAGTCTTAATCTTAGTATCTTGCTGGTAGCGGACTGAAAGTGCTTGGCTTTGAATAATCATTTATATTGGAATTGAACACTAAATATTAATAATTGTATCCCTTCCAGGACCCG
>OZ026627.1:85599097-85719097 GCA_964020975.1 Hermodice carunculata | reverse complement strand
CCTTACTAGGACACTGGGGTAATGTTTTTCCCGTAGTAGGGAACTGGAGGCCCTCTCCTTTCTGTATTTCTGATCATAAATGTTCATACTGGGCATTATTTTGGAATATTCTTATTTTCTGTACTCTGTTAAAGCAAAATTATTTCCTGCACTGGTGTACTGGGACATCCCCCCACCCCGTCCCGCGCAGGCTATCCAGTATATATCTGAGTCCCACTTGTGATCTTTTACTGCAAGTTCGGCCACTGTGTAAACAGACCAACCATTGTTAATTGCATGGAGGTGTAAATGGTAAATTGGGTCAGAGGCTATTGTGGTGTTGATTGGGCTTGTCAAAAACTGCTTCAACTCTTGGAGGAATCATCAACGTTGATGATTTCTCCAAGCTCAACTTCAGGTGATGGTGGGCCAATTAATCCAGCTAGTAGGGGCATGGATGTTGTATGATACCTCCATGGTAGGGGGTGGTATATTGTGCATGGTCAACTAAAATGAAAACCATGTGGTATGAGCTAGGTGTGGATGGAGTCATGAAACCACCTTATGTAAATCACTGTCTCAATTATCAGCACTTATGTTGTAACTGACTGCAATGCATACATCAAATACTTATGTAAATGGTAAACTGGGTCATTGGTTGTGTTGTTGTATTGTTGGTGTTGATACAGCTAGTAAAAAGCTGCCTCAACCTGGTGATGGGGCCAATTCAGTTAGTGGGAGCAGGGAAGTGCTGTAGCGCTTCCCTGTTAGGGGGTAGTACACTGTGCATGGTCAATTAAATGAAAACCATGTGGTATGAGGTGTGGATGGAGTCATGAAACCAACCTTGCGCAAATCACGGTCTCAATTATCAGCACTTATGTTGCAACTGACTGCAATGCATACATCAAAATACATCCTGGTCAGAAACCAAGATTTCAAGATTTTCAACATTTAATTGACATAAAAATCTAAGACACACATTTTTCTGGTTTGATGTACATGCTGCTCATGCATGGCGTTGCTCCTAAATAGACTAACAGTATATTTAAGAATTGCAAGTTAAACACATTTACAAGTACATCTATGATTTCACATTTAGCTTGTATTTATGTAGGATATATATATATGAAGGGGGAGGGTGTCTCAGCACACTGGTACAGGTAATTATTTTGCTAGAGTACGTAGTACAGAAATAAAAATCTTTCAAAAATTTTGGATAATATGAAGTACTTAAATAAAAGGGCTTCTAGTACGCCAGTACGGTAAATAAAAAGCCCCAGTATGCCAGTATGGGAAACCCCTTTCCCACCCTCATATATATGTGCGTGTGTGTATCTGTGCTGGAAACCTCATAATTTTACCTGGTGGTGGAGCACTTTCTCAGAAGAGAGAGAGAGAGAGAGAGAGAGAGAGAGAGAGAGAGAGAGAGAGAGAGAGAGAGAGAGAGAGAGAGAGAGAGAGAGAGAGAGGAGAGAGAGGAGAGAGAGAGAGAGAGAGAGAGAGAGAGAGAGAGAGAGAGAGAGAGAGAGAGAGAGAGAGAGAGAGAGAAGAGAGAGAGAGAGAGAGAGAGAAGCTAGTTTTAACACAAGTAAATTTTGTTCTTCCTTTGTGCTGATTTCACGAGACAGAGAGGAAGAAGAAAGAAAGAAAGAAAGAAGGAAAGAAAGAGAGAAGCTAGTTTTTACACAAGTAAATTTTATGTTCTTGCTTTGTGCTGATTTCACTCAATAAAGAGAAAGAAAGAAAGAAAGAAAGAATGTTCTTGCTTTGTGCTGATTTCACTCCAACAACTGCTAAATATGTTCTTACTGCAGGACAGGGTATTTTAGGGCCCCCTGTCAATTAAAAGAGCCCTGCTGTGAGCCAAGCCTTTGAAGTATCTCTGCTTGTTCTTACTTGTTCTAGATTTGTACTGACAGAAACAATGAGCCCATGCAAGCTCTCATTATGTCTGAAAAGTTCTTACTTGTACTGATTCAGTACATTCCAGTACATTTCAGTACAAGTGAAAGTACTTACTTCTACTGACCATTGTTGGTTCAGTACAAATCAGTAGAATTAAGAGGAAATAAGGACAAGTCAGCACAGAAAGGTAAAATTGAGTACTTTTTTGTCCTCTTAGTGTTAGGTTCCAAACATGACTTTGACACCTAATTTATTGTTGAATTATTTTATTCAACATCACCAGACCATCTCACATTACGCAAGGCAGCTGCATGCTTTGACACATCTGGGTTGTGGCTGGTCAGCCAGCCTGTCCCAGCACTCGGCACCGCATGCACATGTAGAGTGAGTAGTCAGGCAGAACTAATCAAACACTATTTTGTTTACGTCTGGCATTTTGCATGCAATATTCACAACAACACAGTTGTAAACCACTTTTACTGCAGCTTGCAGGTAGTGTGAACCTCAATAGGCTTAGAAAATGATATGATTAAATCATTTGGTGGGAATCCATAGAAAAAGAATAGGCAGAGCTGTCAAGTGGACAGCTCCCGCCTAAGTCAGAGACGGTCAGACCAAAAAAACGAGTCTGGATCATGACACAAGTGGTGTCATTTGCACTGTGACCATTTCACCTCATATGCATGTTATTGGATGAAGATCGCCACTTGCCCAGTCTTATGCTAAATTTAATTGTTCTCGGCTGTCTAAATCCTCTAACAACCGTGCCATGCACACATAAACATTTTTTATGTGCTCCGGAAATGCTGCAAATTTATTTTAGCTTCCAATTTGGATAGCAACATAATTTTAAAGGATATAAAAAGTACGAACCACCGCAATTGCCAGAATGATGAAAGAAGTCCTACACAGGAATAACTTCGACTTCAACGGCAAACACTTCCTACAGATAGGCGGCACAGCAATGGGATCGGCCATGGCCCCCTCTTTTGCCAATCTTTTTATGTCCTACCTTGAGCAAAAACTCCTCCGAAAGTCCGACACGAAACCAGAAGTTTTCTGGCGATATATCGACGACTGCTTCGGCATCTGGACACGGGGAGAAAAGTCACTTCTTGAATGGAAGGAGTGGCTTAACACACAACACCCAACCATCAAGTTCACGCTCGATTACTCTTACCTACAGGTCCACTTCCTGGACATGACTGTCATTAGAAAACCAAACGGTCAACTTGCGACCACACTCTATTGTAAACCGACAGACACACATAGCTATCTTCATTACACATCATGCCACCCAAACACGTGACACGCTCCATCCCCTACAGCCAATTCCTCAGGGTGATTAGAATATGTTCGGACCCCGACGACAGAGACTTACATCTCGACCGCATGGTCCAACACTTTCTTAAAAGAGGCTACCCGATGAACCTACTTAAGGCCAGTAGAGAAAAAGCTCTCCTCCGACATCGGAGCGAGATCATGATCCCTACAACCGCCATAGGCCAATTTAACAAAATCCCGCTCATACATACGTTCAACCCGCGCAATCCGAAAACCAAGCAAATGGTCCTACACTATTGGGACATCTTACAACTTTCCCGAGATTGCAGAGAGGTCTTCACTGAGAAACCACTCTTCGGGTTCAGAAAATGCGCAAACCTCAAAAATATTCTGGTTAGAGCCAAACTCACATACCCACGGCCCAACAAGGGCCGTGAGGGACATGTTCCAGCCAATCCACACGATCCATGCCAGCGTGAGAACTGTTTTGTCTGCTCCATGATTCGCAAACAAAATACAGCTACGATCTCACACACAGGCCATAAGATCAAAATACCGACAGACACAGACTGTCAGTCCCGTAACGTCATTTATCTCCTCACATGCCTCAAATGTTCACTCCAATATATTGGAGAAACCAAAAGACCTTCCGTGAGCGATATCTCGAACATGAAAGAAACATACGACTCAAAAAACCGAGTCCCCTACTTCACCATTGGGTACAAGCCGGCCATTCGGCCAACAACATTCTGTTCACACAAATCTTGGAAGTTATCAACAGGGACCCATCCCTCGAATCTTCCACCACCTTCCGACGCAAAAGAGAACGACATTGGATCTATAAGTTTCACACCTTGGAACCGGACGGTCTCAACACACTAGGTTGAGGACCATTTTCAATTCCTCTTTGATATAAAAAGAAGTTTATGATCCAGACACATTATCTGATCAGGGAACAGGAAGATTGGAATCTCCCGGTTGGAGATGGTCTTCTCCCATGGGTCCTCACAGAGAAGAAAACCCCTGTGTAACCCCACTTATTAACCAGTGAACATGACCTGTCATCAAACCACATGCCAACACAGTCACCTGTGATGACTGGCACAACCCAGTCCTATACTGTCCAGTAAGGCTGAATGTGCTGACCCATAATTGATGACGTCACAATACAATGTAACGTCTAGATTTCCTCTAGCAATGTTACACGGCCCTATATAAAGGCCATACACACAACGCAGCATTCAGTTTTGATTGAACCACTTGACTGTGGAGTTGAAAGATTTCAACTCTCTGTACTGCTGGGCATAAGACTAGAGTTATGCTCAACCTGTGGTCAATCATTACTCATTAGCCTCTGATGAGTCCAGTGAAGGACGAAACGCATCAGGCTTATTTGGCACACCGTGTATCTGTTCTTATCAACACTTGCCTAGTCTTCTCATTGCTAAATATTAATAAGCTTGATCGCCCTTGTTGGGGGGTTCCCAGCTTGCACTGGGAGGTTCCAGCTGTTCCAGGTTTACCCGTCACATCTCGTTTGGGATGGTGTGAATATTTATATGTTTTGCAGACCTTGAGCCAGGTATATTATCTAGTAGTTCTGTAAATAAGCTATCTTCAAAATTCTAATAGAGCAGCACTGCATTACAAGAGCTAGCTGCCTGTTTTCTTTTTTTCTTTTTTTTCTTTTTTTTTTTGCTGTTTTTGGCTGGTTTTGCATCTGCTGACTGCCTTTGGTTATGAGTTTGGCATAGTCTGGCTCAAGATATCAGTCCTGACATGTACATACATACATGTATAGAGTAGCTAGTAGTTGTCACTGGGGAGTCAGTGGCCATATATATCATCTTTGTGTTTGCCACTGGTGTACAGTGGCAATATACGGTATAGAGTTGTCACAGCTGGTGTACAGTGGCAATATATCATATTGAGTTGTCACTGGTGTACAGTGGCAATATATGACACTGAGTTGTCACCGGTGTACAGTGGCAATATATCATCGAGTTGTCACTGGTGAACAGTGGCAATTAATATATGGTATTGAGTTGTCACCGGTGTACAGTGGCAATATATGACACTGAGTTGTCACCGGTGTACAGTGGCAATATATCATATTGAGTTGTCACTGGTGTACAGTGGCAATATATTATATTGAGTTGTCACTGGTGTACAGTGGCAATATATGATACTGAGTTGTCACCCGTGTACAGTGGCAATATATGATACTGAGTTGTCACCCGTGTACAGTGGCAATATACAGTGTTGAGTTGTCACTGGTCTCAAGTGGCGGTGTTCTGAAGTAGTAAGTATGGTAAATGAACTCCAAAATAAACCATGGCCATCATCCAAAATCTTATTTCTGTCTTTGAGTTGTCAAAATGTCTACCATAACAGACACTATAGTGTGCCAGTGCTCCAGGGCATTAGTAGCCCATATATATGCTGAGCTGTTACACAGTTATCTTCACCCAAGGTACGTCTCCACCAAGTTTCAAGTGGATCGAGTTCACAGTTTAGAAGAAAATGTCATATACAGGCATGTACACTTAGTCTAGTATCCCATACTTACCTTTTGAGATTGAGATTTTTTAAGATTTTGCCACCCCCCCCCCAAAAAAAAAAAACAGAAAGCAAAAATTTATAAAAAGCTAAAAATCCCTGGAGCATAACCATTTGAAGAATCTAGGCAGTTACGCAACAAACTCTTCACTCACACACTTCTTGAGTCATCAATTCTTAAATGAAAAAATAACAGGACCCACTGTTACGAAGATATAAGCAAATGTCAGTTTGACCGTCCAAGGTCATTCAAGGTCCAAATTAACAGGACCAAAAGAAACCCCATACTTATATGGTACTTTTGATTAGTTTTTAAAAGTAATCATGGGCCACAGAACCACCATTACCATGATTTAAGCCAATGCATTAACTTGACCTATTGATCACTTATATGTGTAAAATCCAGCCCTTGACCCTGAAAAAACCCAACCTGTAAAAGCCAGCCCCAGACCTTCAAAACAAATCCAGACCTAAAACCCCCCCCCCAAAAAATAATAATAAAAAAAAAAAAAGTCAAGGGTTTTCCTAGATAAACAAACTTTCTTCTTATCTATACCCCTTCCCCCTGACCAGAGACTAATACCTGTCATGATCTTCTAACAAGCTGGATACATTCAATCAAATTAACCTTTCTTTTCTTTTCTATTTTTTTTTTTTTTTTTTTGCCATATTCAGGGAAATTATCTGGCATCTGAATCGCCAGGCAATGGAAATAATATTAAATGAAATGTACAAATCAGAAATGAACCGTGCCACAGTCAGGGATCCTGCATTTGACCTCCAAGCATAAAATCTTGAAAATTAAAAATACACAAGATTGTTACTTACCTGTGGTATGCAGTGTTTATACAGTCTTTCATCTAGGCATACAGTCTTTGATCATCTAGCCAATTTATAGACATCTAAATTTTTCAAATTCATTCATTTTCCCATCTGCTTTATCAGGAAAAATGTTAGTGACTAATCTGGTTTAATTTCATGACTTTGTCTTCCACAAATTCCATTCATACTTGCTGTGTTCAATTAATACACTAACTTCAAATAGCAAGAACCAGACTGATGTACCCAAATTTTCAGCAATACTAGAGTATGAGATCAACATACACCTGATGTTTGAAACATCAACTGCAGAAAAGCCAAATTATGAAAATTTTATGGTCAAGAAGTCAAGCAGTAAGATCATGGGTTTGGTTGCTTACATGATAACAATCAAGGAAACATCAATTTCCCTTGCAATTAAGTAATGGTCAGAATCCAATCACGTAATACTATATGACATTTACAATTCCATAACCTGACAGAACATTAGACAGTATCACTCTGTCTCCTGGTGGGCAAAATAGACTGAGGGCCCCGCTGGAGACAGAAGGCAAACAAAAGAGAGTCATTTTCCCTGACTGAAAAAAAAAAAAAAAAAAAAAAACGCGTTGCCCAATCAGCTCATTTATGACATTCACAGTGTGTTTACCCCATTACAGCCGGGCTACTAAATCACCCGCAGGTACAATCTGGGGTGTGATCTCATTACCTCGTAAGCATAAAGCAAATCGTAATTGTGTCATCAGCTTGTTCATCGGGATGCCATTTGTGTATTGTAACACTAGCTTTCTCAAGTTGTAACTTCAGCAACTATTACAAGATGGATGAAGAATTAAGAAAAAAGTGAGAGCGACTGAAAAGATGAGTGGCATTAAATTTAAAGATTTTCAAAGGGAAGCAATGAGGACAGCCACAGGGCAGAGCCAGGACACATTTGTTTGTGTGCCAACTGGACGTGACAAAACATTGGGTTATTCTTACCTTCCCAAAATGTTTAAGAAAAACAGTACCGTCATTGTGAATTCACCACTTATTGCCCTGATGAAGGACCAAGTAAAGAGACTTAAAACTTGTGGAACCAATGCTGCCTATGCTGGAGATGTTGATTGCCACGATGGGATCAGAAATGGCAAGTTCCAAATTGTGTTTGCTTCGCCCAAGGCCAAGGTATCTGGGACTCTATGGATGATTTTATCCTCGAATTTTTATTGACAATGCCTACGATGCCTTGTAATTGACGAAGCACATTGTGTTTCTATCTGGCAAGTGATAACCTGATTGTTTTCTTGCTGATGGCCCACAAATTTTGGCAGAGTATGCAATTGAAAGTGAGCATTGCAGCTCCGGGACTGGTATTATCGCCCACAATGTTCCATTGGGAGATGATCATATAGATGTAAAATAAAGAGTAACTTGAACAACGAAGTTTGCTGTTGTCCATCATGAGAAAAAAAAATTTCCCACAAGTGCACAAAATTTATTATAGTTTCTCAGAAAAGAATGACTTGCAGGCCCCGCTAACAGCGCCGGCCGCTTCCCGTGGCCATCATGGAGCACATTTTGACACAAAGCCCATGTGGTCTTACATGTGTATTTTGCGATCAAGACAACTCGATTTAGACCAGAAATGAGCTTGACAGGTACTCCGTGTGCCACACATGGAAACTCCTGAAACTTGTATGTATTTCCCCCTGTAACCATGACCGTGAGTGGCTCGTGCATAGCTATCACTGCATCCACTTTGCATGAGCCAGGGCCCTCTTCTGAGTACAGTCTCTAGTGGGGCGGCAACACAATAGCATAGCCCCCAAGAGAGTGTTGGCTACTGTCTAACAAAACATCTAATCATAATTTAATATAATATATGGCATTGAAGCAATAGAATACAATACACTAGTACCCTCTCAAAGATCATTTCTTGTGACAGACCATGTCTTTTGAACATTGCCCGACCATGATACAAGGTGTCACTTTTTCTAATAAGTTCAGCTTTATTTTAAGACTATGCATCTGTCATATGATACTATTTTGATCCCACTAGGGTGATCTTAAATAACAGGTGGCACTCTATATATTAACAACTACCACTCAACTCAAAATGGTAAGTACCAATGTATGTTGACAGCCCATACTCAAGGTGGTAAGTACCAATGTATGTTAACAGCCAATACTCAACTCAAGTTGATAGGTACCACTGTGTATGTTAACAGCCACTACTTGACTCAGAGTGGTGACCAAATTGACATGGCCCAAGAACATGCCCTGTAAATATTTGCAACAATGTGACTTGTGCTTTTTCTTTATGTTGTCTTAAGCCAGAAATCCAGGTTAAATGTCACTGAAAACAAAATTGCTGAATCCTGTTAAAGGGGCAATGATTCATTATTCATGATAATAATAAACCTCATAATTTTTGACCTGGTGTATTTGCACAGTATTTGTGTGCTCTACACTGTTCAGGAACACCATGAACAACCTGCCTTTCAAGCCCATCTACACCTAAATGTCCTACTTCCAGTAGCAGTCCCCTGGCCTCACACCTATCCATGGCACTTTCCAAATAAATATGTTTAAGTGTGTGAAAATATCCAAGGCTGCTCTGCCCTTATCTTTATTTTTTAATTTTTTCATTTCATTCTACTTGCCACAAACAAGTTTTGGGATTTTGGGACTTGCACAATATGTTGCGATGCCTCCCAAACCCCTGACAAAAATGGAGAACTTTCTTTTCAGGACCAAGACAAAGCCTCCAGCCAGCATCCTACAGGGAGTACCCAGCTTGATGTGATTAATTAACAGATGTAGACAGTGGGCAGCACATCAAAGTCTGCATCTCTGCCCTGGGTTTGCCTTGAAGCTCCAGGTAAGAGTAACTACTATTTATCAGGGACTGAAACCATCATAAAAATATCTGATTCAATGAGACCTAATTGTTTCAATTAAGATACATACAAAAAAAATCAGCTGATGACAAAAACACCCAGATGCAAGACAAGTGTCTCGAGCAAAATGTTCCACGGTATGTTAATAATTCCTTTGGCTATACCCCACACCAGAGAAAGACTGTAATGAGATGGCTGTAGACTTCCAGGTACTTCCACTACTTTGTTTTGTCCTTAAATATCAAGACAGAGCATCAGTTGTATCTGTGTTATATACAGCACAGAGGGGCACAGCATAGAGATGTACCAAGATCACAGGATATGGAAGGACAACAAAACTAAACTGCTAACTTTACCAGGTAAACAGATTTACATGTAGCTAAACAAATTAAGAAATAAACCATACATCGATGATCAAATTGAGTTCATGGTTCTTCCACAAAATGGTTGAGATTCCATTGATGCACATCATGTCATATGTCCCAGGTATAAACACCGCAATTTTTTATAACATTGGGACATATTTTACAGTGGAATCTTGTGACAATTTGTATCACTTTTTGGGACTCAGAACACAATCGACATGCTGCTCTATTGAAAGGTTACAGTAAGAAAGCACACCAAAACAATTATAACAACTAAATGAACAAGCTTTAGCTGTTAAACCAGAGTCATGCCCGGGGGCATGAATGTCTCACCAGTGTAATTCAAGCCACTCCGAAGTTTTGTTGATGGACGGATGGATGGACAGATGGAAAGTGACTGCTTAGTCTTGCCAAGAGCTTATGCTGGCGAGACAAAAAGAAAAGTATACAAACAGAGTAATGTGACAATGTGCCGTACATTGAAGTTTTTAATATAGGGTCAATGGGCCCAGGCACCTGCCAGGAGGGTGGGTGGGTGCCAATATGGGGGTCATGTGACCTGCTCACATGCCTACACAAAGTTCCTGGAATTCTCCCACACTTTGTTATTTTTGAATTTGTGGGCAAAGGGTTAAGTGTGTTGTGTGTGGTAGCAGATTACAAGGAATACTGCAGTTCATAATTCTCCTAACTTAGGTCTGGTGCTTTCATTTAACAGTAACAGACAAGTGCAGCCTGTTTGATTCAATCTGGACTGTTGATCCTTTTGTCTTCACTGGATCTAATGATCCAGTTGGCCAATGGTGTGAGCTGCTTGCAGTGTTAAATCAGACACAGAAAACAACCTAAAGATCACCATGCCGGGCAGGTTCATGTGCACAGATGGCCCACATTGCAGATCAGATGCACATCTGACATCTGTTTCAGACTGAGATGAACCCAGGGACAAGAATAGTCTAGTGTGAACCAAAGATTGTTCATGGTAACACCCCAGGTACTGCTGAGAAAGACCACCCTACCAACCTTCCCCCCATTGAGGATGGAGTTCGTTCGGGTCAGGATATTTTTCTAGGATAAAACTATATCATTAGCATTAATGTACAGAATGGACCATTACTTCTAACTCTAATTAGTTACAAACTGCAAAGTCTCCAGAGAGGTTGGTAGTTTGTTGAGCCCTAAGAGCATTAAGCTGGACATGAGCCATGCAAATAACAGTGCAGCTATCGTCAAGCTAAGTGCCAGCAGTGGTCCAGTTACAGGAATTAAGTAGAGGAACTGGTGCTGGTGCCAGTCAGCATTTTAACTCATGGGGCTGAATTCCAAGAGAATGGAACTTTTGAGGCAGCAGGATCTGGACAATTCAGGGCCGTATGAAATGGTACAATTTATAATGGGTCCTTCTTTTTAGTTCGTACTGAAAAAAGTTGTAAAAGTTGTTTTAAGGGTAAATTATTGCTGAAAATCATATACATAGTGAAAATCTATGCCTAGGCAACCTGATGTTTTAGTGGTGAGGTTTTCTTTGTGCGTAAAGCGCTAGGAAAGATGTAAGTACCAATTAAATAAAAAGCACTTATGTGAGATGTAAATATAATCTGAAATGTTATCCCATCATACATGGGTAAGTTGACACAGAAAATATTGTGTACAAAAAATAGAAAATCCAGAAAAGATGTGAATTCTGCTTATTTAACTTGCATTGTCATACAACTTTCACACAAAAAGAGAAATAAAATGCACTGAACTTGGTGCCCAGAATGCAGGAATTGAAAAATTTTCCCGAGGGGAGGGGGGAGGCATGCCCCCGGGCCCCCCTACAATGGTTGCATGCCTTCAGCACTTGCCCTGCCAACAGTGTCACTAAATGAACTAAATGGCCTCACCAAATGTTTTTCTTTCCTACAGCTCTGCAATTGTGGTACCATAACCCCTCTCCCACTGATAGGATTGTTAAGGATTTGAAGGCTTGAATTCAAGGCTAAAGCTCAGGTTTGGCAGATTCTACTGACGCAGGCTCTGCACAAGTTGAGAGAACGGCAAGACTCACTCACGGGCAGCCCTGTCAGTGCAAGTGATGGCTCTGAATGTTAATAAGGATGGCTGAGAATAAGTATGACACATGCACGGCCTGCATAAGATGGCAGTGCCCATGCACAACTGCCTTCAGGTGATTGTCACCAGAATGACAGCAGTGGATATCATGGAGGTTAAAATGCAGCAACTGGAAGCAGACCTGTTTGTAGCTCAGGTGCTGCAAGAGCTGCAGACAGCACATGGAGAGCTGGCTGCTGATTTACTTGCACAAGGATCCCTAATGAGCGCACTTCAACAACAGCCTGCCTAGCATGTCACCTAACTGTTGGTCAATATTTATAACAGCTTAAAGGTAGGACCTATCTTGTACATGTACAAAAAAAACATGTTGAAATAGTCGACAACACACCAGCCTGAAACATAAAGGGTTCAATAGACGGCAGGTGGATCTGTCAAAGCTGCAGGGTTCGCACCAATGGGACTGGCCTAATATCAATTATGTTCAATGGAACAAACAACAGTCAGCAATCTAAGCATAAATAACAAGTGAATAAACCTTTTTAATGAGAAAAGGGAGTGGCCTCCCCCAACGCGTTTCGGGCCCTGGGTGGCACTTCATCAGGGGACTGGAGGCTCACTCCAATTTATTCTGATCTGATATACAACTTAAGTGCTGATTAAAGGCTCGGTTTTCTGAAGAATCAAACATGAGAACTTTCCAAATGTAGTTTGCTTATTGTGACATCAATGTTCATTTCTGTCCAGTTTATAACTCCTACCACCCACCCCACCAAAAACGTTCCATCCCGTACAGCCAGGCACTACGCTTAAGAGGCATACGCTCAACCAACGATGAATTCCACACACAAGCCAGACAACTGACCACCAATCTAGTGATACGTGGCTATCCACCCAAGATAATACAGGAAGCAATTTCCTGCACTTTCGCACAGCCACGTGCTACGCTCCTTGCATTGAAATGACACACAGCCACAAACACAGACATAATCAACTTTGTAGTAACACACAACTCGGAAAACCCCATCACTAATGCTCTGATTAAAAAATATTGGCCAATATTAAGGCAACATATGGATACGGTCCACATTTATAACAAAACGCATATGATCTCCTACAAAAGACTACTCTCCCTTCGCGATAAACTAGTCCACTCTGATTTTGATAAACTCAAACCAAGACCAGGTAACAGACCACGTGGACATCAGTGCGTGGCCTGTCCATACATGTACATGATAAAAAATTACTCATTTATAAGCACAGCTTCCAAAATCAAATACATCATCAAACAAGAAATCATGTCGCTCTACAAATTTTATATATATCATAGAATGTTCCAAACACCATAAGCAATACGTAGGTCAAACGTCACAATCATTTGTAAAATGTTTTTATGGAGACCGACAAGACATCAAAGACAAAAAGTCGAAATCTATTTCATTGAACCTACAACAATGCCCAGATTCAAACATCATAATATATGAAAAAAAATATATATATATATTGTCATAGCTCATTCACCCATGATAACAGTACCTCATAGGTTTATATCACACTGTGTATACATGTATATAGGAGGAAAACCACACATATACCCTCTCAGAAAAGGCATCAGCTCTTTTCTGATTGCCCCTATTTAGGGCATCCATAGAACAGGAATTCTACTGGATCATAAAGCCTAATACACATGTGAACCAAGTGATCCGGTGGGTCCACTTGTTTACCTCTCCTTATTTAGAAGGAACTTCCATTTCAAGCAGGCAATTTGAAATGGACTGTGATATACAATCACAGCCATGGCACACCCTGTCCTCATGTCATCATGATGCACGTTTTGCGTGACGACGGAAAGTTACCTGTGCATATATATATGGGCCCCCAGCGGTTTTCCATTAGTTCCTAGCGAGTACGTTTGAATGAAACCAGTCAAACTTTTACCTCTTCCATCGAGGCCACTTGCCCTGTTTTATACGTCATAATATGTGGCATGCAAAAATTCTCATGCCATGACAACATAATACGCACAACGCACAAAGCCCCCTGAATTCACGAGCTCAACACGGTAACTCCATCAGGCCTAACCTCCTGGGCAGAGAGATATTAACGTGCTATTTTTGTGAGAAACAATATTGACACAAGCAGTCGCTTTTAAACAGACATGTCACTAAGAAACACAGAGATGATTATGTTTGTACATGCAGTGTGTGCCATAAAACATGAAAGGATAGATAGTTACAGACATCACTTAAGGGACCCATGATGTAGATTTCCAACAGCCTATATGATATCAACCAGGGACTGCAGCAATGAAAATGACCAAATACCACAGACTTTTTGAGGCTGAACTGACAACAGTCAAATTTAAAGTAGTCGCTAAACAAATTAAAGCTGCCACAAGAGAACACTAGGAAAGAGAAATCCCGATAACTAGAAACCCGATAACATTTAGGCCAAGATATTTTAATTAATATGTGGGACAAAGACTGCCTCACTCATTTCCAAACACACTCATTTGGCTTAACAAAATATTACAGGAAATACCTGTACTAAGAAACCATTTATATCTATGCGATGATGTAGATGATGGGTCAGCAACTCCCCCCACTTTTGGCTGATCCTTGCTCTGTACTTTACAGGTCACAGGATAATATAACAGGATGGATTACAACATTGATACATCAAGGGGGACCAAGAAATAGAAGAGGAAACAAGACCAGATGGACATACATTTACACACATATAATATATATATATATATATATATATATATATATATATATATATATATATATTCAAAAGAACTTTTATTACCACAAGATTAAACATGACTGAAATAACTTCATTTGATACATATTTCTTGAAGCGCTCATAAATAAGTTTATACAAAATCAGTAAAGATTATAGGAACTGTAACGCCCCAGCTGGCCAGAAATGAACATTGACATCACAATAAGCAGACTATATTTGGAAAGTTCACATGTATGATTCTCCAGAAAACCAAGCCTCTGATCAGCACTTAAGTTGTATGTCAGACCAGAATAAATTGGAGTGAGCCTCCAGTCCCCTGATGAAGTGCCACCCAGGGCGTGAAACGTGTCAGGGGAGGCCACTCCCTTTTCTCAGGAAAAAGATACATTCACTTGTTGTTATTTATTATTTATCATGCTTAGATTGATAGGTGTTGTTCGTTCCATTGAACATAATTGTACATGTACAACAAGCAAGAACATTTTACAAAAGCCAAGGTGTTGGTTGATGGCTGAAGAGCACTTTTATCAGGTTAACAGTCAATGGAAAAAAGACATGACCACAAATCTGAACAAAACAATACAGCTTACAATCATGATCATATTTCTTTACATCAGTGTGACCAAAATACACCCTTCCTTGCAAGAACTTTCATCAATTATGAATAGATTCTCATTGTTAGTAGCAGTGGTTAGTGTGGGTGAAGGAGAAAAATCTGTCTTCGTAGTTCACACAGTAGAGGGGCAGTGTGGCTCAGAGGATTGTCGGGGGGGGGGGGGGGAGCCCCCAGCCAATCACAGGACAACACAGGCAAGCATAACAGCTAGGTACAGCTATACAGGACAACTACCCAGGTTGGCATCACAAGACAGCAACACAGGCAAGCATCCCATTTGAGTTCAGTACAGTTGAGACAAGATGTGATTACCAGGGTAAATGGGGTCAAGAGTGCATGTTTTATCGAAAGCTCTTTATAAAGGACTGATTTTACATAACAGAATAAAAGATTGGTGTAAATTTTAAGTATTGTGGATCTTGACATGTGGACATAATGCAAGAACATACTTATTGTCCAGTGAGATCAACGCAGACTGTGAGCACTTTGTATGCACAGTGTAGAAAAATCTGAACCTTGATGGATGACCTGGTTCAAGAATTTGTGTCTGTGGATCTTCTGCCATAATCATGAAACATGTCCCTCTGTATCGGGACAAAAATGATCCTGGGAACAAGCAAATATGACAAGGCAAGCAGCCAAGGTAGTAACAGTAAATGTGCGACACATTGTGACCTTGGATAGGTCTCATCAGGCACTGGCAGGGATTTGAAAACGCTTCCATATTTATGATGAGGGGTAACAATTGCGTTGCTACGTTGGGCATGTCTGGGAATAAGCTGCTGATGAGCACCCCACAACAGGTGGAGTATATATGGTCTGCCAGTCACTTCACAGCCAAGACTGTCACATTCCTGATTACTGGAATAATTACAGACTCACAAAGATCTGAAGATTGAGCTGATCCATGCAGTTACTGCATGCATTCTTGAGGATTTTGGAGCCTATTTTCAAAGGCTGCATCAGGCCAAAAGAAAAAAAAAACAAACAAAAGCAAAAAACCTGCATGCTCTTTAAAGGTACAGGTGTCCTTCCACTGCACATGGTCCAGCAAGTGTCATCCAGCCTCAAGCTAGCTTTCCACAGGCTTCACTGGAAACAGTATACCTAGCATGCAAGAGCTACATGTAGGCTATATAAGTACTTTGGATGGCCTTGTTGAAGTGGGTACTAAGAAATGGCCTGAAGAAAATCTAAGGCACTTACTGAATGTTAATTAATTAATAAAGCAGCATCATTAGTCAAAGAAAATTATCAAAAAGCACCCATACAATATGAGGCTTAGCTGACATAAACATTTGAGATGGTAGCATTTTGCTATCAGTTGCCAATTCAAAGGACGGACAACCAAACCAACAACTCTTACTTAAAAAATTAGCTTCATAAGCCTATTATCATTAATGAGAGTGTGTTAGAGGTATCCAGCACAATGGCCACTTCTTACACTCAAGAAAATGAAGAGTATTAAAGCATGTACACTAATGACATCAAGCCACAATATACTGTGAATTCATTTAATTTTGCTGTGTCCTTATTTTCGCTTATTTCGCTGATGCTTCAAAGAGTGAAATTAAGAACACAGTCAAAAAAACTTTTTAAAGTGGCATTGATTGGAAGTAAAACTAAACTTCCAAATTTGAAGTCTCTGTGAAAGGTCCAAAATGCAAAAAAAAAAAAAAAAAAAAACCCCAAAACATGAAAATAAACATATTCACAGTACATGTGCTGATAATGAAAAGAATGATGAAATATGTTTAAACCAATGATGACTTGATCCCTGAATATCTACAATGACACAACATATATGGCTTCTTTCCAATGTCCAATAGACTATATCTAGAGATGGGCATCTGAGTCCCCACACATCAATATTTCTTCAGGTTGGTCTTTTACATCTGCATAATTCCTGCTCAAATCACCCAAAAGAGCATGGAAATTGTCAATGGCCTCAATGCTTCTACTCCTTTTCATTTCCTGTGACACAGCAAAAAACATTTTCAGTCAGAATAGTACATGTAACTAAGACCTACACCACGATAGCAAGTTGCAGGTCAACAGCTTTCTTTGCACATGTTGAATGCATTGTGGCTAACCTAACAAGGAAAACTGTTGACTCAGGTCTTACTCCAACCAGCAAAGGGCTAGTCCAAACAGACTGACACTGCCGTCATGACATTGATCATTCCTGACCCTGGAAGCATGGGACTGGCTCAGCAGAATACAGCTTGGGTGACACACAGACAAGTAAGGGCCCATCTGTCCTTAATGCAGACATGTACTGAGGGACACGATGCCAAAGGTAGCTACAAATGTTTAGACTGAAGATCTATGATGCAAGGCCCCCAATAAAAAACTTTCTCACCATGGAATGAGATGGAAATGACATTAATAAGACAATATGTCTGGCTGCAAATTATCATCAAGTGATAAAGTGAATGGCTTCAAATGTTCATCAAAGTGACATAATGACTGCAGACATGTAACTTTAGTTTTACCTCTTTCAGATGTGACAGGGACTGCATGGTTTGCAAATGTTTGCAGCAACACAGTGACCAACTTTAGAGTTACTTCTTTCAGAAAAAGAGATGCTCACCAGGCACACGCAGCTGTGCAAAAATATGGCACAAGTTTTCATTCAGACCCTGATACTTAGGAAATGAGCCTAGATGTTAAAAAAGAGGGGTGGAGGTGGAGGGGGGGGGGGGGGATGAAGCAGCTTAACTGACCAATATGTTTAATCAACTCAAAATTAACATCTTTTTTTTTCTTTATTTTCATGGTCACTCTTGCTGTCCCTGCCTCATGTCAAGCAAACATGGTGGAGCAGCTTGATGTCAAGGACCTATTCGGTTCTAATGTTTTCATCTTTACTGTGATAACATTTCCTGTGATGGGCTCAAGTAAAATAAACAGGGGAATTTCACCAGTTGACTGAATTAGCCAATACCAATGGTTTATCTGATGTGGGGCTTTAATTATCAGGTCAGGTAAAATGCAGTACAGTTGTATATCACAAGTCAAGAATGCTGCCACAACAAGCTGTCATGTTCAAGTTTGACTCAACTCAACTCAACCCATGACAATTAATGCCAGACAAGAGATAGGCTAAAGATTCTACCAAAATGCTCAGTCCTAGGCACTGTCGAAAGAACGAGAAGTACCATGCAGCCTTCAAGCCAAAAGTTATCGCTGAGCAACACGGAAACAGACACAGAGAGAGATTATTTGGAGTAAATGATATGCTGGTCAAGAACTGGAGAAAGCAAATGGGTCACCCTGGAAGCCATGCAAAGTAGCAAGCATGCCAATCGTGGGCTCAAGCAAGGGATGTGGTCAACCCTAGAGAATGCTTAAGCTGCACACATGGGTCACAAAAATGAGGCAAGATGGACACATTGTCAGCAGATCTGCAATTAGACAACAAGACCTGCAGATTGCAATGAAAGAAAAGACAAAAGATTTCAATTTAGGCAACCAATAAATGGTGTTCTGGGTTTGTGAAGTACCACAGCCTCACTAAGAGCAAGAACCCATTTTGCACAGAAGATGCTAGCCCACCACAAGAGTACAATAACTGATTTTCATTCATATGTGATCAGGGTGAGGTAGGAAAACAATTATGCACTGTCACTGATTGGCAATATGAATGAGACCCCAATGACAGGCTAAATGAAGCCAAAGGATAGATGAAGTTCATGCACCCCATACAGTGATGTTACCATCCTTCTGATTGGAGGATACTGACCAATCAGAGCATCCCTTCATTCCAAGAATTTCCTGGTGTGGGTCAACAAGTAGTTTCTGTTTCGGTGGGTTACACTTGACAATTTTGGCAGCAATTCTTCAAAACTCCATTTTATTTTCACAAAATCGGCCACTTTGTGTCCCTGTCACTACCTGTATACACACATAATATGTAACTGGCTTAGGAAATAATAGACTGGATTGTTCAATATTTGTCTCTTTAGTTTTGTTTCCGTGTTTTACATAGGTTATTGTATACTTTTGGTGGTCCCCAACTTTTTTATTATTGCAACAAGACTGCATGTGGCCCTTTTTTCTTTTATTTAGTGTGAGTTTTTATTGAATGCAACAGTGCTGGCAACCAGGTGGAGGTATGTTTTTTGGAGATTATGAAACAGCGAGTGGTGTAAGCTGAGAGGTCCTCGTGGGGAGGGGGGGGAGTGTCGTCCAGGGGCATGCTGGAATTTTTTTTTTCAAAAATAGACACCAAAGTATGCATTTTCATGGCATGTGAGGGTACTTGGATTCAAGCTTGAGTGGTGGCATGAGCGCTAAACACGCCGCAGCTACAAGAGGCACAGCAGCTGAATTTGCCATCCTCTCAAAAGAGGTATTCAAGCAATTTTTTTTTCAAAACAAAAGATTCAAAAAATCTAAATGAACACTGGCCTTTGGTAAAGCAAAGAGGTGCTCAAACACTGGGGAAAGATTGTTTTATCGTGTTACTTAAAGCATGCCTTCACTGACACCACTGCCATCTGGGGAGACGGTGTGCAATTAATTGAAACTGTGACAGCAATGAATAGAGAAAAGACATCAGTAGCCAGATCTTCACGCTCAATGGGGATCCACCTTGGATGGACCCCTACCACTAGGTCATGCATCAATCATATTTTGCAATTTACCATGAATGTTGCGGGGGGGGGGGGGGGGGGGGGGGGGGAAGAACCAAATTTTGTAAAAATTTTCTCTGAAACTATTAAAAACTGCAAAGGACAACATTCAGCACCTGACCTGGTTGGGAAGTAAGGTTCAATCTCCTTTCTACACATACAACTGGCACATCTGTGCTATTTGTTGGACTTCGTTGTCATAATATTGCCATCAAAGCTTTGTTAGTTAAAGGACTGCTGGGACAGCCAGGTGAACAGACCCATGCATGCACCTACATGTATATGCACCCATTTTGAGGCTGCTGTGCTGTCCACTCACACCACCTCCCTCCAGTCCCTGAACCTTGAGCCCAGAACATGAAGTTAATTGCCACCATCCTGACTCCAGATTAGCAGGCCACATGTTGGTCAGACCCAGCCAAGGAAGGTCCCTTCCAAACTCTACAGTTTGCGGTCTTCAAATGGCTTGAGAGGACTAGGGAAGCTTTCTGCCATCATGGAAATTCTAATATCAGCACATGACCAATTTCCCATATGCATAGAGCTCAAGAATCCCACTATGGAATCCATGAAAATACAATGTAGTCCATAAGATCTTGGGTGTGTAAAAAAGATTGAACTCTGCACAACAGCTACAACTGACAAATTATCTGGACTGGTCAGCCCCAAAATGTGTTGATTGCCAAGAGCAGATAATAAATATTGCTTTAATCTTTTCATATCAACATTCTGTGTACTGAATTTTACAAGAGTGCCCTTGGGTAGATTAGTGCTTCTAGCACTAACTGGGTAACCCTCTTTATACATATATATATTTTATAGGTGAGTTAATTGTACAGGTTTATATCTGGGCTGTTTTCTCACATTTGCAAAGCATCATTAAAAATTTGAATGCCAGACTTCATTCAAGATTGTGCTTGTGTGCAATCTCCCACATGAAATTTTCTAAATATATATATACCCAGAATATTCACCAAACACTTAAAGTATCCTGTACCCAATGTCATTGGGCTAAATTAACGGGTATCAATATCAATTGCATTCTTGATGGTTTCAGTCCCTACAAAACAGTGCTCAGTGACTCAATCATCCATGATGCACCCAGGGTTTCAAGGCAAACCCAGGGAAAGATGTTGACTTTGATATCCTACCAGTTGTTTCCATACAATCAGATGCTGGAGGCCTTCTTGCTTCAAACAGAAAGTAGCTGTCCTTCTTGTGAAGGTCAGGGGGGGGGGGTTGTCGCATATCTGTCAAATAGGAATTCTATGGGAATAACCATCACATAACAAGATGAGATCCTTTGTGGCTCGTAATTTCAACCAGGCTGTCTTCAGTATTTACTTTAAGCTTTGCTAACTTGCAAGCACATCATTTATCCAGATTAAGGTGATAGTTTATGTCAATATTCTCAGATTAATTGGTTCCTCCCTAAATAATGATCTTCTTTAAAGACATTTCTATCATCACTATCCACACCAGCTGTAAATTTCCATTTAAATCTGGGGTTAATGCCTGTTGTATGTAGCCACTACTTCTGTCAACAATAACAGAGTCTTGTAAGCTAACAGCATGCGTCAGCATGTCTAACATATGTTTGGGTATTCCACAAGTCAGACAGAGCAAAAATAGAAAATACTGAAAAAGAAGTGACAAACACCCCCTTCCCTACAGTCATGAAAGGTTATTGTTTTCTCACATTCCTCCATCAGTACTTAACTGCAACAAAATGCATCTAAAGTAAGAGCTACTGGTCACCATATTACTGTTCATTAACACAGTGGTACCTTTGAAGTTGAGTTATCCATATTATTGTTTGCTACATACCACATTAGTAGCCCTGAAGTAAGAGCTATCCACTGCTTATTATATTGCTGTTTTTTACCACAGCGGTATCGTTGCAGCAAGTTATAACTGATCACCTTGATTGCAACCAAATGGCTTCACAGACATCCAGTAAAAATGTGCTATCAACCACTCAGAGGAGCAGAGAGGTACCTGTTAGTTATCAGTCACTTTGAAGGGTACAGTGGTACCTGCTGGTTATTGGTCAATCTGAGAGGCACAGTGGTACCTGCTTGTTATCAGCCACACAATGGGGCACAGTGGTATCTGCTAGTTATCAGCCACTCAGCAGTGTACAAGTGGTACATGCTAGTTATCAGCTACTCAGTGGGGCACAGTGGTACATGCTTGCTAAGACCACTTCCGCTGCCATCAAAAGCTGATCCCATGTAACAGATGGGCTTGAAATGCAGCTACGTTTAACAAAGAGGATAATAATGAAAGGGTCTTCAGAGTGGTCTCAAAAACGCAAAGGGTCGATAATGGCAGGTGGCCTTCATGGTGGGTATACACCATGCAAGCATGAAATTATCTATCAGTGGAGCAAAAAAGTTATGACACAAAACATAACTGCAATTTGTCACCAAGAGTAAATCTGCAAAAAAAATTGAATCTTGTGCACTTGGAAGTGTTATCACCAAAACCTATTTGGCATTCCATGACAGTGGCAATATGCAAGAGGTACCACAGCATATGAACTACTTAGACTTCACTCCTGACAGCTTGGATGAAAAGGCTGAGAACAGGTACATGTATATCAGCAATGTATGTAGACTGTCTCAACATATTAAGCCATCTCTGAAGTGCACTTACCAGTAAGCCATTTGAATACTAGTGTCAGCCTCAAGCTGGTCACACTAAGCAGGGAGAGGTTGGTAATCTTGCTCATCATTCAGTCACGCTGAGGTGTGGTTGCTTTGTTGCAATGGGTAACATGCAGTTGGTCACACTCAGCAGGCTTTGGCTGGTAAGTCCCATCAGTTGTGTGGTATATTTCCCAGGCCAGATGATGACTGAAAAATTCATGGACATTCAAGACATTGTTTGAGGAAGTACAAAGATGCACATGAAATGGATTTCTGCAGTTAATAGAGACACACAGGAAAACATTGTGGTAGAGGTTAATGTGAGAGTTAAACATCTGGCCAGCTCTTTAAGCATCTGACACTCTGCCCTCCAAACACTTTCCAGCAGCTCTGGCTAAAGTGACTCTCTTTGTGCCCAACAACACATTTATGGCCACATCCTTTTAATAATAGATTCTGATCAACATTCATAATCTCTCTTAGCATCTGCAGGTATATTGGCATATAAAGTTGTACCTTTATTGCCTCTGACATGCATTACAAATTATACAATGTGCAAACTACATTTAAAGTGTGCTATCCAAAGGTCATGAAATGATGTACCCCTGCATTATCATGTTTATGAGTCACCTCATTCATTCAAATACATTTGCATGCTCATTGACAATTGTCAGCTGGCACATGGTAGAGTTGTATTAAACATACAAGTAAGTACATGTACTTATTAAAAAGGAGTTGTTAACTCTGATTTGTGAAGTTTTGTCCCATTAGGTTTTACAACATATACATACAAGCCCATAAATGTCAATACTCACGCAGTAGTGGCACTAAAAGGTAGCAGTGCTCAGGACAGATGAACATCAACACCACAGTTGCATGTGGGAAGCAGGCAAGAACCAGCGTTGAGGCCAACCTTTGCACAGCTTGCAGCCACGCAGCTCCACCATTTGGCATCTTCAGCATTTTTGTATGGCATCTACTTCTCTGTAGAGCTGAATATTTGATTCCCAATTTTGTAACATGTAGCTACCATTTTTGTGCTATTAAAAGCCAGTAGCCCTACCATATAAACTGACCAGGTCTGTCACTTGAGTACAGCCTGCCAGCATGCATGGGTTTTCAATGTTCCAGTAGGACTTGAACTGTCATTGCATGAGCAAGACAATGGTATATACAGTAAAAAGAATAGTCTATACTGTCATGGGACATGCAGCCTGTTTATACAGTCATCAAATATTTTGCAACAGAATTGAAGAATTCAAGAACATTTTGTGACAGAATTAAATATTTAAGCCTTGCACATGCAGTCATAAAGTATGTGCTTTGCACAATCTTATAAGTGTATCTACATGTATATCTGTCATTTCATAGTATTCTTTTCAATGGCAAACTGGGCCCATCACTGATTTTACAGTGCCATTTCTCAATGACAAATGAGACACAGTGCCATTTCTCTGGCAAATCAGCTTCACCACCAATTGTACAGTGTCATTTCTCCATGACAAATTAGGCCCAACACTTATTGCACAGTGCCAATTCTCAATGACAAATTAGTCCCAACACTTCTTGCAAAGTGTCATTTCTCAATGACAAATTAGGCCCAACACTTATTGCACAGTGCCATTTCTCAATGACAAATTAGTCCCAACACTTCTTGCAAAGTGTCATTTCTCAATGACAAATTAGGGCCAACACTTATTGCATAGTGCCATTTCTCAATGACAAATCAGGGCCAACACCTATTGCACAGTGCGATTTCTCAATGACAAATTAGGCGCAACAGTTATTGCACAGAGCCATTTCTCAATGACAAATCAAGTCCACTGATTTCATGTCATTTTCTTTGTAACTAATCAGGCACAATGGTGATTTCACTGTTCACTTTCTGAATCTAAAATCTGGCCTACCAATCATTTCACAGTGCCTTTTATCCATGATAAATCAGTTCCACTTGTTCCCTCACACTACCTAGTTCAAAATTAATGACAGGGTTATCAGGCCATCTGGTCACTTCCAAGGTGGCCTTTACACAGCCTGCTGTATTCTGTGCTAACTTTGTGCAAATGTCCCAGGCCAGAGTTACAGCCAGTGGAATGCATGTTTGGTTGTAAATCCTCCATTGTTGTCAGCTTATTTATCTTTCGTGACTCCAATAAACATAATTTTTACCATGGGTTATCAGGAGCCCAATGGGATGATGATGTCATTATACAAGGACAAACTGAACTAGTGACCAGTCACCACAGCCTGGCCTTTGGGTACACACAAGAAAAAGAAAGAAAGAAAGAAAGAAAGAAAGAAAGAAAGAAAGAAAGAAAGAAAGAAAGAAAGAAAGAAAGAAAGAAAGAAAGAAAGAAGAGAGAGAGAGAGAGAGAGAAAGAAAAGAAAGAAAGAACGAATGAAGAGAAGAGAAATGAAAAGAGAGAGAATGAATGAAAAAAAAAGAACGAACGACCAAACAAATGAAAGAAAGAGAAAGAAAAAGAGAGAAAGAAAGTAAGACAGACAGAATGAAAGAAAGAAAGAAAGAAAGAAAGAAAGAAAGAAAGAAAGAAAGAAAGAAAGAAAGAAAGAAAGAAAGAAAGAAAGAAAGAAAGAAAGAAAGAAAGAAAGAAAGAAAGAAAGAAAGAAAAACAAAATGTCTGGGTTGGCACCCAGACTTAATTAGTGACCATGCAGTGAGCACAGCCCAGCCTTTGGGTACACACATGTAACTGAACAATTTTTCATATACTAGCCACAATGCATCCACAATTCTATTGAAGTGCTCTATATGGCTACAGCAGGTTTGGCTTACAAAACAGACAAATATTGAAAACATTGCCAATACAGCAAATGTTTAAAAACAAGAGGGCTGTGTGAACATGCAGCCCATCCTCAGCTGACCTTGACATTCAACCCATAAGAATTCCCACTGTAGTCTAAGGGGATGATGATGTTTGAGTGGAAGTAAAAATGTGAGTTCCATTGCAATCCCTGTTGACTTACATGTGTCCCCATGCAATTTCGAAGCAATAAGATGTCCGCTTTCTTGGATTTTTTTTTTTTTAATTGAACAAAAAATTCATTAAAAATAGATAAAAATCACTTAAGTGTGATCGACCATTTGCACAAACTTGGTACATCCCCACCAAGTTTGAAGTGAATCTAGTTAAGGTTTTCTAGAGGAAATTTAAAATGTAAATTTCCATTGCAATCCTATTGACTAACATAGTAATCAATAAGATTGCATGCATTAGCCAACAAATAAATTGCAATAAATAAGGAATCCACAGTATCACTATTTAGTGAACAGCTCTGTTTGCCCCTCCCACAAGATCCACTACGTTTCAAAACAATCTCAGTGATGGTTTTAGAGAGGAGTTCCAAAATAGCCTCAACACACAAAATTCATTAAAATAAAAAAGAGAAAAAATTGGCAGCACTACCTCTTGAACAATTAAAGTCTAGATGTCCCCAGAAGTGTCCCTATGCAATTTTGAAAGGAATTAGCTCGGAAAAAAATTTTTTAACAGTTTGCCAAAAAAAATAAACAAAACAAAAAAAATCATTAAAAAAAATCTAAAAATCAATGGTGCAGGAACCATTTGAACAAACTTGGTAGAGACCAATGCAAGGTACATTACCACCATGTCTGAAGTGAAGCTTGCTGGCGATTTCAGAAAAGAAGTCGAAAATGTGAATTGTGGATGAATGACGGACAATACTATACACTCAGCTGACTTGTCAGCCGAGGCAAAAATCTGCTGACAAACAGAGTTAACTGACAATTTGAGCAATGAATTGTACCACATTACCAGAAATGCTTATCATCTCAAGTTGACCACACACTCAGTTTCATTGACAAAAATCCTGAGCCAAACATGTTGCAGAAACACACCCACTGTTGGTTCATAAAAACATCTGACAGCAGACTGAGAAGCTATGTATTAATTTCTCTTGCTGCATTTCATTCAATGTCATCAGCATTCAGGTTATGATAGAAGTGGTTGGCAATTTCCTGTGTGCAGACTACCACTGTCAGTTGTGCTTGTCAGTGGTGTAACAAAGTTTCAAAGGAGAGTTGCATCAAAATTCAGATTTTTCAGTTTTCCCCCTGAGGGCCTCCACAAGGGTTCTGACTTCTTCACAAAAGCAATGACCAATCTTTTAACAGATCAAAAATTAAAATTCTTTTAAACCAAACATTCGAAAACTTCCAAACCCCCAAACAAAAGTTCAGTTTGACATTTTCATTCCATAGTCTCCTTTGAAAAGTTGGGAAGCAGTTCAACACAGGCAAAATGTTGGAAGCATTATTTTCCAAAGTTCAAAACCACTGAGTTGATCAACACATAGTCAAAAACAAATGCCAATCAATTTGACTTTTGGCTGTAGCTGTTCAAAACAAAAACAATTTTGTTATTTCTGATTTTAAAAAAAATGAATTTCCCTGTTATGCATCAAATTTGATGAGGCAAATATGCATGTTCATGCACAAAATTGTATAAATACATGCACCGCTGTTATATTTAAAATCTTTCTGAGAAAGAACTTTTCATATTTATTTTGCCAATTACCATCACACACAGTTTGCTAATGTTCTATACTCAAAAATGCCTCAGTGTAGTGACTGGTGTAATTTGTATCTCTTAGACTTCACATGTAATATCACAAAGTACTTGGAACAGTAACAATGTTAACCATCCCCTGTACATGTCACACACAGCCCTTTCCACACATGCCCAGACACAAACCACACATGCACTCACCCTGAACTCTCTACACATGCTAACTTTGGCAAACACACACACCCACACACAGGCACACATACTTGCTTCCCTTCACATGCTCACTTTGAGAAACACAAACATCCATACACAGGCACACACACTCTGGCATCTCTACACATGCTCACTTTGAGAAACACAAACATCCACACACAGGCACACACTCTGGCATCCCTTCACATGCTAACTTTGGCAAACACACACACCCACACACAGGCACACATACTTGCTTCCCTTCACATGCTCACTTTGAGAAACACAAACATCCATACACAGGCACACACTCTGGCATCCCTACACATGCTCACTTTGAGAAACACAAACATCCACACACAGGCACACACACTGGCATCTCTACACATGCTCACTTTGAGAAACACAAACATCCACACACAGGCACACACTCTGGCATCCCTACACATGCTCACTTTGGCAGACACAACATTCAAGCTTCCAACCACACAAATCCACATGTATTCACTTTTTTTATTTATTTTTTTTATTTTATATTTTTTGAAATTTTTGTGTTTTATATTTTTTTTTGGTATTTTTTCCTTTTTTTTTAATGAATGACATGAAGCACACATACAACCATATGCTCACACATGCACCCACTCACACATACACCATACAAAATGAAGATGTAGTTCCACGTTTTGT
The DNA here is from genome assembly GCA_964020975.1 of Hermodice carunculata. Lineage (NCBI taxonomy): Eukaryota > Metazoa > Annelida > Polychaeta > Eunicida > Amphinomidae > Hermodice > Hermodice carunculata. Next base: position 85,691,165 of record OZ026627.1, on the reverse strand, counting down.
CATCCCATCAGAGGTCAAGTGAGTCCAGGTCAGCAGAGTGCAGATACGGTGCAGGGAGATCAAGAAGTCCATCTACTCCAGGAGACACGGAAGTTAGTCCATAGGGTAGGCCATGAAATTTTAGCATCAATTTCATTAGAACCAAAAAAATAAATTAACAAAATTTAGAACCAAACAGGAACATGCATTTTACTTCTCTTTAAACAAAACTGAATAAAACACCCAATAGCAGCTAATAAACATGAAGCAGAATTTAGAATTCCATTCTTGCCAAAACAATATTAAATTTCCAGTGACTCCAAAATACTAAATTTAACTTCCCAGTCCAATTTCAAATTCACTTTTTCTCTCAAAGTATACCAATCATAAAATTTACATTAACACCAAATACTAAATCTTCACTGTTGCCAAGATATTTTAATCTACACCATACCTGCCAAAACATTAAAATCTACTGCAGCCAAAATAGTGATGCCAAACTAAAATTTATACTGATGTCCAAAATATTGAATTTTTTTTCATTTCTGTTATACTGAATTTACATCTGTTCCACAAATAAACGTTTCATGGCCTACCCAACTGATTGATGGACCCTGCAGTCCAACCAAAGGGCGTGCATGCATACAGATGCACCGCAACTTACCAAACCAAGTCCCATCAGGCTTCCAAGAGTCTCACATCCAAGTCATGGGATACATGGTGGTCAGGCGAGCTGGCTCGGCGACCCCCGGCAGCTTCCCAACAATCCACTCATTGGAAATGAGGCAACAGAAACAGCTGAGCTGAAAGTGCTTCAGATGTCTAGCTCGGTATGCTAAAAAGTGTGTATCTTAGAGATCTTATTTCAGTCTAGGAAACCATATACTATTTGTGCAAGTGTCATTCACATATTGGCACTCTGACATCAAACTTTGGTCAGCAACAAACAAATTAAATTTCTTGCCTGATTTCTTGAAACTGAACCCTCAAAAACATGATGGTCTGTTTAATATAAATACCAAACATTAAACATGTTAAATGTTAATTTCTGACAATTTGAATCACTAAGAAAAGTGACAGTGATTTGCCTGTAGTCACAATGTCTCACAGCCAAAAATTACATTGTTTTTGCAATGCCACAGAAGGATATGACACAAGACGGCGATGATATGTTTGAACTATGTTGTGAAACCTGCCAAGGACAGGTGGCCACCTCCACAACTTCAAGCACCCAGGCCATCCAAAACCACCCCAGCCAGAGTAATAAACAATGAGTTAAAACGCCTCAAAATATTCTATCCTTGTACTGAAATTTAAGAAAAATTTCAACTTTATGATGGCACTTTAACAGACAAAAACCATTAAACTATGGCAACAAAGTTTTTAAACTAGTCCCGTGTCTTGTCTGTCATCAGTTTGTCATGGGGTGGGCAAATTGTCACATATTGTCATAAAATATGACACCAGTTCCTTCAATCAGACAAGATCCAGATGTATATAGAATGCGCCCACTCCTGCCGTCCGTCATGACCAGGACCAGAACCACACATGTGTTGACCACACATGCAGATTTGTACCGTACGTACCAATCATAAGGGAAACCCAGATATACATGTAATAATGAACAGTGAAAAAACATACATATGTAACTTCATAATGAAAAAATGCATAGTGGTACTCTGACATAAGCTTACTATTTGACCTGACATAATACTCCTTAGAATATCAGGACTGTGTGAAAAATCAAAGCAACCATGCAGCAATAAGAAATAATTTTGTCCCAGGAACAGGCAGATGACTGATGCAGACAGATTGTATCAGCTTTGCTCAACAGAGCTAACACTCACAGCACCACCTGCTGAACAAATTAAGCTAAGGTACCCAGAGACATTCATCTGCAATTCAGCAATTGGCTACATGTGTTTCTGAGGAGAAAACATTAGGAGAGATCCCTCCAAAGATAAACTAAACATTTTATACAAACAGAAAACAAGACAAAAAAAAAAAGAAGTAAATGGACTATAACCTGTTGGATAATTTTGCCGGAGACACACCCAAGGTATGTCCCCACCATGTTTGACAAGTTTCCAAGCAAAAGTCAGATCTGCAAAAGTCAGATCTGTTAATTTGACAAAATGACAGATGATGGACAAACAATGGATGCAGGATGTATGACATACATCAGATGACAGACCATCCTGAAACATCAGCTACGTCACAAGTCTATTCAAGTAAAAATTCAGGCATAAGTGTGTGGACCCCATCAAGCAAGAGGACTGTGACAGTCCTGTGCTCAAACTTCTAAACACATATACTCAAGCAGTAGAATTGCCATTGTTTACCAGTAAAACATTTCAAATAACTGGTTACTAGTACATTAGCTACTTGTTGTGCATTGGTAAGTCTGCAGAAATTTGCATTTGCTTACAGGAGGGAATTTCCATGCAAACTATGTAAGAAATGGATAAACCAGCCAGCTTTGCAAATAAAGTAAAATTACGATGAAAACGCATGAGCTTTAAAACATTTTCTTTTACTGCCAATTATTTTTGAAAGGGACTTGAAATTGTAATGCACAAGTTTGCAGACTATATTTACCAAAAGACTCAGAGAGCATGTATAATCTCACCAAGAGGAATCATAGGCAAGCTGAAGGTGAGTCAACCACCCAGTACATTACTAAAGTGCATAAACTGGCAGTAAATTGCAATATTACCAGCATAGAAGAAAGAAATTAAGCAATATGGGACCAACTAGTTGCAGGTGTATATGAACCACACGGGAAACTTGGAACAGAAATTAATAGCCGAGTCAGCCACAAATGGCCTGAGCCTAGAAAAGGCAAAAAAAATTGTGTACAGCTTCCGACATTATAAGAAACAGACAGAAAAACTTTGAGAGATTAGGCACATCCGCAGGTGCCAGTGGCAGTAATGAGGTACACGTATCAACCAAGAGACCACATGGTGGTCTCAATTTCACCAATGAGGTCGTGGGAGCAGAGGTCAAGGCCGGGGACATGGGACCGGTTGTGGATGTAGCTAAACTAACCAACCACCACATAATCGACCTCACGTTAAGGAATCCCTGTGGCAAATGTGGCCACACCAGACACGATAAGGGGCGCTGCCCCGCAAGAAATCAACGGCTCAGAATCTGCCAAGGATATAGTCACTTCACAAGCTGTTGTGGATCATTGCACTCGACAGAAGAGACTTGTGACCCAGGAACTGGAGACATGCATGGCAAATGTGGCCACACCAGACACGATAAGGGGCGCTGCCCCGCAAGAAATCAACGGCTCAGAATCTGCCAAGGATATAGTCACTTCACAAGCTGTTGTGGATCATTGCACTCGACAGAAGAGACTTGTGACCCAGGAACTGGAGACATGCAACCTGGAACAACATCAATGTGATGACTATGAAAATTTGGTGATGGAATCCATTGAGACACAGGCACAGAGTGAAACTAAACAAACTGAATGGAAAATCAATCTCTTCATAAATTACATGCCTGTAACTTTCAAATTAGACATTGCTAGCAGAAAAAATACTCTCCCAAAACACTTATACTTTGAGAAAATCAAATGACAAGCTGTACAGCTCAAAAACAAAACTGACAGGGTACTTCAGCATCTGAGCTCTAAGCCAGTGGGATAGTACGCAATGATCATAGAACATACACTATTGGCTACTTCTGCATGGCTCTAAAGCCAGTGGGCAAGTGCATATTGATCACAGAACACAAAAACAGCCTCAACCCAGTTGAATTTCAGATCATCAATGCTCATGTCACCCCAGTGCTGGGACTGCCATCATGCATGGAGTCCAAGTTAGTGGACCAACTGTACACCCTGAACACAGACGTGGTTGATTCATTACACAATGTGCAAAACGTTATGAAAGAATATCAGGATGTGTTCAGGGGCCAGTTGTTTACCTGGGGAGTAGGAAATCAGGCTTATACCAGATGCTATGCCTGTAGTACACCCACCAAGACGCATACCTCATGCCCTAAAGTCAAACTGAAAAAAGCCTTCGACAATCTGTGTGAACACAAAGTGTTACAGCCAGTTGAACATGCAACAGAACGGGTATACATTCAAAGGTCATTGCATGTAGAAAAGATCCAATGGAAATTTGCAGGTCTGCCCAGACCTAAGGGAGTTGAATAATGATAAAGACACCTTGACATGAGCCCCATGCAGTACTACCATACTACTTGAGCATCACCTATCAAGACGGTAGAAGAATTGCAGTGAACATGGTAAACTTGGAAGGTGCTATGTTTAATTGATAGGTGCTATAATTTTTAGTTGATTAGCCAAGCATTCTATCAGGTGAAAATTGCTCTAAACAGCAAAAGTTTGTTAGTGATTATATAATACACCATAAGCCCAATACACATTCCTACTGATGTAAGAGGGAATAAAGATAGACCACAAGGTGGAGGCCATGCAAAGGTACTTGATTCCCAGAGACAAAGAAGAATTAGCCAGATTCCTAAGGATGATCACCTGTGTGGCAAAGTTCGTCCTAAATGCCTCCAAAAAGACAAAACTATTACGACATTTAAAACAACGCAAAAAGATGAGTGGATCTGGACCAGCCAACGTGACTCGATATTCAAAGCTGTACGCATAAATCAAAATGACCGCGCAGTGCCCTATGTATCTTGAAGACTGACAAACACACAGACTGGGCACACACAAATAGAAAAAGAGATGTTCTCAATACAATGGGGATGTGAATGATTCCATGAATACATATATGGCCGAAAAACTGACCATCGGCCAATCAAATGCATACACAAGAAGCCATCAGCTGCAGCACTGCATGCCCAGAATACAAAGACTTACGCGGAAAGTGCAAAAATACAATTTCATTATCATCTGAAAGTCAGTTAAAACCTTAGCAATAAACGATTCATTGAGCCAGGCACCACAGGACAAGGGTGGTACTACCCAACAGTGACAGTGACCTACTGGTTCACACATTAGAAAACGTACCTATCAGCAACACCAGACTACAGCAACTTCAAGAATGAATGGACAAAGATTCCACACTACAACTCTTTATCAATCACACAGCACAGGGCTGGCCAGACAAACGAACATGTGGCAGAGGAAATCCACCCTCATTGGACAGTATGATATGAATTAGGCCTAAGTGTATATGATGAATTTGTGCTCATGCAGAGAAGAAAGACTGGTGGTACCATAAGAGATAAGAAAGGACATACTAACCCAGATCCCTCGGCCACGGCCACGTATAGGGAAAGAAAAGACTTCATGTTGAGTCCTACTCATTTAGTTGGCCAGCTATGAATGGACAGGTAGCTGACATGTGTGATCAATACACCATCTGCCTTCAATGCAGTCCACCACAGCAGCAAAACAAAATGGTACACACTGAGACTCTGACAATTAAGGTTATGGCAGTGACTGCCCTGTGACTTATTCCAACTGGAGGGAGAATACTACATTGTACTCATGGACTATTACTCAATATTTTTAGAATTCAAGAAATCAAAAAGCATCACAAGCCAAACTGTAATAGAATGGACGAAAAAAATTTTGTAAGACAAGGGGTACCTGACACTTTAACCATGGATAATGCGGGACACTTTTCAAGTGAAGAGTTTAAAATGTTCGCAAAGGAGCAGCACTTCAAACATGTGACTTCATCACCACTATATTCACAATGCAATGGATTTGCAGAAAGCCATGTCAAGATTGTAAAGCGTATGATCAAAGAGTGTACAATGGATAAGTCCTACATCCAATTAGCAATGTTAGAGTGGCGCAACACACTGCCTCATGACAAACTTGCCAGTGCAACTCAAGCATTAATGGGACAGTCAGAACCACCAGTCATGCCTGGGGGCATGAATGTCTTGCCAGCGTAATTCAAGCCACTCCGAAGTTTTTTGTTGACGGACGGACGGACGGGCGGACGGACGGACGGACAGACAGACAGAAGGACATCCGGAAAGTGACTGCTTAGTCTCGCCAACAGCTTATGCAAAAACCACCGTACTAACCACACAAGTACAGCTCATGCCTAACCCATCACCATCAGTCTGCATGATGCATTGGCAGACAAACAGAGCAAATAAAAAACAAGCTTATGACAGCACAGCTGTAAAAAACATGTACCCCATCCAAAGCTGAAAGAGGGTGAGCGTGTGTACACCTACATACTGGCAACCAGCAGTAATTGCCTAAACTGGACAGCAGAGGCCCTATTTGGTCAGTACCAGTGACAATAGGGTCTATGGATGAACCAGGAAAGACATAAAAGAGACAAAGGAAAGCCCCACCCCAACAACACAAGGACCTACTAGTGAGAGACCAGACCATGTTCAAGTCACATAATGATACTAATACACAGAAACTGCACAAAACACATGCAGTGACCAGGTGAATACCACAGCTGTGAATAAACCACTAAGTACTGACAATAGATGCATGAACAATATGCCGAACTTGGCGGTAAGCCAAACTCCAGATGCACAGCAGACCATCCAGGCAACCAATGCACCTAAAATCAGTCACATCAGTGATACAGCTATCATCCCGCCAGCTTGTTACTGTGATAAGTAACAGTAGCACTCAAAATCAACAGGGCACACCGTAGGCCACAATAACGCCTGCCCATGTTAAGATGCATCTTTGACATAAGCATGTTTGAAGACAGAGCTAAAGAAACAATTAACAAAAACCAACATGTTATTGAGACTTCCCTTTTTTTACTGCTTTCTTTTGAATACATGCATTATAAGCATGACCATACAACAGAACATTGTATTACTAGGCAGACAATATCAGTTCAAGTCAATGATGAACATTGGTTCTATATCATTTCCTAGTGCTAAAATATGTAGTCACTCATTTATTAAACATCCTTCCATATAATCTTAATATTAAATATACAGACATTTATGATCGCTGACCTAATTCACATAACAGGTCTGTGCATGAACAATGGACATCACTCAAAGCTTCCAAGCTTTATGATCATTTTTACTCGAGAGGAAAGGGCATAAGCAAACAACAAGCTTAGGGGGGGGGGGGGGCAATATGGATTGTGTGTTCAATATTGACATTGAATGTTTCAATAGTTATCAACTAGTCTTGTCTTACATGTTGTACACTACTGCCATCTAATGTTAACAAAATAAAGCGCTCTCAACACAGTGGCCTCAACACAGACAGTCATCTTGTAACAGACACTGTTGCACAACAACTGACTGCATTCAACAGAAGCCATGCAGCCATACATGATATCTTGAGCCTTTTGGGGCTTGAGTACTCTACCACAACAAGTTTTAATTCAATGGTGATCTTCATTCATTGGTTAATACGTGGTACAGCCATGTATTGACCAGGGCATTTTGTATTATTCTGTTCATGACTGAGGAGAATCATCTCCTCTGCTCCCCACTGAAACCTCAGCTTTGGTCTCAATTTATTCATGATATTTTTAACTTTTGGGGAAACAGAAACTCCATAATTTTGTCACTTGATCACTTAAACTCTTGCCATGATACAAATAAATTCACAATCACATTTCTTCATATCAAATTTCCATACTTTGACACACTTGTTCAACTTGGCAATAACATTTTTTTGTTTTTTTTTGTTTTTTGTTTTTTTGTAGCCCTTCCCAAGCTAAAGAGCGTTCAACCAGTTCCTGATGAGCCCAGCTACGGGCGAAATGCGTCAAACTGCTTCCAAAACAAATCACTGAAAATACTAATTTTCAGCAGGAATCTGAGCCGTGAGGCACTTGTCCTGTTTGTTCAATTGACAATAATAATAATTAAAACTGTACACGTCTCTGTACAGCAAACCCACAGATACCCATACATACATGTAAAGCTGTGTCTGCATTTCAGATCTGCACACCCAAAATGCTTCATGTAAAACAACAGGACCTTTTGGTAAACTTACATTGGTAACAAGAATCTGCACAAGAAACTTAAGACTTTGAAAATTCCATTTACATGTGAAATTTTCAATAATACATGCTGTGAGATGTTATCCCTCCAAGTTAGTAGAGAAAATGTTACTCTAGCTGAGCATGTACCTCTGCAAGACAGAGCCATAAAAACAGAGAGAATGAACTGAAACAAAGCAAACTGTTCTTGATCCCGAGGTATCACTAAACAATACACACATTAATGAAAACAATAAAGGACAAGTGAGACACATGCATTAGAAGCTTTCACAAGTTCTCATTCTGAAAGACTGAGTTTATTTTGGCTTACAGCTGACCAACCAACCTCAACCATTTACTGGTGAAATCATGCATTAGCTATCCCTCCATACACAACAGATACCCATCACAGGGTAACAGAAACAAAGCCATGCAATACCAGATATGGTGGATACTCTCCCGAAACAACACACACCAGGTGTAGCTTAAAACAACAACAAACAAAAAACACTAACAGCCAACATACCATCCAGTGGCACAAGAAATTAACACTTCAAAAATTTCATTTGCAAGCAAGATTTCCAATAATATATGCTGAGAGAGGCAATCTTTCCAAGTCAGTGAAGAAAATGTTACTCTAGCTAGGCATGTACCTCTTCAAGACAGCTGCAAAAACATACAGACATTGAACTGTAAGAAAGCAAACTGTTCTTGGTCCCTATGTATCACCCAATGTTCCAACAATACATACATTAAAGAAAACAATATAAGACAACTGAGACACAGGCATTTGACGCTTTCATAAGGTCCCGTCTGAAAGACTGAGTTTATTTTGGCTTACAGCTGACCAACCAACCTCAACCATTTACTGGTGCAATCATGCATTAGCTATCCCTCCATACACAACAGATACCCCTCACAGGGTAACAGAAACAAAGCCATGCAATACCAGATATGGTGGATACTCTCCCGAAACAACACACACCAGGTGTAGCTTAAAACAACAACAAACAAAAAACACTCACAGCCAACATACCATCCAGTGGCACAAGAAACTAACACTTCAAAAATTTCATTTACATGCAAGATTTCCAATAATATATGCTGCGAGAGGCAATCTTTCCAAGTCAGTGAAGAAAATGTTACTCTAGCTAGGCATGTGCCTCTGCAAGACAGCTGCAAAAACATACAGACATTGAACTATAACAAAGCAAACTGTTCTTGGTCCCTAGGTATCACCCAATGTTCCAACAATACATGCATTAAGGAAAACAATACAAGACAACTGAGACACAGGCATTTGAAGCTTTCATAAGGTCCCGTCTGAAAGACTAATTTTATTTTGGCTTACAGCTGACCAACCAACCTCAACCATTTACTGGTGCAATCATGTATTAGCTATCCCTCCATACACAACAGATACCCATCACAGGGTAACAGAAACAAATCCATGCAATACCGACACATCAAGTGTAACTTAAAACAAAAACAAAAGCAAACAAAACCAAAAGGACACAAAGACATCATACCACCCCATGGCACAAGAAACATAGACTTTAAAAATGTCTTTTACATGCAAGACATTTTGCCAGCCAACATCATGCATATGGGACTCAAGGTCAAGATCCTACATGCCCACCATAACTTTGCCATTGAAGACAGGTCTCAATGCATGTGGCCATATGTAACAGTCCAAATGTTGCAGCTTTGGGTTACATGACCCCCCCCCCCCCCACCCCACCTTTTTTTTTTTTTTTTTTTTTTTTTGCTTTGTCCAAAGTCCACAGTGTTGCAGAGTAAGATGCTCTTTTGTGAGTAGCCACTAGGGCCCTCTGGTGGCAATTCTGCCAATAAAGAACTTATGGGGATTTGCATGCTGTTATCCCAGACTGGCAGTATGCAAATGGAGTATTTTGTCTCAGAATATAAGACAAGGATCCCAGAAACAAGCCACAGAAACTTGTATGTGTGTAACTTGGGCACAATGTGGAATGCAGTTGGCAGACGCCACACCTGAGGCTTGGATTTGACTGGTGCTGCCACCAGTGGTCACTTGAACACAATATGGAATGCAGTGTGGCAGATGCCACACCCAAGGCTTGGATTTGAATGGTGCTGCCACCAGTGGTGAGGTCAGCAAATAATTTTGTAAACATAAATGCACATAAGACAAGGATCCTCATTTGGCATCCTCTTGCTGCAGTAACCCTTTGGACATACATCTCAGATTTATGAACCTGTGTTATCAATATAGATCAAATCCCCCCCCCCCCCCAAAGGATTATCTTTCCACTGGTCACACATGCAGGGACACACTTGCCAACAGGAATACAGTGCATGTTGTTTGGCTTGTACAGCTAACAATGGACCACATACACCTACAATATGTGGAATCAGGTGGTTTGTACATATGCACAATTTATACTTGGTTTTGTAAATACATGTATTCCTCGAAATAAATAAATAAATATATATATATATATATATATATATATATATATATATATATATATATATATATATATATATATATGACACATACATCAGCCTTTATTTTACAGTTCTTACAGTTACAAGCAAGTGACTATTTGTGTGTTGTTTCATGTGCTACTTCAGTACTATTCCATGTTCTTAAATGCTGAATAATTTATGTGGGTTGTCTTATTTACATTAAGCTGAGACAATAAGCTGCTATCAAGGATACACATCCTGGTATAATCCAGGCGGGTATAGCCTTCTTCAAAAATTATATGTTGAACACGTTTTGCTACCATTAAAAACAAAAGTTAAATTTAAAAAATCAGTGTCTGTGTATTATTATTATTGTCATTGTTTTGTTATTATTATTATTATTATTATTATTATTATTATTATTATTATTATTATTATTATTATTATTATCATTATCAATAATAATACATGTACATGTCCTACAAGGTACGCAGTGACAGCAATGGACATGGAGAGTATGGAATTTGGCTGACAGGTTTTGGGTACTGATGATGGTATGGAAGTGTTGCAGGAAATTTGACTTTTTGAGACAAATTTATATATATTCAACAGATGTACCTGTGTGCATATTAAATCTTCATTCATTTAAGTAAGACTCAAAATTCAAAGCTGACATGCATTATGCTGCAAGTTTGCATGTTAATAGTGTATCTTATACTTAAATAGATGTGCTGATAACTTCATTATGATGTTGCTCATGTACATGAGTCTGCAGTAGTTCATGATAATACAAAGAATGAACAAAGCGACAGAGAGATGCACGCTCCTGTTCATCTGGCTGACAATCTGCCAAAAGTCACAATGACATTGTGGATATTCAACAGAAGGACACATATGACAGATTGCTGCCCATCCACTAGCTCAGCTGACTGAGGAGTCAACTGAGCTTAAAATGTCAAATAATGCTGTACTGAACAAATTACTATCAGAATATTACATGTCATTGATCTTTGGTCAAGGTAAGCAATAATTATTTCATTGCACAACCACTTATTCATAATGACCAGTTGACAGAATTAATACATGTAAAAATAACAGTACTTCAACCCATCCTATAAGTTCAGCTACATGAATCCTATAAGATCAGCTATGTATCACTTAGCCTGCCTCAACCAAGCTCTCTCACAAGTAAATTCATCTGAAAAAGATGCACATTCAAATACCAACCATTAGATACAAGTGGAAGGGGGAGGAAGTGGGGAGGGCTATGCATATTTTCAAAAAATATACATGTATGTCCTAACATTAGAGAAAAAATGGTACTCCTGTACTCTAAAAAATAACATGTTAAGTACATTTTCCAGGAGAATTTGTTGAGTTGTTCTGTTTGAACTTGAAGGAAGTGGTTTTGGAGTGTGCATAATTATGAAACCATACAATGGCCATGACAACTGAAGCTAACACTGTGTTAATTGTACCATTGAATGGGTCAAATTATGCTACATATACGAGAAAGGTGCTGTGCAGGATGGCCCTGATAAAAGATATGTTTGTGATCGACAGTCAACGAAACTGAGGAGGCTCCTACTGTAGCAGCTGGCGCAGCAAAATTCAGAGGTAGGAAAGATGAGGCAACGGCTGCCATTGTTCTGGCAATAAAACCATTGTTGCTGTATCGGGGGGAATCCCGTGAACCCAGTAGAGGTATAGAAGAAGTTAGCACATCATTTTGAAAGGAAAACTTGGGCCCACAAGCTACTATCATCATCATTGAGGCAGAGGTGGAATGTGCTGAAACATAAAGCTGTAAATCCCCTTAAGGAACACATAAAGCAGATGACTGAGATCTTTTAAGAACTGTTAGTCATTGGGGCACCAACAAAGGAGGAAGATCAAGTAGTCACATTGCTGGCAAGCTTGCCATATTCCTACAACACATTGGTAACAGCACCAGAAGCAAATGTGGAGGTACCAAGGATGGAAATAATGACTGAAAGGTATGAAGAGCTGAAATGAAAAGAATGAGCACAAGCAGATACAAACAGTGAATCAGCCATGACAGCCAAACTCAAAAGAAACAAAAAGGCTCTTTTAGATGCCATCACTGTGGAAAGATTGGGCATGTTAAAATTAACTGTACAGAGCTCTCGAATAATGAGCATGACTTCAGTCAGATGGAGAAAAAGGCAAAAACAGCAGAATACAAGGGAAAGGACCACAATAATTCAGATAGTGAGTGTGCAGGACCAATGGTCAGGCATGCATTGTCTCTAATGCAACCACCCATCTGAACAGCTGGATTGTAGATTCAGGTGCAACATGTACATCATATGTACAATGTTTTTTTTTTTTTTCTTTCCGCGTCAGGCTTATTTGGCACACCGTGTATCTGTTCTTATCAACACTTGCCTGGTCTTCTCATATGTACAATGTTAGCAAGTCATTTCTTGACCTGTTAATAATCTGGACCAACTACTGGAAGTTAAACTGGGAGATGGCAATGTGGTTAACAGGCAATGGGATCTGGAGTTATCCTGTTGAATATATGCATGTATGAGGTTGCCAAACTCAGACCTCAAAAGGTAAAAGTTACATGATGTGTTGTATGTGCCCAAGCTGTCTTGTAACTTGTTTAATGTATCAAAGGCAACACAAGCTGGGAAAACTACAGAGTTCAGCAAAACTGGCTGTTCTATTTTAGCTGCAGAGCAACATATTATTGCCATGGCAATGAGATGAACAAGTCTGTACTGCCTGGATTGTAAAAGTGTTAATCAACAGAAGACATGTGTTGCAACTAACAGCCAAGGTTCAGTCATCAAGGAGGATGTCTGGCATGGTCATTTTGGTCACCTGAGAAAACAGAGACTTGGAAAACTGGATAACAAATTAATGATTAGTGACTGGTTTTGACTATGATTCCACAAAACAAACTGAACTTCTGTGAACTATGTGTTGAAGGCAAACAGCATCAAAATCTGTTTCCAACAGATTATGCTAAGAGAGCTGGGGAACTGCTTGGATTAGTAAACAGTGATGTATATGGAAAAAAGAATGAAAAGTCATTAATTGGAGCTGAGTACATATCCTGACATTCATTGATGACAAGACCCACTGCCTGTGGGTTTATACACTGGACCAAGGACCAAGTGTTTCAGTATTGTCTGGAGTGGAAAGCATTAGTAGAAATGCAACAGGGCACAAATTGAAGGCACCTCACACTGACAATGGAGGTGAGTATACATCAGCATGCAGAGTTTACTAGTTATTTAGAAGCTGAAGGTAATCAGCATGAGTTGACAGATCCAAAAACACCGCCAGATGGAGTGTCAGAGAGAACAAATAGAACTCTAGCAGAAACAATGCGATCAATGATGGCAGATGCAAATCTACCACAGAAATTCTGGGCCGAGACACTGTCAACAGCAGTGTATGTCTGTGATCACAGTCCAACCAAGGCAGTTCCAGACATGACAACTTATGAGGCACTGAGAAATCAGGAGGCAAATCTTGAGAATCTACGAGTGTTTGGTTGTCTTGCATATAGTCACATTAACAAAGATAAGAGACAGAGATTAGATTCAAAGACCAAGACAGTGTATTCTCCTGGGCTACAGCACTGAGACAAAAGGGTTTAGACAATTTTGCTTTGATATGCAGCGAGAGAAAGTTTTCTGCAGTAGAGATGTCATCTTTAGCAAATTAAAGCAGGGTATGCCACAGGGTGTGCCAAATACAGAAGTAAACAAGGGATACGTCCAGTTGGTGTGTTGGAGTGATGAGAAGAAAACTGTTGATGAACCAGAGCTGGTCTTAATGAAGGTCACAGGGAAAGACACACCCTCCAAATTTCTAAGGAGAGTAGGTAACAAATTGACCAAATGATGAACTGAGTGACCCAATAACTGTTAACGAAGCATTGTCAGGTTGAAATGAGGCAGAATGGAGTGCTGCCATGGACAAGGAGATGTAGTCATTAATGGAAAACAATGTCTATGAGCTTCTAAAACTACCCAAGGGCAGTAAAGCAGTTGGAAGCTAGTGGGTATGTGTTCAAAACAAAGTGTGCTAACAGTTTAATTGAAAGATACAAAGCACAACTTGTAGCCCAAGGATGTTCACAAAAATTCAGCATTAATTATGATTAAATTGTGGCATGACCTACAGAGGAAAACAAAAAGCCTTGGACATGAAAGATGAGTTCATGGCAGCCATATGCTTATGGAATGGTCCAGTCTGTGTCTGTTACCTCTGTACAAAGAAGTTAAAATTCAATGCAATATATTTAGGTAATATATACAAGACTGGTTCAGGAACATTAGGTGAGGGTCACCAAGATACTCATTTCCAGGCAAAATGCATCGGATCCCAAACCAACAAACCAAATGTAATTAAAATTCCCATGCCACAGTCAAAGTTGCCAGTTACTCTCAAAATATGTGTCACAAGTTGCTTCAGTATGTGTTATAGAATGTGTATGCATGGTACTCCAGCCTAGTGTGCCATCTATAGGCACTTACCACTATTACAGTCATGGACTGACGTCACTGAAATGTAATAAACCAGTCACATTGTTCCCGCTAGATCAGTACCACAGCAGTTGTGTCTTCTATATCAAACTGCGTCCACAAACATGGTGTCAGAAGTGGCCAGATGCTACAAATTGGAGTTGTGCCATCACTGAAACACATCTTCCGATGAGAGACACTCAAATTGATGGTGAACAGTGCAGCTGAACGGTGAGGGATTGACACAGACACATAATATCGCCCTCCCAGCGTGTCTCAGTACAGAGTACTGTACGTATCAAGTTACAGTGATCCCCTGCAATAAGCCACGTAAATCATGTCAGGGTTACAAAGCAACGTCCCTTTACCACCAAAGCTATCACTCAAAGGCAACTTGGCCCAAAATTGGAAAGCCTGGAAACAGGTGTTGGAAAGTTATGAAGTTGTAACAGGACTGGATGATATTGATGCATCAAAGCCTGACAGTGAGGCAACAAGGAAAAAGCAAAGGTACAGGATAGCCACCTTTATCACATATATAGGCCCAGAGGCTCTAGAAGTTTACAATGCCCGGCCATACAATAATGATACAGAAAAACAAGACCTTGACAAAGTCATAAAACTGTTCGACAATTATTGTATAGGTGAAACAAACATGATCTATGAACGATACCTTTTCAATAACAGAAATCAAGAATCAGGAGAGTCCATAGATAACTATGTCACACATCTACGCACCATGGCAACCACATGTGAATTCAGCACACTTAAGGACAGTCTAATAAGAGACAGAATTGTCTGTGGCATTCGCAACAACAACTTACGTAAGAGACTTTTGCAGGAGAAAAAGTTAGATCTGCAAACATGTGTTGACAAGTGCAAAGCTGCAGAAGCTAGTGACAGTCAAATGGAAAAAAATGACTGGACAGGAAGCAGCTAGTCAGGATGTAAACTGGATCAAAAAGAAGAAGAAACCTAGCAATAAGTCAAAATCACCAACAATGGTTGACTGTCGCTACTGCGGACAACAGCACATCCGGGACAAAAGACAGTGCCCAGCCAGAGGCCATAGGTGTACTCCATGTGGTATTATGAACCACGATGAGTCAGTCTGTCGAACGAAAACTCAGCCACAGGGTGCTACCAATGTTAAGCCTGGGAAAGGTTCCCACGCAAACAAACCTGAACGCAAATATAATGTAGGAAATGTGGTGGATGAAAGCTCCGAGTCGGACAGCGACTATGAAACATTGACATCTACTGTCATGGACCCAGAAAGTGTCAACACAGTGGAGACAAGAAAGCCATCCAAAATATTTGCTGTTCTCCATGTGGCCGGAACACCTGTCAAGTTTCAAATAGACTCAGGTGCAACATGCAATATTGTACCTAAAAGTTGTGTCCCACGTAAGGTTACAATAGAACATTCAGGCAAAGTACTTCAGCTGTATGACAAATCAAGTATGCGCATGCTCGGATCCTGTCAATTGAAACTAATAAATCCAGCCAATGGTCGGAAGTACAAAACTGAGTTCATTGTAATTGATGACAATGTGGTCCCTTTGCTTGGCAATAAAGCTAAAGGGGATGAATCTCATTAGCATACAATATGACAACATCCACAGCAGCACCAACTCGGAGTCACCAACTGTAGAGTCACCAAATGCATCCAATTTGTGTGACACACCTTCAGTGTTGACGAAACATGATATGCTCCGAGACTACGCTGATGTATTTGAAGGTGAAGGATGTATCAAAGGAGTTAAATTACATCTTGAAACAGATCCGTCAGTGAAACCAATCAAAATGCCCTTGCGTAGACTGCCACTTGCCGTCAAAGAGGCTACCAAGCAAGAACTAGACAGGTTGGAATCACTTAATATCATCAGTCGTGTTGAAAAACCTACTGATTGGATTTCCAGTCTTCTTGTACGCAAAAAACCAAATGGTAAAATTCGCATGTGCATCGACCTTAAACCACCTAACACAGCACTCAAGCGCAATCATTACCCGATGCCGGTATTGGAAGATTTGCTGCCCAACTAAGCAATGCAAAAGCATTTTCATTGTGTGATGTGAAAAATGGGTTTTGGAATGTACAGTTGGATGATGAATCATCAGATCTTACAACCTTTGAGACTGAATGGGGCAAGTACTGCTGGCTACGACTGCCACAAGGCATATCCACAGCACCGGAAGAATTCCAGCGCTTACTGTCGGAAGCATTGAGTGGTCTGAAAGGTGAAGCCCCAGTCGCCGACGATATTTTGATTTACGGTGTTGGAGATACAGAAACAGATGCCCTTCGCGATCATGATGACAACCTTATACAATTGCCAGCAAGATGTCGTCAGCGGAGCATAAAGCTTAACAGACAGAAACTTCAGTTGAAAGTGAAAAACCTCTCATACATTGGTCACATCTTGTCTCAGGATGGTTTCAAATCCGATCCAGACAAGGTCAAAGCAATCATCGAAATGCCAGCACCTAAAGATGTGAAAGGTGTACAACGCCTTATAGGCATGGTGACATACCTCAGCAAGTTTGTGAAAGGTCTGTCAGACCTGTGTGAACCCTTACGACAGTTGACGCACCAAGATGCTGTGTGGCGCTGGACTGTCGACCATGAGGCAGCGTTCCAGAAAATAAAGACGGCTGTCTCGCAAACACCTGTACTTAAATTCTACAATTCAAGTGATGAAACAACACTGCAGTGTGATAGTTCTGAGACAGGCTTAGGCAGTTCTCTACTACAAAATGGTCAGCCAATAGCTTATGCCAGTCGTGCTTTGTCTACCAGTGAACGCAATTACGCTCAGATTGGAAAAGAACTATTGGCCATTGTATACGGTTTGGAGAAGTATCATCAGTACACTTGCGGACGGAAAGTAACAGTACAAACGGACCATCTACCTCTCTTGACCATCTACAAAAAGCTATTGGCATCAGCACCGAAGCGCCTTCAGCGCATGTTGCTCAAATTACAACAATACGATGTTGAACTTGTGTACGTTCGCAATCAACACATGTATATAGCGGATACCCTTTCATGAGCCTATCTGCAAGATACCAGTTTTTCCGATGATCAGGAAACTGTACACATGATTGATCAAAGATCAGTTTTTGAACAAACATTGGAAGACATTAACATGATGGATTATCTGCCCGTCTCAGAAGCAACTCTACAAAAAATTCAAACTGCTACAAACGCAGATCCTGGGTTGCAAACTTTGAAATCACTGATACTACATGGGTGGCCAGACAAACTACAGGTGCCACAAGTGGCCATGTCATACTATAATGTGCAAAGTGAACTGGCAATACAGGATGGAATAATCTTTCGCGGCTCACATTGTATCGTGCCTACAGGAATACGACAAGACATTTTACAACGTATACATTACACCCATCTGGGTGTAGTGGGCTGTTTAGCCAGAGCACGTGAAGCTGTGTATTGGCCAGGTATGATATCGCAAATCAAATGTGATGTTTGCTGCAGTATGGCTAATGCCCAGCAGAGGGAGACATTGATCCCTCATAACATGCCAGACAGGCCTTGGGCCAAAATAGGCACTGACTTGTGTAGTATTGGCGATGCAACACATCTTATTACTGTAGATTATTTTAGCAACTTTGCAGAAGTAGATAGACTGTACGATAAGAAAGCCAAGGCAGTTATCACCAAACTCAAAGCTCACATGGCCAGACATGGTATTTGTGACATTTGTGTCAGTGATAATGGGCCGCCGTTCAATTCAGCAGAATTTGCCACTTTCGCTCAGGAATACGAGTTTCAACACATCACCTCCTCTCCAGGTTACAGTCAGTCGAATGGGAAAGTGGAAAGTGCGGTTAAAACAGTCAAAATGTTACTCAAAAAAGCTAAAGAGTCAAAGTCCGACCCTTACCTAGCTTTATTGGATTGGAGAAACACGCCAACAGATGCTACCAACACACTTCCAGCCATGAGAATTTTTAGTCGACGCACTAGAACACTGTTGCTAACAAGTGCACCTTTGTTAGAACCTGCTGTGCCCATCAATGTGCATGCAAATCTCCAGGCTGCACAACAAAAGCAGGCTGACATCTATAACTGTTCCTCCAGGGACTTGGCACCACTCCGTCAGGGTGAGATTGTTCGCGTAAAACCAGAGTTCAACACTTTTTCCCACAACAAATGGGCAAAAGGAACTGTGCTTCGGTCTGTTGGTATACGATCATATGAGGTAAAGACAGACAGTGGACAGATTTTGAGACCCAATCGTAAACATTTGCGTCGTACACAAGAGTCTCCCATCCGTGAGGCCATTGGTGACACTTGGGACAATTCAGATGATGAATACGATGCACTGTGTACACCCAATGACCCGGTTGATACTCCCAATAACACAGTGGTACCACCAGAGACTGTTCAAACCCCTGCTGTGCAGGTGCGACGCAACCCCCCACGGGCCAGAAAAGCTCCTCAGAGACTGACTTTATAGTGTAGTCATAATTATATTTACCCACAATGAACATTGGTGGTGCTAACGTCTTGGTGCTTATTCAAACAATACTTGTACACTCAAGACAATATAAGACCTATATAATCTTTACTATATATATAACCTTCTAGTGTTAAGACTTAAGATATGACACATTACTCGGTCACTGCGTCCACAAACAGTATGGTCATTTCTACTGCTGCTGATGAGTATCCCAAGTCAAGTTATTGTTATACATGTAGATTACTGGTCTTGCAAAGTATTTCAATTGTCAAAATGTGTCGAATTTAAGTAACAACATGACTTAAATTCATCAAAATGCTACAGAGTGCCAATTACACTATCATGACAATAGAAAGTAATATTGGCATAAGATTAACATTTAAAAAATCAGATGGAACCACATGTAGTACAAATTTGGAAAGTCTCTAACTAACCCTTCAACAGCAGTGAAATAAAAAGTCGTCTGTGACTTTGTCCTTCTGATGTCACGTGACCAGACTGAGTGGTGACATCAGAACCTTTGCCAAGCAAATTTCAGGATCTATAGAATGACAATGATGTGGATGGCAGTGGGCACACAATCCCCAGCTCTCTTTTTTTATTCAAAGGCAAGACAAAAAATTAAGTACAAAGTATTTATCTTCCTTTTCCATTCATATGTGCAATCAGCACAAACTTTGGTTTTCACAAAGTACATATGCTGCCCTGGAGCCCCCAGATCCAATGGTTGGTAAACATAGTTAATACATGTATACTGAATGCAATATCTGTGACACTTGTCCTGTACATGTGCCAACTGTCCGGCATCCAGAGTCACCAGTAATTGAAATGCTGCCAGGAATACCAGAAAATACCTTGACAAGAGGGCTTTGCTGTGAACAGCCCATGCTCGGCTAGATAAATTCAATACAAAATAAGTCCCAGGCCGAGTTGAGTTGATATAGGAAACAGGTTTGGAAAAAAAATCATAAACATGCATGTACTCTAGTATTCCAATATTGACCATGGATTCTTGTCAATCATGGGGTGAAAACGGAGACTTGTAAAAAGAGAGGAACTGACCCCTATCACAACTTTTGATTGCAGATCTTTGCAAATTTGCACATTTCATACCATTCTGGATTTACTTTTCAAAATACACTCACCAAAGAGAGGATTTCCTCTGAAAAAAGGAAGATTCTCAAGCCTGAATTACAGTGGTGCTACTAAATGTACATTGGTAGAAATTGAATCAAACTATATATTCTCCCAGTTTTGAAGAGAGTACATAAAACACCTGGTTTGCGAGAAGAATTTAATGATAAAACACAGCAACACTGCCGAATTGGGAGCTCCAACATTGCAAGAAACTGTATCTATATTCTAAATCAAAGGAATTTAGGTGCCTGTGTGCATGTTGTCATGTGTCCCTAAAACTGTTGAATATCAAATAAACTTTCCACTAATAAAAGTGTTCACAGTTTTGGGAAAGAAGAAACAAATTTCTGCTGGCAGCAGAATAATCTATTATGTGTGGATCTAAGAATTGCAACAACTGTAAATATTGCAGCAGTAACTTTATAAGACTACAAAGTTTAACATGAAACACTCTATTTAAAACTGGTGACTCTGCTGTCCACTCTAGGAGTGAACAGCCGGGCCATGGAGAGCCTGCCAGGACGTGGAGAGCCTGGTCGCCCTCCAGTAGCCCGGGATGCCGTGGGCACTCCTCTTCCCGCCAGTGCATCTGTCCTCCCCACAGATGGAGGCACACCTGTTGAGATTTCACCACCTGGCCGATGCCTGCCTGATGGTGGAATCCCAACAGATCTCCTCTCATGCGTGGGAAAAACAGATGCAAGTGGCGGCACCCGAAGACGAGTACCCAAGACAGCAAAACATCTTTCTGGACTGGTAGCCCATGGGGGGTTACCATTCAAGGGAGATGGTGCACGTCTACGTCGACTGGTAACCCACGAGGGGTTATCAGTTGATGGAGACTGTGCACATCTCCCTTGATTGGTAACCTCCGAGAGGTTATCAGTGGAGGGAGATGGTACACGTCTACGTCGACTGGTAACCCACGAGGGGTTATCAGTTGACGGAGACTGTGCACATCTCTCTCCATTGGTAACCTCTGACGAGCTATCAGAACAGGAAGATGGTGCCCGTCTCCGTCGCTTGGTAACCCACGAGGGGTTATCAGACGAGGGAGACAGTGCACGTCTCCGTCGATTGGTAACCCACGTAGGGTTAGCAATCAAGGGAGACACAGGGGATCGTGAGCGTTCACGTTCATCATCACTTCGGTCCTCTGATGATTGCCGCTGAGAGCAATCAACAGAAGACCGGGAAGATGATGAGCATGAACGTTCACGATCACCCCGAAAGGACCGATCACGGTCACTTTGCTCTGATGAAGATGGAGAGCTTGGCGAGAACAGGAGCGACCGTGACGAAAGAGAGGTAACCATGGTCAACTCTGAATCGGACGAGGATGAAAGGTACCCCAAGGGAGATCGTGAGCGTTCACGCCCACCATCTCGACCCTGCTCATCCGAGGAAGAGAGGGGAGATGATGAGCGAGAGCGTTCCCGATCACCCCTGCGGGACCTGTCACGGTCCTCCTGTTCAGCAGGATCTTGTGCTGACTGCAAAACATGGCCCACCGGGTCAACCTGCTCATTTGGTTCTACCATAGCAGCCTGTAAGGCTGCAAGCTCTGCTAGGCGTTGCTGTATGGGGCCACATTTATGCCTGTCTGGAATTTCCCCCCGACAAGTACGGTATCGATCATCTGCATGGGACCTAACACAAGGAGGTCGTGGTCGTACTGGTCGTCGTCCAGGTCGCGTCTGGTTTGCAGGTGGGGGACGAGTTTCTTCACCTGGGGTCTCTGGAGGTGGACCTACCTGTACCTGATACCGAGCTGGCATCTGCTGCCCATTCCTCTCAACTGCAACTCTTACCTCGTTGTAGATCGTTGGAAACGTCTGGTAGAACACGGCCACCAGATCCTGCAGGTTGTCCTCAGCAACTCGCCTGCTCATCTTGTATCGACCATTAGAGTACTTGGCCGTGGGACTCTTGAAGAGCTCATCAGGGACCCAGCTTGGTTTCTTGCGAGCATCGTATGCAGCACGTCCTCTGGGGGAACCACTGGGTCGCATCAGCCAGTGAAGTAGCTTCCGAGTCTCCGTCATGCAGAGAGACTCTATAAAAGAAAAATTAAGATGCAATCAGAGATTGCTGAATCCATGCTCCCCTCACCTGATTTATAACCCTGCTACACCCAGGTCTTATTTTAGAATGACCATAGTCAGTAAAGATAGGCAAGTTTATCAGAATTGTCAATTAACTCAACTCCACCAGGCCAGAGCTATGTCCCACAACGTTTTTTTTTTTTTTTTTTTTTTTACAGATGGTTAACTGTGATGAAGAGCTTGCATGTTGAACTACAATGCATTTTGTTACATCAGCCTATGATATGCAATATCAGAGTCTCTAAAGTATATTTGGATGTCATGGTAGAATTAAGTGACACGTCTACCAGAAATACGTGGTGGTGACATTCCTTTAACATTAACAACAAAAACTGTACATTGTATACACCATACTGAATTCGCTTTGGAACTCTCACTTCACTGATCAAGCGTATTATAGGCACAAAATGACCAGAATCTGAGTATACAATACATTTCATTTGTGCACCAGATGTCCACATGGTCTCAAACACAGAAAATGACTCCTTATCAGGTTAATCAGCATAAATTCAAGGCAACAGAATAAAGTTCTGTGGTACACACCTTTGCTGACCTTTCAAGTACTCTGACATGACTTGTACAATGTTTAAGCATGCTGTCATCATCATGCATTTTTAGTTAACCCCATACCCCCTCCTCCTGTGCATTCTTCTCACTCGGATAATGGTAACAAATGTAAGAATTCTAAATTTTACTGACAATTAGGTAAAGTTGTGCTGTAATATTCAAAACATTGATCTGAACTAATGAGACTTGCATTCTGAAAAATTCTTAACCGGCCGGGGTGCCCAATTGAAACATATCATCAAATCTGGTCTTTCTGCCAAATCTGAGCTTGCATGTATGTATACCTTTTCTCTTTTCATTCCATTCTAATTGTTATTTATTTATAACCAAATTAAGGCAAGTTCACGGCAATGATTTGTACAATGCGAGGACCACCTCCCTTAAAAGAACGGTAGATATTTTAAAATCACCCTCAGATCAGCTTTACCTACAATCAAATAAATACAGCATGACAACTATCATTGCTGTTACCCAAAAGCTGACCACGCTTCAGCTGCAATCATTAAGTAGTGGTTTTCTCCTGAGTTTGATCATTAGAGATGCAATTCACAGCTTTACAGGGAATTTCAGGTATCTATTATGTATATTACTATGACGCAATGCGGCATGGTTATGTGTGGATGTGTGTAACAAGAAACAATGGTTGACTTGTGTTTTTTCTTGCACAGTCTGCTCTCTATGACTTGGCAAGGCCATTGAATATGCAATCACAAGGCAAAAGTGAATCAGTTTGTTTGTTTGTTTTGGACTGATAGTAATTACCACTACTGAAAGGGGTACCTCCAAGGACAAAATATAGTCCCATATTCTGTCTTCAATGAAACCAGGCATGTTTGACCCAGTCTGCAGTATTTACCACATGATGACACTTTGACTAAATCTATGGATACAATTAGAGAGTTTCAGTTGTTCAGGAACTTCAGTGTAACTTGGTTTTCAAGCTTTCTCTGGACAACTGTACACAAAGTGTCAAATCTTTCATGCATGGTCAATAGACAATTACATACCTGTGCATGTCTGCTACATGGGGCAGGCATTTGAAAAGTAATAAAGACTGTGATTAAGCCACCCACTGAGTAAGTAAACTGCAAAATTTATACTTTTTTTGCAAGAGATTGTTGCCATTTATCATGAAGGACTCATGAAATACACACAAACAATGAAACATTTTCATGTCAGACTTTGGATGAAACTTGATTAACTTTTTTTGCCTTTGTTGAAGGGGGAGGAGTAATGTAATTATGTGGTAGGTACATTTACATGTACTAACTACATGTAGTGAGGTATGTGCATATATAAAATACATTGTATCATAAACTACTGATATATGTACATGTACATACTGTATTCCTTCCAATTTTAGCACATGCTCTAATAGAAGCAAACACCTGGGGGGGGGGGTATTAAAAATCCATTATTGTTCAATATTTTAAAACATCAACTGCTTCTGACGAAAGGGGAGGGTTCATTGTTGTTATTTTATGCTATACAGATTCTATAATAAGTGTAATTGCTTGTGGTATTGTAAATTAAAGGGAGCCACTCATAAAATTGGAATTATAGCTTAGTAACATAATCACACTAATTATAGTTTAAGTGTCAAGACATGGTCTTATATTCCTATTTTAATAAGTGAAACTTCAACACTATTTAAATTCTATAAGCAAGGTGTTCTACATTAGATGAAAGCATGTGAAGATTCCAGCTGATAGGAATGTTGCAGTATTGAGGTTTACAGAATATCCATGGTAACTAGTACTACTCAATAGTGAACAGTATTGTTGGAGCATCTCTGAAGAAAAATGTAGCACACCACTCAGTGAAGTGTCAAAACTACTCTAGTCTGTCAGATCATCACTCCAGCATGTGAATTTATCTGTTAATTGGCACATTGTATTCCCTGAAATTATTATGTAAAGACTTGCAGAGACTAGTCTTTGGTCAGGCTTCTGTGTTTTCCCATGATCCACAAGAATTTCCCCATGATCCCTGAAGATTTCTTTGAAGTTCCATTCAGCCTGCACTTCTTGTGGCTTGGACAAATAATGTAATGGATTTCTGTCTCACAAATTTCACAAAACAGTTTAGGTTGCATAACAACAATACCAACAGGAAAACCAAAAGTCTGTGACTGAAATAAAGAACTGTGACACCTAATCTTCCAAGTGTATGGACTCCCTCCCTACCGGTTTCGGCATTGTCATGCCTTTGTCAGGGGAGGATGGGAGTCAGATATTTTATTGAAATGATAGCTAAGGTATACATAATTCAGGTTATATCTGGCTTCCGGTTTTGTATCTGGAAGTGATGTCATAAACAGTTTTTGTTGTATTAAAAATATTGAATGTTTAATAAAGTTTTTATAAAATACTTGCATTGTTTTACTTTAAAGAGATGTTAAATGATCCTTGAAAAGTTATTGTTACGGATAGTCCATTGTTGAAGTTGATGGTGAAGTCCGTCCGGGAAAATGCAGGTATGATGTTTTAAACTGTTTTAAAACATCATACCTGCATTCTCCCATCTGTTAAGCTATTCTTATGGTAAAATTGATACACCAAATTTTATGGCAATTTGTGAGAGCTTTCCTTTAAGATATATCATCACAAAACTTTGCTAAAACAATGTCTGCTCCAGGCAATCTTTGCATTAGCACAGCAGCATGCTACTACTGGAATGAATACAGTATATATAATAACAGCTGACCTGACTCTGTAAGGTACACTTGCTGCACAGTACTTTTTTAAAGGTGAAATGGAAAAGCAGCTGGTGCTCACATGTCCTCTGCTTCATGGGTTTCAAATAATTTTAACAGTAATGAAAACAATTTGACTGCCACGGAAAGCTGTTGACTTAAGTCTTAATTCAAGGGGGACAGGGTTATTGGGATAGCTATATCTACAGTTTATTGTATGTGCTTAGTATCAGTTCTTTTTTCGCCCCTTTTTAATGGCATAGCTTAAGTAGTTTATTACACAGCCCAATCAGTCTCTTTTCTTTTTAATGGAATACCTTTGCATACAATTTACTATACAAGTCTATCAGTTCTTTCTCTTTTCTGTCTTTTTCTTTTAATATGGGATAGCTTAATAAACAGATTATTACAGATCAACCTTTTACTTTTTCCCTTTTTTTCACTAAACCAGCTTAATATGCAGTTTAGTATATATGCTGTTTTGCTGACTTTTTTCTTTTTCTTTTTAAAATGGGATAGTTTAATATACAATTTATTATACAGGTCTACCATTTTTTTTAATGGGAAAGGTTCAGATGCAGTCTATTATACACACCTATTATATATATGTATACAGGTATACCTTTTTTGTTTGTTTGTTTGTTTTTTTTTTTAATTAGTTTGGTTTTTTTGTGTATTTTTGTTTTTGTTTTTTTTGTTTTTTGGGGGTTGTCTTTTTTGTTTTGTTTTGTTTTGTTTTGTTTTCTTTTTTTCAATGAGATAACAAGACTTTCAACTGAAAAAAAAAACCACTTGGCCTATTGCTTTGACATTGCACAAAGACACTTCTGGGAACCCCTAGACCTTAATTTGTCCAACACACGAGGGACTGCAACTTTCACAATTGATTTTATGATTTTTTTGAGAGTTTGGGTACTTTTCAGTTGTTTAATGCACCCATTCTTATTGATTACTACTGTGTGTGTCCATGGGGATTGCAATGGTTAATTCACCTTTGCTGCTTGCACCAAATCATCAGCTAGATTCACTTGAGACTTGATAGGGATGTACCTTGGGCGTGTCTCCATTGTGTTTTTTTCAAATAATCACTCTACAAATGATTGGGGGGGGGGGGGTGTATGTTTGTTCATTTGAACCAATTGGCCAAACAGTTTCCAAGAACAAGATATTGGTAGAGACCCACCCAAGGCCCATCCCCACCAAATCTGAAGTGGACCTGACAGACAGTTTTGGAAAAGAAGCCAAAAATATATTTTTCTTTATGGACAGAAGACTGACAGAGCACCATTCAGCTGACTGAATAAAGTTTGGCATTGTGACTACAGATGCACAGCCAAACCAGTTTGTTTAAACTGAGGAAAGGAACCTGCTGCTTTATCTAGTTGTTATGGCAACCTGAGTCATTTGAATGCAGCTGTTTTCGGTAGGCAGTAACAAGGGATGCTGTTGAGGTACCTAAATTTGAGACATGTGCAATCCTGGGATCCCTGTAAAGTAGCCTTGGTGGGGCCATAAATTAACCTCTTGTGCCTCGTTCAGGTAAGATCCTCACCTGTTCACAGATTAAAACTTCCATTACTCTTGGTGGAAAAGCTTTGAATTATCAAACAATTTTTCTTGAGTTATCATATTTGCATGGGTGAGCACACTGTGAATCACCATTGCATGTACTCCAGGTAGAAAATGCACTTTGATACCGAAAGCTTCTGCCACTTTTTCAGTAGATCAATACCAGAATTCCAACTCCAAGAAGAAGTGTTGGAGACCATCTAAGGCAAGTTCCAAGAAACGATTGCATGGGGCTTAATTCGCACTGATCTCCTCCTCAAGTCGATGCTATGTGCCAGTGGGCCTATAGTGCATGGAGGACAGACAACATCACAGAATGCACGGATTTGTTCCTGCTCCAGGACAAAGCAGCCACAACCCAAATTTCCAGTAATGGATGCAGGCTGTCGGTTGCCATGGGGGCAGCACCCACAGGTACAGATCTACAATGGATGGACAGCAAAGTCAATCAGGCCAGTTTCCTGAAAATTTATGTTCCCATGTAACAAATTATTATCACCTTGATGACTGGGTACATTTAAGGGAGTTGGACTCATGAAGTAGACGGTTGGTACAGACCTGCATGGTATTCAATTGAAGTATAATTCTTGTCACTGCAATACATTTCTGCAAGCAGGAGAGTGCCGTAATGATGTAGTATGTGCCCAATTCAGTAAGCAAAGCTACAGCACAAATAGCACAGATACCTGGCCATGGTTTAGTAAGAATTTTGCCAGTGAATGCCAGTAGTTTGACATGGGATGAAGCAGATTTGAATTCCACAGCCAGTAATGGAAATGTTGAGCATTGTGCCCCCCCCCCCCCCCCAAGCTTAGGGTGCTTCTGCGCTCTGGGGCTAGTTCAAGGGGCTTCTAGTGGGAATTGAGCTGTAACATGCCCACGCAGTGCCATCTGGCCAGCCTCAAGGGGTTAACAATTAAGTTAGTATCCAGGCTTGCTAAACTCAATGAGTATTAACGAGGAGGGTATGACAGATTATCTTCTCAGGTTGCCTTGTACATCTCTCAAATGCTAAAAGAGAATTTATTGAATTTAAAGATCTATTGCCACAAAACAGGCTAACTGCAGAAGCTGAGCAATGGATGTCTGCCTATAGATATGTAAACATGGCCACATGCTGAGGGAATTCCCTCCCCATGACTGTGACATCACAGCTGCTTAGCAACCCTGGCAAATCCAGGTCAAGTAAACACTGTAAACAACAAAGGCTCTGGTGGGAAGCACCATAAGAAGCTATACAAACCATAGGGGAGTGGAGGGATGCCATGCTAATATTAATATTCATGAGTTTATATCTGAGTAGGCATCTGATCAGGTGCAGGTACTGATTAAATACAGCACCACAATTCGTGAGGTGGCAGGTTTGGCACCAGAGGTGCATTGGCATATGACACGGCTTTAGAATCAAAATGGCAGCTGATCTGACGTACCTGCAGATGAGATAGTTTAGACTGGGAGTCTTGTATTTTCATTTTACAGCCACATGCAGAATTTGCAATACAGGCCCCTGTTTGAATCTCACGAGGGTCAACAACTAGGTGTCCCAGCAGGCGGTAGCAAGCCAGTCAGGCCACCCTTACAGTGGGGGCAGTGATGAGGGCAACAGGTCACCCATTGGCTTCTGTGGGGCATACAACAGAGGGCAGTGCTCAAAGCAGCTGACTGTAGGGTCCTCCATAAGTGCATCACATGTAACAACAAGTGCACAGTGATCCAAAGGATATATATGTCCCCAGCCATAACATACAGAAGAAAGCTACACAATGTATACAGCATGTCTGGAAGCACAAAAAATGATATGTTCTTGGGCCCTGCAACCTTGAAAGTTGGTCAAGGCCAAAAGCAATACATGGCGCACATGGCGCACATGCCCTTGGTATGGTACATCTCTGGTATAAATTTCATTATTCTATCTCTAAGGGTTCTAGAGATATGCTCCAGGATGGATGTCTCTACTATGATACACTTATGTTGAAAATCATGACCCATATTCATAAATATCAAACCCAACAATGGCAACAAAGAGATTCCAGAGTTACCAAAGCATCAACATTCATCTTCCAATGCCAATGTGAAGAAACAAATTTCACTCCTGACTTAATTGAGACAGGCAGTCACCCACAAAAGGCAACTGGTGGTTTTAAACCGGTCCTCTGAACCTTTGAAATATTCTTCATTAAATACAGACTATAGGGTTTCCAATATGTACAGACCCAACCACTCAAAATCCAAATTTTATTACTTCTGCAAAAGCGTAATTAGAATTGGTAGGCCTATCACTATATATTTGGACGGATGGACAGATGGATGGACACAGCTCCTATGCCTACTAACTCTATGTCCCCCTATGCAGAAGAAACTATACAATGTATACAGCATGTATGGATGCACAAAAATTGATATGTTCTTGGGCCCTGTGACCTTGAAAATAGGTCAAGGTCAATGGCAATATATGGTGCACATGCCCTTGGTATGATGCATCTCTGGTATAAATTTAATTATTCTATCTCTAAGGGTTCTAGACATATGCTGCCAGACACACAAAAATAGATATGTTCTTGGGCCCTGTTTTCAAGGTAAAAAACAATACACAGCGCACATGCCCATGGCATGATGCATCTCTGGTATAAATTTCAGTATTCTCTCCCTCAGGGTTCTTGAGGTATGTTCCTGGATGGACGGAAGGACAGACGGATGTCTCTAGTATGATACACTTATGTAGAAAAACATGACCCACATTCATAAATATCAAACCCAACAATGACAGCAAAGATATTTCAAAGTCACCAAAGCATCAACAGACAGACCCTATCCCTACTAATTCCATGTCCCCTTTTGCCACCTTCGGTGGCAGGGGACAATTAAGCAACAGCCACAATCCAAATGTGTGTACCATACACACACACATATATAAGCAAAAACATTTCTGAATGGAATGCTAGTGGAATTCAATGGAAATTCCAATCTGCTCTGTTAGCTTGTAGAAAAATGTGTTACATGTATTCCTTCATTCAGCTTTCAGTCTCCAGTGTATGTAGTGCTGTTATCTTCAATGTTCTCAATTTATTAGACTTTCCGGAACTGATATCCCTGAGGTTATTTTTTGCGAAAACTATAGTATGCTGGAAGTGAATGACATTTTATATATTTATACCATTTACTCCAGCAGACAACACATTTTTATATCTGTAAAATAACTAAAAGGTAAATGTTTATCAAACTTACCATGTTAGCTCCAAAATTGGGCTTTTTACTTGCTAAAATCGCTAACTTTATGAACAAATCAATGGTCTTTGAAATTGAAAAAACACAGAAAGGAACTAGAAAAGAAGATTTGCTTCACAGCAAATCAATTTGGGTGCCTTCAAAATGCAAGCAAGTTGAAGCTAGTAGGACAACACAATTTCCGGCAGTGTAACCATGGTAACCAAGTGATGTATATTTCATTCATTTGTGAAATGTCCCAAGAGTTACCAAAGAACACTATAGTAACATTCATTTAACAAAACATAAGATACCATGGGTTTTATACATAAAATACAATTAGCTACTTGCTTCACCAACTTACAAATACTACATGTATAGTGTAGAGCCATGAACACTTATGAATTTTACTTTATAGTTCTTCTAAATGTTCCAAACATTACCAGAGTCTTGTATTTCAACATACACATTTTGAATAGCACAGATCACTGCAAAATTTTTAGGGGCTGTTGATGATCTATTTCCCTTCATAAATAAGACAAATTTTACTCTTGTAGATAAACCACTTTTACATTTTTAAATTCACTAAAAGGTAAAAGTTTATCAAACTGACCATGTCAGCTCCAAAACTGGGCTTTTTAGTCACTAAAATCACAAACTTAATGAACAAATAAATGGTCTGAAAAATTGACTTCAAATTGGCACAAGATGGCAATGCTGTGCAAAAACACTGAGGTAAATTACACAAAAAATGTACAATTTTTGTTCCCATATCAAGCAATTTGTTTTATGCAGCAAAAGTTAACATGAAACCATATATTTTATTCATCCATATTCAGCTGTCTGAATATTCATATTCAAAAGCAATTCAGATAAGAGATGCCTTCTGGGTGCCTTCAAGGCCCGGATTGTTTGCAGTGCTGCCTTTAATTTGCTGACAAGGACAGATTTGCAGACTTCAGGATGGGAATTATTTGCAGGTTCTGAAATTAAGTAATAGATTTCTATGGTATGTCTATAATATATCATATGTTCACTTGTCAAAATTTTAATTTTGTTTATGTAAGTAATTTGCATAAATGAAAATCCTACAACTTTGCTTCACTGTTCAACGGATAGGGATGTATCACAAAACCAAAAATTGAAATTAGTTTGACATCTCTATGTATAACAATTTTGGAAGATATTCATGATTTAAATTTTGCATATGTGCCTAAGTTGCATAAATTAAAATCCTACAACATTGCTTCACAGCTCAATGGACAGGGCTATATCACAAACCTGTAAATTCAAATGGGCTTGGCACTCTATCTATAATAGTTTTGGAAGATATTCATGATTTAAATTTTGCATATGTGCTTAATTTACAAAAATTAAAATGTTACACCTTTGCTTTACAGTTCAGCACATGGGGATTCATCATAAACCTAAGAACTGATGTTAGAATGGCATCTCTATCTGTGATAGTTTGGAAGATAAGAAGCTTTTAAAATCTTAACTGCCCCTAATTTGCATAATAATGAACAACATGCCAATTCAATACCCAGGTGCACAACTTCACTGGTAGATGAATCTATGTGCCAAATATGGTGATCGCAGGTGCAGCAGTTTCTGAGATTCTGTGTGGAAAAATTTGGGTGCCATTAAAAGAACAAGAAAAGAACATTTGCTTCAAGGTAAATCTGTCTAGGTGCCTTCAAAATGACAACAATAGAGAACTATGCAAGTACCACGACGGCAAGACTGCCCGTCTGTGGTGCCTTTGTATAGTCAGAAAAAAGTCTTTGTATTACTATATTGCCTGACCGGTTTCACCACAACCTGGGCTCATCAGAGGCTAATCCAAGACTGCCGCGTTTATTTTGCTTTTGCCGCGTTTATTTTGCTTTGGTGAGGTAACGTATCCTGGTGATGTTCTGTTACATAATAGGACCAACGTAACAGGGCTTTTATTACGTAAGATGGACCAAATGCCATATTGACGTCGGTCTAGTTTGGTCCACGTATAACATACACATGGTTGTGTTTATAAACACCCTTTAACCAAGGAGATGGTAGGTCCCCCTGGTGGTAATTCCTG
The DNA here is from genome assembly GCA_964020975.1 of Hermodice carunculata. NCBI lineage: Eukaryota > Metazoa > Annelida > Polychaeta > Eunicida > Amphinomidae > Hermodice > Hermodice carunculata. Next base: position 85,658,440 of record OZ026627.1, on the reverse strand, counting down.
TAGGTTCCTGTCAATTCTACATGGAACTATGTTAATATTTAACATAGAAAAGGATGTCACTAACCAAGGCTATTTTAATTTATTTTATGGTTCTTAATAAATTTTATTAAGCCATTAAGTGGAATGATCTGTTCCACTGTATTTTATTTATTGGCCAATTCATGGGGACAGAATGTGGTTTTTTTTTCTGTATTGGAAGCGTGTCACAAACAGTGTCAGTGGGGAGTGGGCACAGAACTGTGAAATTTAGTATACTACGACGCAAGCGTGCCTATTTCCCCATGACATTCAAACCGAAAGGTTCCGTTGTGCACAACTTATGGATCCAAGAGTGTTCTTCTTTCAGTCGAAGTGTTTCTGTTTTTTTCAACTGTGGTGGCGTGGGAATGTGACACAGGATTTGGACCGTGAGATTCAGTCCATTATGATCCTGTTGGGCGAAATGTCTGCCCAGGGGTTGATTGGTATCCCGTTTCTTAATGTAGTAAAAATGTTCTCTTAATCTATCTCTCAGTTGACGGTACGTCTGACCGACATACTGTTTGTGGCAAATGTCATAAGTCAGTAGATAGACAAGGTTTTAGTGTCTGCACGTATCTCCTTGGGGGATGTGGTAGGTTTGTGTGCTGACTGCTACACCGCTAGTATTCATCCTTACACAATATCTGCAGTTGTTAGTATCACACGGATTGAGTTCAACTGTGCCAGATATTGCGGGATGTGGTTGTGGTGCTGGTGGGTATTTTGTTCTGGAATGAACTAAAATATCCTTGAGGTTCTCTGCTCTCTTGTACCCCACTATGACCTTTTCATTCCCTTGCCTGCAAAGCAGACCAAGTTCCGTGTTACTACACTTGGTCTGCCCTTCTTCGACAGGATTTTATTTATAGTAAGGGAAACAGAAGTATACTCTGACCCTCCCCCTAGACTGAGACACCAATCAGGAAGTTCATCATTATCGCCTAGACCAGTAACAGCCTCTGGTCACTAGTGTACTGAAGCCTGGTGCCACAGTAACCATAATAAGCCAATTAGAAACTGAGTCACTTTTCCAACGCAGAACAGTGACCTTGTCAAAGAAGGGCAGACCCCAGCGGAGTAGACAAAATACGCTGCTTGGGTCTGCATTGGAGGCAATTTATTCCCTAGTATTGGACCAAATTTGGAGGCTTGGATAGTGCTCGAATTGTTTGATATTATACTCTTTAGTGGAGGTAAGGAAGGGTTGTACCTCGCAATAAGAAATAATTTCTCATTATCTCTTTCTGTTTGTGGGGACTCTGGCCTATCTTGTAATAAGGTGGCTCTGTCCGTGTTCCTCACTTTTTCTAGGGCTTCCACTAGTGTGTTTGTGGGATATCCCCATAATTGGTAGTAATGCAGTATTTTGTCTGCGTTTTCCTCAAAATCAGCTGGGTGGGTGCATATTCTTTTCATCTGTAGGAATTGGCTGTAAGGTCCAGCTGATTTACAATGTTTTGGGTGGCAGGACCGATAGTGTAGATACGTGTGTGTATCTGTTGGTTTTGTGTACATTGTGGTGTATAGCTTGCTATTTTCATCGAGACGTATTAGCGTGTCTAGAAAGCTAATTTCCGTGTCACTGTGCTGTGCTGTAAATTTGATAGTCGGGTGACTGTTGTTTAATAGTTTTGTGAATGATTGGAGATTGTCTGCTCCATGGTGCCAGATACAGAAGATATCATCAATGAATCAATACCATACTGTTGGTTTGAGTTCTGATGAAGCCAAAAGTTTTTCCTCCAAATCTGCCATGAATAAGTTGGCAAAAGAGGGGGCTACCTTTGTGCTCATTGCCGTTCCACTTATTTGGAGGAAGTGTTCACCATTGAACTCAAAGTTGTTGCAAACTAGGACCAGGCGTAGTAGGGAAACTATTTCCCTGACTGCTGGTTTTTCATTCTGTGTTCTGTTGTGCAGGAGGGTAGTTGCTACTGCTCTTAAACCCTCTGAAGTAGGGATGTTGGTGTACAAAGAGTTGACATCAAGGGTAACAAGCAGCGTGTTGGCTGGTTGTTGTGGTAATGTTTCTATTTTATCAATAAAATCATTGGTGTCCTTGATGTGACTTGGTATATTTGTAACCAAAGGTCGTAGAAAAAAATCTACAAAGCCTGAAATCCTTTCAGTGGGACATTCATTAGCACTCAAAATTGGCCTTCCTGGGGGTGCATACACACCCTTGTGGATTTTAGGTAATATATAGAAGCATGGTACACGTGGTTCTTCTATATATAGATACCTGTAGGTATCTTCAGTTATTGAGTGGCCATTGACTAGTTGTTGTTGTAAAGTTCTAACTTGTTCATTGTGTGTATTTGTCATATTGGAGGAGACTTGTCTGTAGTGTTTAAAATGACAACAGTTTGAAATGCAACACTTTGCCATTGTTCAACATAATCTAAATTTTGTGCAGTTTTTTATTTTTTTATTTTATGCAATTCAAACAAATGACCAGATGTTTGAGTACAATTTGCAAACTTTGTAAATGATAGAAATATTTCAATCTGTATTTTGTAAATGATAGAAATGTATATGTTTCACATTTTACACCATGAAATACTGCTACACTCTTCAGTCTTGGTTGTCAGTATCAGTGCTACTAATATGCCGTATGCATATTAATTTCCCGCCACAAAGCACAGGTTTGACGTCAGGTGCTCACGGGGGACGTGTGGGTCACATCACTGTCAGAGACAGGGCCATATGTTCATTTCTCACAAAATTAGCATTTTTTAAAAAATTTAAGTTCACAAATGTCCAACTAGTATTTTTCTAGTACATCCCAAGCCATATTATAAGGAAAACTTCCACATGCCTCTAATAAGTATTCTGTATTTCCAAAATATTAGTAATATCTTGCTTGTCCCCACAGGTACCAACCCGTATCTCAAAATATCTCACCAAGCGAGACTAAGCAATCATTGTATGCAGTTGGGGCAGGAACTTAATATGCATATCTCCTATTATTGCCAGGGCATAGCCCTGCAACCTGTGACATGTCTAACAATACTGCTACCCTCATCAGAGTGACATCTACATCTTCACATCTGAACAGTAACCATATATGCTTGATATCACATAATTAACATCCAACTTATAGAAATAGAATTGTCTAGTCTGCTTATATACAAATAGGAGCAACAGGGCCATATCTTCCATGTACAGTGAAAACTCGTTATAATGACACCATCTGTTCCCTAAGAAATGTGTCAGATAACTGAATATGTCAGATAAATGAATCAAATAACAAAGAAAATGAACTTTTTCCCATGAAAATTTGTGTCATTATATTGAATACGTCGGATTTTGAGTTTTGTTATAATGAGGTTTCACTGTGGTTTCTGACCCCCCCCCCACCACCCATGCCCCCATCAAAAAAGCACAATGCAATCACTATGTTCCACACCCAATCCAATCACTGTCTATGTCTTCAACTATACCTTAATTAATCAATTTCATCCATGCCAAAATGTTGAAAATTCAGGACTTCAAAAGCCAAATAAATTTATAACCTATTTCATCTGTAAATGACATTTGACTTGAAAAAGTGCATTAGCCACCAAATCTGAAATATCTTTTATAAATCATCCATTGCCTATATTGGATGAATCACCATCTAAATATAAATGTAACTTTCTCTAAGACATGCATATATGTTATAAAGGAAATCTTTGATCAAATTCAATAATACATTCTCTAATAAAATATCTTGTGCAACTGCTAAACCTATGCTGTTGTATTTTTGGTCAAATGGTCTTTGTGTTCTGTAACTCCATGTCAAAACAAGAGGGCTATGTTACAGCCTGTCCTCAGCTGACCCTAATATAGATGTAGATTTCAACCCCTGAAAAAGTCCCACCCAGGGCATGGAGTAATCAAAATTGTCTGTGTGCAATTTTACATTCTATCATGGGCAGCGGGCAACAGCCAATCAGATGGCTGCATTTTAATCTTTGACCAGTGTTAGTTTTAGCACTAACCATGGCTCCATCAAGCAATTTATAATGAACTGGGGGGTTTTTTTGGGTTTGTTTTATGAGGGTGCATAACATTTATCTGTCCAAAAGAAACTATAATTTTGTGTTTCCATGCCTTAAATTTGAAGCAAACAGTTTGGGGTGATAAAATTTTGTTGATAAAGGCCACAGTGCTTTGTTGACATGCATGCAGCACCATCTGTTGACAGAATTGCAAACTTCCATTTGAAACAGTTGGCCTACAGTTTCCACTATTTGGGATTTGTATTCAGCACTCAGTCCGTACTCTGAAAATACTGGAGCACATCAGAATGCTCTTTAACAATAGGTCTACATACCCTCAAAATTTGTAAAATAGAGCAAACTGTCATAACACCCAATTTTAAAGGCAAAATTCAAAAATAAATCTCAACTTGTCAATCACAAGCCATGTCCCCAGAAAATAAAAAGATCCTTAAAGATGAAATTATCATTATGTAACCTATAAGTAGGGACACATCCTTTTTGCTTTGCAAAGTAAAACATGAGGTGTTCACGGACACACGGATGACTGATGCAGACCTGTTCAATACTATGCTCAGCTGACTTGTCAGTCAGCTGATCTACTCACTGATGCATGACCTATTGAACTAATTTGGCTTAAACCCACTCAAGTTTGACCAATGTTTGTCCACCATCCTTCAAGCAAGTTGAAAATGTAAATCCCACTTTAAAAAACAAGGAAAGGGTCAATTGGACATAACTGTGGTATTAAACAGCTGATGAGATGCTGGCAAACCAGGCTACTAATAAAGCTCTGAACCTGACAGTTTTTTTGTTTTTTTTTAAATACTGGTTCTACTTCATTCCTTGATCAGATAGTTTTGGACAGGGAGCTACATGTGTGCATCACAGATCTTAAGTCTCTGTACTCACCCTTGGCCTCGCCTGCCTCGGCATACCTCCGGAGGAGGCCCTCACACCTTCGGTACGCCGCCGTAACTGCACCCTGCTGAGCAAGACTCACCCTGCCAGGGTCTGGAATTGAGACTACTGGCTGCATTCTGAATAGCTTTTAGGGTGATGATATGCTTCTGCAAAGGACAAAATTGAAGTTAGACACTGCATCATGCTGATAAAGATTTCACAAATACAAGTCACAAGAACCAAGATGGTTCTGGGCTGCACCTATCCCTCCCACAACCACCACCACCACCCAAAAAATTAGAATTTAATGAAAAAAAAACCCTGTTGAAAAAGAGGGAGAAATGGTAGAACCTCGAAATGTCTGTCTTAAATTTGTCTGATTCTTTAAAGCATGTCATTTTGTACATATTATGAAAAGAGATTCATGAGGAGAAACACTTAAAAGTTTATGGAAATTTGTGAATTGAGTCATCAATGCTTTAGTTGGTAGGAATCCAGGAATGAATTATCAGGGGGAGGGTATTGTGTTTCCAATCAGTAGATTTTACCTGATGACATGGGTGGAACGAGTACTGCATGTGTGAAACCCTTCTGGAGAAAACCTGGGACATGCTCCCCATTCAAGCAAATTTTGTAAAAATAATTCACTGCGTACATTTCAAGAACAAAATAATATTAAATAGTCACTCAGGGTCAGGAATCATAACCACTGGCTGCATTTTGAATAGCTTGGGCAACAAGAGTCTGCAAAGGACAAAACTGAAGTTAGACACTGTATCGTGCTGAAAAAAGATTTCACAAATACAAGTCGAAAGAACCAAGATGGCTCTGGCCTGTCCCAATCTGTCCCACAACCACCACCCCAAAAAAAAGGGGGGGGGGGGACCTGTTGAAAAAAGGAGAAAAAAATAGTTCAACCCCCCAAACTCTGTCCATGAAATTAGTCTGATTCTTTAAAGCATGTCATTTTGCACATATATGTATTATGAAAAGAGGTTCCTGGGGAGAAACACTTGAAAGTTTTTGGAAATTTGTGAATTGAGTCATCAGTGCTTTAGTTGGTAGGAATCCAGGAATGAATTATCAGGGGGAGGGTATTGTGTTTCCAATCAGTAGATTTTACCTGGTGACATGGGTGGAACGAGTACTGCTTGTGTGAAACCCTTCTGGAAGAAACCTGGGACATGCTCCCCATTCGGGCAAATTTTGTAAAAGTAATTCACTGCGTTCATTTCAAGGACAAAATGATATTAACTAGTCACCCAGGCTCCCATACACTAAAGTAAGGCAGACAATCCACCAGACAGCTGGCTCAGCAGCCATAATGAGGCAGTAAGTTTGGGTAACAGCTTGCACACCACTCACCACAGGCATGTTGCTCTTTCATTCTTGATTTGTACATGTTGTCAAGGTTTTCCCCTACTAAACATTCGGGTTTAGTTTCATTACTCAGGTCTGAATCTTTTATACCTTGTAAGCAAAATGAGCCAAAGTGATTTTACATGAGAAAATTTCTAATATAAAAGTGGTCCCTGTCTTCAGAGACCATTCCAATGAGAGACCACCTGCCTTAAAAGACCACCTTTTCAGCATACTTTGCTCAGCACTTTTCTTGTTACTTACACCTCCTATGAGAAACCACCTGTCTTGAGAGACCACAATTTGGTCATCCCTTGGGGTGATCTTTCAAGACAGGTTTCACTGTATATTCAAAGGTAGCATTGATCTTTCATCAACATTTTCATGGCAGATTTAGAAAAACTTCATAACAACTCCTTCCCCCCCCCAACCACCACCGTCACTCAGTCTGACATCATTTTACTGATGACATCTCCTGTATGTGGACATAGACATAGGAAAAACTGAGAGACTATTAACATTTGAATTCCAGTCATCCCACCATCAACTTTTGACACCATTACCCCAGGAGTGCAATCAATTATCTTGACACCATAGTCATACAGTGTACACCACACTCTGTGTAAAATTGAGAGATACACACGTATAAAATGTATAAATACCTGCACTGCAGGCCAGCCCACCCAAATATTCTTAAACACGGGGACTTTACTAATTGTCAAGAGAATCTGTACCAAACAGCCATTTTGAACAAGAGTGCTGCCAAATTCCTGAACTGTTATCAAGGAGGTGAAGCCTCCTTGCCATTATGAAAAGAGAGGATACCTGCTCACAGCTTTGGCACAAGACAAAGAGAGAGTTGACCAAAGTGCTCAGCCGGACTTCTGGCACCACCCCAAGACAATGAAACCAACTATCAGGACATATTTTACTTGATAACCACCTTCAATCTGTTACTTTTACACATTAGAGAGGTGCCCGCTAATGGGGGTTTTACTGTACTGTACTGGCCTCAACACCTCCATGCTGGTGATATTCCTTTAAAACTAGAGACAAGAATAGTTCATGCATGTGCACTCTCTGTTCATTTTCCTGTGAGACCCAAATATTACTAATGTACATTTAAAATAAAGATGGATATAAGTACTTCTATCCATGCAAAAAGTACATTTTAATTGTGCACCAGAAGGGTTACAAACCCTAAAATACCCCCAACAGGGAAAATGACCATGCTTATCAGGTCAATTAGCACAATTAAACCATAGGAAATAGACTAGTGAGGTTATCTACACTCAAGTTGGCCTTTGATGTCCTCATAATAAGACCTGTATTAATTGTTAAAGAAGTGTCACCAATATGTGAGGTTAAGCGAGGAGCAACACAAACCTACAGGGTCTATATCCAGTCCCTACAAGTGGATGTTGTGAATGCTGTAACCTCATCTACCTCCTCAATGTATAACATATCAGACACAGTTTGTAGGACAAACTCAATGTCCACTTGAGGACAGGTTGCATGAACACTTTTGTTATATCAGTAACAAAGTAACAACAACCGTTGGGGAGACATTTTGCTCAAGCTAATCACAGGGGACTCACTCTAGAAGTCCACATCTTTGAGTACATCCAAACACCACCCAAATTAGCACATGACAGGGAGGTCAGTCTAACAAGGGAAATCTACTGGATGCACCAACTCCACCCATAGATCTACTTGGCCACAATATCACTGGAAACTGACCAAGATTTCGTGTTCAGTCTTTCATGTAAGCTAAACTTGCAATGTCTTAGCTCACTTCCCCATGTAAAAGCCATAATTTGTTAACACATTGGTGTTTCAAAAGAAATTCATAAAGCTACTAAATAAATGCTATGAATAGGGATCTGAACAGCAATCTCTCTTCCCCCCCCCCCCTGTTCTTCACCAGGTAGAGCAACACGCAGCAGCTGACACATCAGGACCAGTTACTTATCTTCCAATTACAAAAAAACACAGCCATTCCTTTTTGTGTTTGCTTGGGAACCCTTTGTCACCAATTTCCATTACAGCAGATGACTGAGAGTGATGATCTGCATCTAACTTCAGCTGGTAACATGGTGTCATTACAAGTCGGTAGATAGACACAGAACTAAAAATTTTTTTTACTGCCCCAAACTTGATGTGCCTGGTAAAGTGACAAGCACAGTAACAGGACGATCCTACTCAACACCAAAGGATGGCACCTGTAAACACAATAACCTGGTCTATCTCCTTACATGTTTACATTGCAATAAACAGTATGTGGGTCAAACGAAGCACCCCTGATGGACAGGTTAAGAGAACATTCCTATTGCATCAAGAAAAAAGATGTAACACAACCCCTAGGTAGACATTTTGGTCTACCAGGTCACACTGGCATCAACATAAAGATCCAGATTCTGGAACACATACGTATCCCACCACAGCTGTCCAGAGTTGAGACCTTAAGTCTAGAGAGGAAAAATCACTGGATTCACCAGCTTTGTACTGCTCAACCATTTGGCCTCAATGTCAATGGGTACATCTAGGCACCCTTGCCTGGAATAATATTAATATGCATTTAACTTTGTGGCAGGTAAAACATATTGCACTTCTGGGTGGGACAGCAGGATGGTAAAATAGGGACATGCACTGGGGACTTGTGCAAGCCTATTTGTGAATCAAGTCCTTGTAACTAAAAAGCAGTTGGTGCCTGTGACCAGGGATGCTGCTACTTTATGCAGCTGTCGTACTTTCTTCAACAAAGCCCAATTACAGTTGCCTCATATGGTCATGGTCAATGAAGTCAAATGCTTTCTGTAGATACAACATGACTGATGCTACTAGCTGACCATCATCAAGTGCCTTAAGCCATGTGTCCAGTAATTTATGGAGACCTGTTTCACAGGAATGGCACTTCCTGAATCATGACTGACATGAATAGAGAAGGTTGTACTTTGTTAAAAATAAAAAATAAAAAGAGCAGTGAATGTCTCCTTCAAGTACTTTTGACAGTGCCCACAGAACAGATATAGATCTGTAGCTTTTAAGATCCATAGTTGTTCCATCTTTATGAACTGGCGGAACTTTTGGCATCTTCCATGAACTTGGAAATGTATTATGTGTACTGCCAATACTCAGGTTGAATCTAGATAAGTTAGTGGTTTGAATAAACAGACAACGCCATCAGCAGAAACTTTAAGTCAAGCTCATCAGTACCATTTGACTTTTTTGGATTACGGTTACAGAGTACTTTTACCACATCATCTTCTTTCATTCTTGGAATGCTGAAATACACAGCTGGAGAGATTTTGCCCTTGACATATTCCTTCACTTTCTGACGTCTTGTGTTAGATATAGCACTTGTATCTTTTGGCAGCAAATTTTCAGCAACTGACGTGAAATGTTTATTGCATTTGTCAACAATAACTTTCCTGTCTGTGATTATGTCATTTCCAATGTTTAGAGTGGATGGAACAGCATTAATATTTTTCCAAACAAGACTTTTCATACAATTTCATAGCATACTAGGATTTTTCACATTTTCCTGGCAATTTTACTGTAAAACTGCATCTTTGTCTGGCATATCAATTTGACAACACTGTTTCTACATATTTTGTAAATTTCAGTATCGCCCAATAATTTGAAATGGTCACGCATTTGCATTGCATCAGTAACTTCTTAATCCATTTTGGTTGCTGCAAGTGCTTGACTCTATCTATGTGTTTAAGGAGGGGCATGTCCATTTAATACTGATGTACAGTTTGACATGAACAATAGAAATTCATTGAAAATTAAGAGAAAAATCACTGCAGCAGGACCATCTGACCAAACTTGGTTGAAATCTGGCTGACAATTTTGGATAAGAAGTCAAAGTGAGTTTCCATTGCAATCTTCATTGACTTGCAAAGTCATCAATAAGAATGTATGCATTAACTGATTAAATACCTGACTTGAAAATTTCCTACATTGCCCTGCATCTTCATCTGATTTACCATAGTTTTAACGACTCAACTGCCCTATCAACATCATGAACTGAGACGGAGTGTTGATTGTAGCATTTACTCTTCAATATTTTATTATTGACATCCCTCAACAGATCAGATGTATCGTCTTTACTGTATGTCAGACACTGTCACATAAAATTTTATATTTTTTAGCAAATATAGCTTCCCAATACTTTCTTTTCCAACAACACCATCAACATTATTGGGTGGCAAAGATGATTTACCTCAAACTTTCTTCAATTCATTAAAAAAATTTCTATTATTATAGAATAGAATTGCCTCAGCCATTTTATTCTTAACACACATATCTTGGTTGTGTCCGACTTAGTGCACACCATGATGATATGCAGCACATGTACTTTGCCTAATGTTTACTATTATGCCATGTCTGGGGAAATTATTTTCTTTCCACATTTCATGCCAAAATAGTGGTCATATCCTGTTGATGGCCGTCAATATGATTACTTGATGCTTCAGCCCTGGACTTAGGGACTCCAGTCCATGTAATATCCTCATCAGAATATTCTGTTTGTACAGATAATTCAAGAGAAAATGCGCTATGGTCTGACAAATTGTCACCATCATGTAATAAGGAAGGGTATTTACAGACATCATTAAAAAATTTAAGAGAAACAATGAAATGATCAATAACAGACTTAAAGGCCCTTCTACAAAATCCCTTTCTCCCGCAGCAGAATGACTTTGGCTTTGGACAGGGACACCCAGGTGCACTGAACCAGCAGTTCATTAAAGTGTTAACCCTTTCCCCCTTGAATTAAGACCGAGTCAACAGCTTTCCTTGGCATGGGTTGGGCACTAGTGCCCAACCCATGCCAAGGAAAGCTGTTGACCTGGGGCATGTGATCTTGGTAAGTCTCATGTACAATTCTCAGTCAAATTGTTTTTCATAACTGTTGAAATTAGTTAAAAACACTGAAGCAGACGACATTTGACCACCAGCCGGTTTTGGCCAGTTTGAGGGGGAAAGTGATAAAGAAACAAGGTGATCAACTGGTGAGTCTGAGGTTGTTCACACCATTTACTGGGTCATAGCCATCCATGTACCACACTCTGACCAGCTCAGGCCAAGGGGCTGGGAATAACAAAAATTGGGTCATCCGAGACTTTGTCCTTGATACTCCTCTCAGTGATCTTCGGTTTAGGATAATATGGGAACGTGCACTAAACAGGGATGCGAGTTTTCAGATGATAAGGCAATTTCCTCTAGGCCCTAAGTGCAAATTCCAAAATTTTCTTAAGAAGTTAAGTGCAATAAAACTGATAAAATCAGGAAAATAAAATGAATGGGAGGGCGTCTTCTTCTTTTCAGCCCATCACCCACATCCCTGAGTAAATGTGGCGCAAGAGGTTTTTTGTTTTTTGTTTTTGTTTGTTTTTTTTTTTTGTTTTTTGTTTTTCCATTGCTAAAGCACCCATGCCTGTATTAAGCCATCAGCCATAATTTTCCATGTTCTATACCAGGCTGACCATACCCAGGCAACAGACATTTTACATCTATCTGTACTGTCACAATAAAACTATGTAGGCCTTACATGTAGTTATGAATAATCCGATGTTCTCCATAGGTGGCAAAATTGTAATGAATGCATGAAAAAGGCAAAGGGGAGAAATTTCTTGTCCAAGTCCAACACACTCAGGGATGAGCACGCCCCTGTCCTACTCGACACAAGTCATTGGCGGCAGCTTGTCTGTATCTTAATCCAGTAGTAGGTTCTTTGAGTATATCTACACATGCACATGTCAGAGGACAGAAAACCTATCCATATCTACACCTCAAGTTTCAAATTATGCGCCTGACAGCATCAGATCTGTCCCGTCACACAGCTGTCGTGTCACCCGTGTCACACTCACAACTAAATTGTGCCCGCTTATTTTGTTATTACTGGCCCCGCCAGATGAGGCTATGATGTGTGCCATCGAATTGCATCGCGTGCATAGCAACGCATGCCATCACAGGTTTGCTGGTCTTTATTTGTGTGTTAAACCCCAAGCCAAATTCAAAATAATATTAAGATTAGATGTCATCTGTCACAAGCGAGCACTGAGAAACCTCACCATTCATCACTCCCCCAACCTTTCAGGATGGCTGATTAATATTTATATTAACAGAAAGAATTAAAGACCAGAAAAGATTTGCTTCCCAGCAAATCTGTCTGGGTGCCTTCAAAATGAGAACAGTTTGAAATGCTACCTTTTTGCCATTGTTCAACATAATCTAAATTTCATGTATCAGCCTAATTTTTAAAAATTAAAATGCTCAGCTCTGGTTCTTGGTTCAATTGATGTGGCCATATGTCCCAAACTTATAAAGTAAAGTTTAAATGAAACTACTATCTATAATAGTTTAGAAGCTATTCAACATTTTAATTTTGTGTATTCGTCTAATTTGCATGAATTATAAGCCTTTCCTCAGGCGAAAACAGACCAGCTAAGACACTGGTCAGTCTCAGTCATGGTGCATTTACAGCTCTGTCCAGCATTAGTGTCAACATGGAGCAGATATGTTTCTTGCATGAACAGAAGGAGACTCTCTGTATTTTATTGAGAACTTCATTACACAGTTTTTGGGAGCCCCCCATCCCCACCTTCCATTTGCCATAAGACCCAAACCTTTCAAACCATACACCTAGCAGGCATGGCTAGAAGGCTGCCTATGAGACAGGTTAAAGTATCATGAATGCAAAATGGTTGCCTAGCACCATGGAGGCTTGTAACACGCAGTACAGCAGAAGCCCTAGTCAAAATGTGGATTGTTGGGAAATTCACTCAATTTAGCATACATTAAAATTCCCCAACTTTTGTTTGCATGCTATAGCATACATTAAAATTCCCCAACTTTTGTTTGCATGCTATTGGATTTGCCAGATGTCTCAAACCTATATGTGTAAGTTAGAACTCTGTGTCTACCTATAATGTTTTTGAAGATAAAAAGCTTTTAAAATTTTAATTGCCCATATTTTGCATAATTTTAAATATCATGACTATTACAAGTCAGGCGCCTAATTTCACTGGTGGGTCAGTCATAATGGCAAGTTTGGTGGTTTTCAGAATAATAGTGTCCGAGAAAAACTCCGGACGAATTTAGTCGTAAAGAAAGAAAGAAAGAAAGAAAGAAAGAAAGAGAGAGAGAGAGAGAGAGAGAGAGAGAGAGAGAGAGAGAAAGAAAGAAAGAAAGAAAGAAAGAAAGAAAGAAAGAAAGAAAGATATCAGACTATTAGAAAAACTGAGAATAAACCTAAATGGCAATTTATGGAATAACACTATTAATATTTGAATGTAGATACTGGTCAGGAACTATGCATACAACCTGCTTAATTATTAACCAAAAGAATTAAGTAGTAGACATTGACGTAAAATATTTTGAAAAACAAACAAACAAACAAACAGAAACATAGGCCTATCAAATCTCACGAATCTGAGCAGAAACACCTCAACTACAGCAGGTATTTGTAACATTATATGTGCTGCATCACTGACATTTGAATATGATTGAGTGTCAAGACTTAAACACAGAGTGGAAGAAAACGATGAAGATGAAAAATCTCCAACTACATGAAACTGGAAAGAAATGTAAATGGACAAAGATATTATGAGGTACATATTGACTTTTGAATGTAGTTCTATACAGGTCGAGAATGGCGTATACCTATTAAGCTCAATATTTACATTAACAGTAAGAATTAAAGATGAGATACCAAAGAATGAGGAAAACACTTTCAAAAATATAAACAAACATCTCAAATTACATGAATTTGAGAAACAACCTAGATGGCAATTTTTAAATAACATTACGAGGTACTTACTAACATTATTTTGTCCAGGTGCTTATGCATCTTGAATTTCCTAACGCTTCTATGATTGTTCCTTAACATTTCACAGCTTTACCTATTTCACCTTGATCCATGGACCTACGTAAGAGCCCCATGCTTGAGCGAATGGCCTTTTCATCACCCAGTCAACCCACATGGCAGTACATAAACATCTTTCCCTCCTAATTTCACAAAATTAACGAGTCTTGTAAAATATGATTCTGAGATGATCGCAGACAAACCAAATACGAAAAGGGTCCCGCCATGGGGTGGACCCTAATTAAAAAAAAAAAATGTTTGTATATCAAGCCACCTTCCTCATCCTTTGATATAATCCCTACCATGTATATGGCCGGTGAACAGCTGACATATGTAAATGGCAGTTTTAAGCATCTTGGTCATATTGTAACACATGATTTTTCTGACGATTCAGACAACAAGCGTCAATTTAGATATATTTGACAAGGGCTATTATGCTGCGTCCTAAAGTCCATAGTTACAGTTATGAGACGAAGATTCTCCTCTTCAAAACTTTTTGTTCGTCAGTGTATACAGCCCAGCTCTGGTAGGAATATATTAAGTTGTAAATGTATAAAATGAGAACATATTTCAACAATTCCCGGAGATGGTTTTGTTGGATACCCTAGCAGCTGTAGTGCAAGTGCTATGCTTGCCCAGAATCGTTTTAAATCTTTGCAGGAATTACTACGTCACGTGATATATAATGAAAATTAAATAGACCCCACTCATCTGTTAACACTGTGTTACAAACTTCAATAAATTGTGATGGAAGATTGTGCTCGAGCATGTGGAACACATGGTGCCGACTTTTATAAGTACAATGCAGTCGTGTAATTAACCAATTTCTTTAAACTTTGGACTGTAGGCATCTTTACCAACACTCATTTTTGAACACTCTTTTTTAATGTGTACTATGTATTTTATACTATGGACCTATTTTTAAATGCCTGAAATAAAGTTATTTTATCTAATAATCCTGTGGCATTCCGCCTATTTGCCTTGGTCCTGTATAACTTTCCGTCTGACCCTATTCCTGCCCCCAAGGCTCAGGCATTTCGCATATCCTGAGCACGATCATGGGAGCCCCGATAAGGGCTACCACATTTCCCTTTCCTTCCCAGAAGGCAGAAACCTGTTTCTCTAGCTAAAGGTCAACACGCACTTTACTTTTTCTTTCTTTCTTTCTTTCTTTCTTTCTTTCTTTCTTTCTTTCTTTCTTTCTTTCTTTCTTTCTTTCTTTCTTTCTTTCTCTCTCTCTCTCTCTCTCTCTCTCTCTCTCTTTCTTTCTTTCTTTCTTTCTTGTATGAATGAATACCAGTATTTGAGTTCAGTACTCTAAAACTGACTATGTTTGCTGCTATTCAGAATTTGGATAATTTACTTTCGAACCGCGCAAACGCATTAAATATATGCCAGAATGCTAGATACTGTCTTTGAAGATCTTGTGTTACTATTTTAGATAGCTATCTCTCAAACCGATTTCAATGCGTTACTATTGGAGGACAGACCTCATCTTGGCTCCCTATAGAGGCTGGAGTGCCCCAAGGTTCCATCCTTGGTCCCCTACTCTTCCTCGTTTACATTAACGACATCACTGGCAATATTACCTGTGACATCCGTTCATTTGTGGATGATACCAGTATTCTTGAAATTATCCACAACCCAACTGCCATAGCTGAAAGCCTTAATTCTAGTTTTGTACAAATTCATCCTCGGGGCAAGTTCTGGCGGATGACATTTTATGCTATAAAATCCAATTCAATGACCTCCTCGGCTAAACGACACAAGCCAAATCTTGGGGAGTTACGCTTTCAAGCAATTTGTCATGGCACCAACATATAACACGCATTGTCAGTAAAGCCAGCCAACGGCTTGCTCTTCTACGCAGACTCAAATACAAACTCTTCTGCCAGACTCTCATACGATTCGTCCTATCCCCGAATATGGGTGTGTCCTGTTTGACTGAAAACCTGTCACAATCTTTAGAAGCTGTGCAGTACGAGGCAGCCAGGATCTGCCTTGGCGCAACCAGACACGCTCCACGTGTCTTACTTCTCGAAGAGCTTGGATGGCAAGCTCTGGCAAATCGAAGGAAATACTTTAAACTTATTGTTTTCTGTAAAATGTATAATAGGTTGACTCCACAATACCTACATGATCTCGTTCTTCACAATGATGCATTCACTACTGGACGTCTATTGAAATCATAATAAATTACGCCAAATTAGGTTTACCACCAGTCGCTTCGGCGATTCATTTCTCCCTTCTGCTATCAAATTATGGAATGACCTCACGTGTCACTGATTCCCTGCCGCATTTCAAATCTAAATTAAATCTATTACTCTTAAATGTTGACAAAAAGCCCCCATACTTTAAACATGGAAGTGGTTTCCTAAACTTATGCCACACGCAGCTACGTCTTAATGTCTCTGGTTTTAATGCCCATCTATATCATGTCAATATCCTTCCAGTCTCATGGGTGCATGCTCTCATCCTACTGAAGATACGAAACATTACCTTTTGTTCTGCCCCAAGTTCACTGTGCAAAGGGTCCGTCTACTGAACACTGTGTGTCACTTACTCGCTCCAGGTCTAAATCCGACTCTAAGAGTTCAGTGCTCTAGTGATGTTTTATTAAATATTCTGTTGAAAGGTAGTGAGGATTTGCCAGACACCGATAATGTATTCATCCTTGAGGCTGTTCAGACATTCATAGCAGAATCTAGACGTTTTATTTACTAATTTGGTATATGATCTAATTTTTAGTCTCTGTTATTTGGCATCAGTTGTATTATTCCCGTACAAGCTGTGAATTTAGTCTTCCGTTCTCGTCCAGTGTGTATTGTATATATTCCTGTGCGTCCTTTGATGTACTGGAGAGCCTCCAGATTAGTCTCTGTATACTATTAGGCAATCCAGAGATGATAAATATGTTCATAATAATAAGAATATAAATTCTGCTTTAGATAGAAGAAATACTTTAGTCAGCACTATGAAAAATAATAGACATTAATGCTAATGGCTTGTCGGTTGAAAATCCATTGAATGAATATATTTGTCCGAGGCAGTATTATGAAAACGCCCTGGCACATAACATGTAAATCTTGGCATTTTACAGGGGATTTTACGATAGTCTAAGTCAGATTGTACCATACAGTTTTATATGTGCTGACTGTAAATATGGCGGTCGAGAGCTACCTCGATCCCATAAGCCTTCATTCAATATGGCGGCTGGCGAAAACGCCCTCTATCTGTCCATCCGTCCGTCTGTCTGTCTATTTATCTATCCATCTTCTCCACCTGATTGCCTGAACAAATTATAATTTGCCTTGTTATCATTTATCTTATCATGTCTGTATCTATCATCTACTATGTATGACTTGCACCGAATAAAATCAATCAATCAATTAATCAGTGCCTTTACCTTCTCTCTCTGTCTCCGTCCCTTTTGTGTTTTATTTCTTGGGCATACAGCCTTTAAAACACAAAATATAGAAAGCACAACAATATATTTGTGGGTATCGAATATGCAATGTTTCCAACATGTTAATCCCCGGGTTTAAACCCCAACTCTCCGAAGGACTTCAGCAATTCAGTACTACAAGTGGACGGAAACATGGACATTGTATGGCGCCAAAGCTAGAAGCCACGTGATATAGGTTACAAAGATTTTTGTTAAAATTTATAATTTTTCATGGTTAATTTTGACAATGGAATATAAGTAGTGTTAGTGTACAAAACACTGACCACCTTGGTTCATGTTTTGCAGCTACTACCCAAGAAAATGCCTGTTGCCAACGTAAGGCACAGGCGAGAAAAAACACAAAAACCTAGACACAAATGAACGTGTGTACTCACAGGTCGAATGAAGTGGAACTGAGGTTTCAAAAAATTTTGGTCATGGACAAGACGCTTATTAGGTTTCTATTGGTTTATCCGCGTCATGTGATCATGTTACAACCAGGTGGACAAAAAATGTTGTGGTTTGTTGCACAAGGCACGTGGCAAACACTTTCTTGTATTTGGGCGACAATACCGTAATTTGTATTGCCTGCCAATCTTACTTTGATAAGGTATTTTTATTTCTATGAAACCATTGAATCAAGTGTTTACATTCAAAAAGGTGTTGGTTGCACGAAAGCCAGTTTTCTATAACAAAAGGGAAACCACTGCATGAAGAATCGGGCCCTTGAGGCCAAGCTACACGATGCACTTTCTGGCATGCAAAGCTGTGCTCGCAACGTTTTGCATCGAGTAGCCAGTGTGTTGCTGTATTATGTGACCGCTGCTGCAAAACTATGTAAGCAAAGAACTCTCCCTTCAACCCATTATTGCATCGCGTAGACACTGCCTTGCTGAAGCAATATTTGGCATGCACAGCTTTGCACCCGCAACTGAGCATCGTGTAACTCGGCCTTCAGTTTGCACAGAAACAAAAACCGATGAAAGGAAATTAACCAGTGTTCCGAAAATAACATTACCCACCTTTTATTTCTGACAGGAGTGCAATTTTAATAGACAATATTTTCTGTTGTGTTATACGCAACAACAAAGCTAGTTTACCAGGTATTTTCTTCATGCGACTGTCTGATCACCTACCCTACTATACATGTTTAGACCAAAAACTAAAATCTGCATCGTTCTCCAAAACAAATTCGAAGTGGAAACAAACAACAACAATCTATCCAAAGACCTAGGAACTAAATAACACAGATATCATGTCATCACTTGATCCGGACTGGCTTCACGGCTATGATAGTAATTATAATAAGCTTGATAATATAATACGTAGTGCAAAAGATAAGCACCAACCTACCAAAACTGTACGTATTAACAAATATAAACACAAGTTTCCACATGGATGACAAACGGCATCTTAAGCTCCGTTAAATTTCACGATACTTTGTACAAGCAATTCAAGTGTACTAATCCTGATTCCGAAACCGATCTGAGTCTCAAGCAAAGTCTTAAAGTTTATAACCAATCACTTTAGGAATTAATAGTAGTAGTAGTAGTAGTAGTAGTAGTAGTAGTAGTAGTAGTAGTGTTATTATTATTATTATTATTATTATTATTATTATTATTATTATTATTATTATTATTATTATTATTATTATTATTATCTTTATTCGTACACTAAGTACAATACAGTCGAAGATCAAAAAAGAAGAAAAAGAGAAAGAAAAAAGGAAAGAAAGAAAGAAAGAAAGGAACAAAGAAAAAAAGACGAAAAGAAAGAAAGAAAGAAATCATGCACATATTTGCCATACATATTCCATGAATCCAGAGTCAATTGTCCGTACAATAACCCGACTGCCTGACGTGACCGGGGGTATTGGGTTGTACTTATTTCATACATTATCCCCATATGCTCATGTTTGGTCCTTTTGCATTGAACACTCCCATCTCTTATTTCACAGAGTTCACGTATAAGATGGCCCAAAGCGAAACTTTGTCCATCACAATTTGGGGTCTGTTGCATTCTTTCAATAACACTGAGACAAAAATAAAATCAGAAAATGAATATGCATTTGCGATTCAATACCAAAGTTGTTGCAAATGTTATGGAGCATCTGTATATTCCAGGAAATATTCAGGAGCAGCACTACAGCTATACCTTTCATCCTGTATAAATTTTCTCGGGTCAATATTGGCTACACATACAACTGGAAAAGCATAGCAAATGACGTTTTTTTTTATCAGGTAAGATTTGAAAACTCATGTAATATAAGTGTTGTGCATAAAATGCTCTCTTATGTTATTAATTTCTATAGATACATCAAGTAAAATAGTCACTGTTATATTAATGATGATCATGATCAAAGCCTATACATAACATTTTGGCAGTAATCAGCCATTCAAGTTGGAAACAAATAGGTACAGTCATTCCTGTTTAAATATGGTGAAAACATTCACATTGTCAAGCTCCCCACATCCTTGTGTTTGACCTGAAGATCCCAGAATCAAGGACTTCGTCTAAGCACCAGTGATCCTGTTGATATGAGCGAAACAAATAAAACAATTATAGAGTTATGGCAATTCCGTTTTCATTGTGTAACTGCTTTTTTTTCTTCTTCATCAAGTTGGTGGTGGTATGGGTGGATTTGCTAGGTCTCTGGTTCTGTTTCCGATATAAAGTATAAACCATATGTTTATTGCAGTAAAAACAGAGAAATCGGAGAGTCACTTCAAGCGCTCACCCCTTTGCTGTACATGTGATACTCAACGAGAGTTATCACTAAAACGTAACTCAAAGCCATAGACTTATATGGTTGACAGCCGGCGTCCATGGTACCACCAGGCAAGATGAGGTTGGCCCAGCCAATCACCAAGGGACAGTGATATCACAACCTACAAAAAGGACAGACACTGTGAATTTCATGTAATTCACTTCTTTACCACACGCCAGCAGTCTGTCTTCCTCACGGAGCGGACATCTCTCCAATGACAATCTTTTCATAGTAATTAAGTTCAAAATGAACTATTTTCTGTTTAACTAGCTCTACCATGTCAAGGGGTAATATTGTTGTGCATAGATCATTTTTACATACCGCATGTATCAAGGTATTATCCTGTCGATAAATACAGATAAAATGCATTAAATGTTTCATGCATTTTCCTGCCTGACCCTTTACGTGACTTATATATATATATATATATATATATATATATATATATATATATATATATATATATATATATATATATATATAAATTTGCTATTATGATTTAGAACAATGCAGTTTTGTCAGTGAATGGTACGGAATAGAACTTTGCTCTTAGAATATCGGACTTGATTGTGTTCAAACGGTACATGGGCTTACAGAATTAGGTTTGTTAAGTTTCTCTTTTTTGTTAAATTAGAAGAATATATATTTATATATTCACATATAATAGGCTGACAGTCCCAAATACAGTGTAAAGTAATAGGAATGGACCCAAATGTGTACACAGAGACAACAGGCGTCTCAATGACTGGCCAGTGGTAACGCAAACAACCAATCGGCATCATCCAAAAATTACCTACTTTGTGTATGTAACACAAAATACCAAGATAAAGATAGCAATCACAAATGCAGTTAACAAATGTTCTTTTCTCCAAAACAAGCTCATTCCTTCAATAGGTTACCTGAATGTGCAGATATTTGTGTTAGCTTATTTTACTGTGATTCTGAACACATATGTACCCAACACAATTTCAGTTATTTCCGTGAACCAGCTTCTCATTGTAATGAAAGATGATGAGTCACACATCACATGATCTGTGATTTACTATGATTATGATAATGATAATAATAGTAGTAGTAATAATGATGATGATGATAATGATGATGATGGTGATGATGATGATATAATAATAATATTTGTGTGTGTGCCCCTATTGCTCATGTATATGAAAAGGCGTTATATGGTTCACTGTTGATTCGGACTTGTCATTCCTTTTATGGGTGACTGCCTGTCTCAAGTCAGGAGTGAAATTTGTTTCTTCATATTGGTATTGGAAGATGAATGTTGATGCTTTGGTAACTCTGGAATCTCTTTGTTGTCATTGTTTGGTTTCGAATTTATGAATATGGGTCATGTTTTTCTGTACTATTTGATAAATACTTCATTGGCTATGTTGTGCTGTGGGCTGTGTTCTCCGACTCATAGTTAAAATGGAGGTAGAGTATGTTTATAATGTTCCAGATTCATCAATATCACAAAAACAAAGTAGGCCTACTTTCAACTTTCGTCTTTTGCTGTAAAGTCAGCTGACTGACCTGTCAGGAGAAGTAAAAAGTGAGAAGCCTACCAGGTCTCTTTGTATATTTGATAGAAGTAAAAAAATTTGGGTCTTGAGTGGTTAGGCCTATACGTTTTGCGAACACTATAGTCTGTAGTTAGTGAAGAATATTTCAAAGGTTGGCAGGACCGGTTTAAAACCACCAGTTGCCTTTTATGGGTGACTGCCTGTCTCAAGTCAGGAGTGAAATTTGTTTCTTCACATTGGTATTGGAAGATGAATGTTGATGCTTTGGTAACTCTGGAATCTCTTTGCTGTCATTGTTGGGTTTGGAATTTATGAATATGGGTCATGTTTTTCTGTACTACTTGTAGGTTTTATTTATGCATACATCCATAAGCATAATATTCTCAAAAATTCTATGACAAAAATCATGGCTACACTGTACACAGAATGGCAGTAATGTACATTGTCATACACGTATACAGTTTGTGCATAGTTTGATGTTTACAATGATACCTATTCAGAACATATTACATCTAGCACCACCATGGTAAACCAGGCAAGTGATTTCTTCATCCCCCAAGTTCCCTCATCATCTTAATTTATTTTTATTTCTGCACCTAAAAGTTGCTTAATAACACTTCTTGCCTCCTGAAACTATTTCAAATTCCATCAAAATAGCCCTGTTCATGTTATCAATCTCCTCGGTGGAGAATTCAAGTTGTAAACATTCCCAGCACTTGTCCTTGCATATATTCACATTACAGACACCATACATGCTACAGCACGTGTTCCATAGAACAAAGAACACAGGAAGTTGATGCTTTGCACTGAAAGTTGTGTTTGGCCGCAAATATAGCTTCACAAAATATGGTCAAACTATCTTATAACTTGAACTCACCTACAAAAGGGACAGATACTGTGAATTTCAGGTAATTCACATCTTCTTTGCCACACGCCGGCAGCCTGTCTTCCACACGTGGCAGACATCTCTCCAATGACCTTCACCTTAAGCTAATTCATTCAAACACAATACTTGTTTTGTTGGGGGATCCAAATGTTGCAGTTATAGAAGCCAAGGCATTCATGTTTCCTCAAAAGGAGGCAAATTACACTGATGGTTATGCCCGACAATTTTAAATAATTTTCTTGAAAGATACAAGAAGGACCCAAAGTAGGATCTGCTGCCTCTATCAGCATCTTTGGGACCAAAGACTTTAGTTATGAATTTGGTAACCTGATGACACTTCAGATGCTGTAACCGAGATTCTGGTAATACCTGGGTTTACAGTGGCAATGTATGTGCCGATTCGTAAATTAAGGCTCGGATTTTGGATGAGAATGGAATGGATTTCCATTGGTACAAAAATACTAGTAACTAAATGTCTGAATGACATGGTGGTAACAATTGCCAAGATCACCACTGCCTTCATCTTTACGCAGCTGACCCCTACAATCAAAGAGGGTTGTTTACTTACCATGATCAATCATTCTGCCAACTTAAAGGCCAAAAGCTATAACTCTTTCTTGTCAGCTTTTGTCAAGAAACCGTTTTACATTTTAAACAGCTGTTACGACTTAATCCAAGACTACTGGAACCTATTAGCCTCAAATGTGAGAGGGCTGATGCAAGAGACATTTTGGAGTCTGCAGGTTCAAAGTTGATATAGCTTACCTAACTTGATCTACTTGTGCCCCTCATCAAAATACGTGCCAGGGCTTTTTTTTTAAACATGAGTCATTAAAAAGCAAGTTATCAAGTTGCGCTTGGTGAGGAACAGGTGGCTTTAAATATGTTGAATCTGGGGCTATGAGTACTTCACACATGTATATTTGGTAAGTTGTGATTCACCTTCTGCCTGTCAACAGAACACGGTACCATCTTGGGCCTATTGTCAGTTCATTGTAAGAGGTAGGTAACGCCAAAGATGCATTACTTTGATCTAAAAAAATACCTCACAAATAATGCGCAAAGGGATAACGCAGACTTCTCGACATTGCTGAACTGAGTGCGAACAGGACAGTATACAGATGAAGACATTCAAACTTTACAGTGCAGGAACAGAAAGCCATCAATATATATATATATATATATATATATATATATATATATATATATATATATATATATATATATATATATATATATATATATATATATATATATATATATATATATATATATAGATAGATAGATAGATAGATAGATAGATAGATAGATAGATATACACACACACACAAACATATATATATATATACACACACACACACATTAGTTTGTATTTTGCGGCCACAGGTTCGTTTTCTTGATTTTTGTTTGTTAACAAGGAAACCTGGCGCCTTTGAAACAAGTAGATAAAGCCTGGTAGGATAACGCATCACTGTATTAACCTACTTAAAGGCTGTGTTTCAGTTACCGTGACCTTATTCACCTTGTAAAAGGGCAACTGATCTGACCTAAATTCCGTTTTTAGGAGATAGAACCTGTAGAAAAGAACTACACGTGATAAAGTTTGGCAGGATTTTGTACTTTTGCGAGGTTTGGATTGCATTCAGACCACCTGCATAACGAGGTCTCAAGATCAGTTATTGACTCCTTTACTTATCATAACTGATGAGTAATGTACAATAAATCTAGATCATCACTGCATTGAATACATTTCGCAATTGTGTCGCAACGCTGCTTTTTAAAACGAATGGGCAATGGCAAACATGTGCCAGTTGCATGTTTATCTTTTATATTAAAGGCCCTCTAAGTTCGAAACTGCAAATGCCAGTTATGTATTAAAAGAAAATACAATGACTTTTGCAAGTTGTGTAAACTTCTTCTTTTTTTTGAAACCTTGCTTTTAAGACCATAACAGGATGTCAGTGTATATTCTCCATATTCCCCGGTCACAAGAGTTTTCTGTCGCAAGACATCTTTTCTTACAGAATCAGTAAATTCCAGTTTATGTTTTCTTCAATCATTTCGAGGAAAATAAGTTGAATACATAGCCTGTGTTAAAAAATATCATCTCCTGTGTTCATGATAGTGACCATAACGCTTTACGATGGCATGCAAAGTACAAAAAAAATCCTGGGGTTAAAAGACATATATATCAACAGGTAAAGGAATGATATGGCTACTTGTTTTTAAAAAGAACTAAATGCAAAATTCTGTGAGGCTGATTTAGGTTTGTGGTATTTTTCAACGTATTAAATTTTCACTTTTGCCAAACAAAATGAAGTTTTATAACATTAATAAACAAAGGAAATATAAAGCATTGGCCGTGTGTGGTTTAAATGTTGACTGATTGAGACTCCGCTTTGTTTAGCACATTTACATTGCTTGCCATTCCATGTCATTAAAAGTGTTTTGAAACTATTGAAGTGGGAGGTTGAGGATAATCTAATATGCTGCTGGAGTTCATTCCAAATTGTGACACATGTATATCTGAAACTTTTTTTACCATATTTTTCAGTCAGGTTTCTATGGCTGTCAGCCTTAGCCACCTTAACTGCAGAGAACATGTATTTGCTTTTTGAAGTGAATCCTCATATGTGCTGGTGAAATCTCTGTATACAAAACGCAAAGCTCTGAGGTGTAGGCTTTCCAGTTTTTTTATGTTTTCAGCACTACAGTGAAGCCATATAAGTGGACAGTAGTTAAATATGGACATGATGTAGGCATGGTAGATAGATTGACGGCAAGACAGAGATAGGTGCTTCCCTATTCGCTTCAAAACATTGATCTGGTTTGAAGCCCTTCTGCAAATTTTGTTTATATGGGAATCAAAATTTAGGAGGTAATCCATTTGTATTCCCGGTAAATTTATGTATTCCTGGCACGGAATGTCTTCACCGTGTACTCTAAAAATTGGTTTTTATTCGAAGGTCTTTTTTTCCAACAGCACATCGATGAAATTTACCAGGGTTTGATTGCATGCCATTGTTGGCATACCAGTTCACCAGGACTTCGCCATCTTCTTCAAGTTCTTGCTTCAGTAGTTGTAGGAGACTGAAATGGGACTGACTGTATTGTCATCCGCATAATTAAAGAGATGGGCTCTGTTGATAAAATAAAAGATGTCGTTTGTGAAAATATTGAAAAGCAAAGGCCCAAGTATTGAGCCTTGGGGGACCCCCTTTTGGAAATCCCATTTAAGGGCTTGTGCTATTAACTTTACAAACATATTGTAGTCTGTCACTGGGGTAACTTTCTATGGTCTTGACAGCACTTTCATGGAAGCCGTATGCTCGAAGCTTTTGAAGCAATAAACTGTGAAGGATACAATCAAATGCCTTAGAAAGGTCAGTTAATATAGCACCCACATACGTTTGTTCATCCAAAGCATTTTTCCATTCCTCAATAAGGGCTATGAAGGTGCTTTGGCAGCTGTATCTTGGTCTAAAAGCAGACAGGTAAGGGTGGAAAAGTGTTTCAAAGTGGCGGCCGAGCTGAGTTGATATTGCTCGCTCAAAAAGCTTTGATACAATTGGCAATACACTCACAGGACGGAATTTTTCTTGTCCAGTGTATCGTTTTCTTGTGGAGAGGGGCTATCCTGGCCTTTTTGAGTTGGATTCGGAATGTTGACTGAGAAATTGTTTGATTTATCAGTTGAGTAATAGGCCTCAAGATAGCAGGTTTGATAATATTGAGGACTTTTACTGAAATATTATCTACGCCTGTTGCCTTTCTGCAGCCGACCTTACTCAGGTGATTTGAAACGGTGTCTTCATTTACAGGTGTAAAAGAAAATTTGACAATTGGGCCCGGCACACTGGGGTGGTCAGCTGCAGAGAGACTGGACTGCTATATGTTACCTATATCTTTAGTCATGTTAACAAAATATTCATTAAAAATTTCACAAACTTGTTGTTGAACTGTGACCACATTTTCATCATCACATGGTGTAACTGTTTGATTAGATGAACCACGTTTGTTAACAAGGAATGGGCGGATTGTGGGCCAGAAGTCTTTAGAATTTAGGTCTACAGAACACCTTTCATGGAAGTATGGTTTATGGTCTCCCTTTTCATTTTAGTCACTTTGTTTCTTTGTTTAGGGAACCCCCAGGGAACCGCTTCCAGTTTCTGCTTGATTTACCATATTTACTGTTTAAATATTTTCTACGTAGGGACCTTTTATGATTTATTTCCCGCCTCAAGTTTCCATTCATGAAGGGTGCTTGACTTTTTCTTTTATATTTCTGCTTCATAGGGATGTACTCATCTTACATTTCATTTTGGAGATAGTTGTGTGCCCAGTAGATGTCATCTATGTCTTCAAAAACATGGGCAACATGAAATGGCATACTCTCAAGATCATGAAGCACATTGTCATGTTCAAGGTCTTTAAAACTTCAGTAATTCAGTTTAGTCCTTGGTACAGGTGCTACATTACCTTTTAGTACTGTTGCAGTGGCAAAATGCAAATCACTAAGGCCGATATCAAATACAGAAGTGTTCATGAACCGAATTGGACGGTTTGTGAGGAACACATCGACCAATGATGGCATTGAATTTTTCACAAAGCATATTTCACTTTTTACAATGTTGTTCAGGCAGAAAATGTCACAAAAGTCTCGTAGGAGTTTGCCTTTGTTGGCGTGCAACAAATCAAAGTTTAGGTCAGCTGCAATAAACACATTTTCATATTGAATGTAAGGTTTATCTAAAATTGCATGGGGTGTATCTAGAAAATACTGACCAGGTACACTTGGTGGTCGATATGCACCTATCATAAACCATTTGACTTTATTTACAGTCAGTTCGATACCGATGGCTTCTATATTTTCAGGCACCAGATCTTCACTCTCACGACTCGGCAGGTCCGATCTCACATACATAATGACTCCACTGCCGTGTTCATTGCGGTCACGCCTGTACATTTTATAGCCATCAACTTAAAATTGAGCATCCGGAAATGATGCGTCCTGTTTAGTCTCCGCAATATATCAGCAAGTTTGTCGAAAAGTACATCATGGAGGTTGGGCATTTATACCTGAAACTATTTATGTTGATTTCAACAATGATAATGTTTTTGTTGCATTTCTTCCTGATTGATATTAGATGTACCGTATTTATTGAGCAATTGAGGAGACCCTGCTTTAGTGTGGCTAAGAAATCCCCCTCTCCCACAAAAAAAAAAAAAAAAAAAATGCTGTAAAATATACTGCAAGCTTAATGTTTGTTACTGTTATAGTGTGTAATATAGCTAAACACTCCCTGACACCCAAATCAGATCAGATTTATTTATTTTTTATTTTTTTTTTCAAATTTATTTTCAATATCCCAGTGGGTCCAAATACAGGAGCATCATGACTGTATTGTTCAGCCGAGAGAATGATTGAACTGCCAAAAAAAGAAACACAATACCATGTGCTTTGACTGTTATCATTTTCAACTATGTAGTATTTTCCACCCCAGTGAAGTTGGCTTGAAAGTAATCAATTTTCATGATGTAACACCATTCATAGTGTGGTGTAACGTGTGAGTCCAAAATTTACAGTAAGAGGTAAATTATATAGCTGAAACAGATGTGCAACCGTAAAATTCTCAGATAAAGGTAAAAGGTTGATTTATTTGGTTCAGAAATATTTTCAGTTTCAGAGAAAACGAGACGAATCTGTCTTTGCATTTAACAAACCTACAAAATGACAACTCATGCTTTTGGCATCAATAAATTTTCCTTGCACATGGTTCTGACGCCAGAAAAAGGTAAATTACGTGTATCAAAATATATACTTTTGAAACTACCTCCTTAACGTGGGTACAACTTCCGGAAGTATCAAAGTTTCAGCAGGGTGATGTTATGTGAAACAAAGAATCCTCTGGCACAGAGATTTCACTATTTGAGAGAAAAGGACCGGGCCGGGGACCCAGCACAGAGACCCCCTGATTTGGTTCTTTGATCTTCCGCTGCCATACTATGCACACAAGACTGGATACGTAGGGTCAGTGGTTGTATGTTTTAGCTACGTGAAGGGGACAGGTAGTTCCAAAATATATGATACAATTACCGCTATTTTCATTTTAAGCGACGGGTTTAGTAAGTGACAGGTCACAAGGCTGACAAGCTTTGATGCCGAAATGCAACAAGAACAAATGATGGACACATTCAAGCACTGGTACTTGGCCTAACTTGTGCCCGGATGATGATCATTGCTTGGTGATCTGGACACACACACACACACACACACACACACACACACACACACACACACACACTTAGCTTCTTGCTTGTGTACTTTTACATCTTACGAGTTACGTGACCAGCGGTGACGACTAGACCCAGCTTCAATCATAAAGACATAAGTCACATGAGCAGTCAGTATTTTGACAATGTATCCATCGTTTCTTTCCCATTATGATGATTTTGTTTCATTTGCCTTTCTCTTCCTTACCAAGTAACTGTAAGTCTAAGCACTGTGCTTCTTTCATGAAGAAAAATACTTTGAAAAATGTAGAGCTCTTCTCCATAATAACCTTGCGGGCCATTGCCAGCTGGTGGTGGTAAGGGTTAGCTCCTGAACTGATTCACGAAACATCAACACCGAGACCGAGTTACTCATTTTCGATAATAAAAATAAATACAACGCTGAGAAAGGTACTGGGGGTTTTTTTTGGTTCAAAAGCCATCATAATGAATATATGATATCTTTTAAAAAATAAGAATACTTTTTTACTTACAGTACTGTTGTTAAATTAACTTAGTATAATGATGTAACATTTACTACCCGCCCATAATTATAAAATATATCATTCCAACAGTTACAATTAAGAGGAAAGCGAACAACAGTTTCTGATGTATGTGGATATTCCATGGAAAGGTTGGTAGGATACATGGGGTACCTTTTTACCAGATACAGATGTGGACAGTGGGACGCCACAGGGCATTCCACAAGGCGTTATGAAGATTGTGAAGCAAGCGATAGTACACAATATACGACGTATCATGCACGTGGATATCAGCCGCGTGTCACTCAGTCGGTACACATACTTTTTTTTCAAGATCAAAGCTAGGTAGACCTGATTTTAAATGCTGAACCAACATGAATAATGGGGGCAAAATCCTCACAAGGCCTCTCTGTGCAGAGCTTTACGTGTGGTTACCTTACCACAGACCACATGTTTGGGATTTCCTGTGGACAGTATAAGGCACCATCGTAAATTTCAAAGCTTGAGCTCCGAATTTAGTTTATTTTCATTTGTAAAAATAGCTGCGTACGAGTAGTACACTGTTTTACTGCTGCAAATGCATACCACTGTTTTGAATAAAATGTATTCAGTGGGCCGTTGGGAGTTTGAAACAAAACCAATCATCAGCAAACAGGTTGTGTAGGGCTTTAATCTTTGCCCGAAAAATAGTGGTAGGTTTTTTTTAATATAACCAGGTCCTGATGTTTTGTCGTTTGAACCTCTTTCATTCACAACCAGGTAGAATTTGTTGATCTTCATGTGTTCAGTATTTTCACTTAAAAGGGTTTCTTCTTTAAGTGCATGTGTTGAAAAGTTATATTACAAATGGAGACCTTACCTCTAAAAAAATTGTATACCACTTTCCAGTGCAGTCCCCCATCATGAAATCGTGACAGTAGGTGGTTGAAATCAAAATGTAATATGCCACATTGGTTAGCAACAGGAACTTTGTGCTTCTCTACAAATGGTGGGCTTTGAAAATGGAACAATAATGAAGGTGCTGCCATGTAGCTTGAGGCCCCGTCAACGTATTTTGCCAGTTAATGCAAACTACCAGTAGATCCAGCTCCTGCCTCTCTCCCCGACGTCCACTTTGTCACTGATGCAGGGCTTGATCTTTTTTCTGTTAGTGAACAGGATGTTTAAAATGCCTTAAAGTCTCTTAAAAATATCCAGTGCTATTGCCTCCAAAGCAGACCCAAGCTGCGCATTTTGTCTACTCCGCTTCTTGGTTTCCCGATTAGTGGTAAAAAAATCGTAATTATATCCTGTTTACAAAAAAAAGTAATCGCGAAACAAAATCCAGCTATAGACCTATATCGCTTCTTTGTAACATTTACAAAGTAATGGACAGACTAATTTTCAATGGATTCTATGAATACTTCACCCAGAACGATCTTCTTATATAAAAAAATTCTGGCTTCAAAAAGGGCGACCCAACTGTGGATCAACTTATAAGTATCACCTATAAAATATACAGTCCATCTTTTTGGATGTTTCTAAAGCCTTTGATAAAGTGTAGCACAAAGGTTTACTTTTCAGACTTCGGACACTGGGTTTTGACAACTCATTAGTATCTTGGGTGGAGGACTATCTTTCGAACCGTTTTCAACGGGTGGTTATTTTAGGACAAGAATAGAGTTGGTTCCCTGTTGAAGCAGCCGTACCCCAGGGGTCCATATTGTGCCACCCTCCCCCACCCCCTTTATTCTATTTTTTTTTGGGGGGGGTATATGTCAAGGATATGGCTGATAATATTACTACTGTCACAACCGATTATTTGCTGACGACGTTTCATTCTTGGAAATTGTAAGAAATCTCGCAGACTCTACTTGAAGGTTGAACACAGATACAGATCATGTTGGAATCTGGGTAGATTTTGGAAAGTAACTTTTAATGCCGTAAAATCTCTTTCGTTTATTCTCTCCACTAGGAAAAATAAACCATTCCATGGACCTTTGTACCTGAATGGAAATGAAATTCCAGAGGACACCAACCATACACATCTTGACATCACTCTGTGTTCAAACTTAAATTGGAAAGAACCCATTTTGCGAATCACGGAAATAGCTAGTAGAAAGATAGCACTCATCATGCGTTTCAAATAAAAATTGTTCAGAAATGCTCTGTGTAAATTGTATAAGTCAATGATGCGTCCTATACTTGAGTACTGTTGTGTCTTGTTCGACAATTGTGATCAAACTTAATCACATGCTAGACTGTGCCCAATATCAAGCAGCGAGGACTTGCACAGGCACTAATATGCGTCACACAAATCGCGCTCGTCTAATTGCTGATCTCGGTTGGGAAATGCTGGCCACCCATAGGAAATGTTTCAAGCTTGTCATGTTCTACAAAACATACAATAAACACACGCCGTCCTACTTGTCTGACGTAGTGTGTTTGCCTTCTGAAACAACTGGTCGTATCTAAGAAATTCTCATAATTTGAGACAAATCAAATTTAAAACACAACGGTTCAAAACATCCTTTTTTTCCGTCGACAATCCAGTTGTGGAATGAACTTCCAGTCGACATTTGTCAAATCCCTCCTTATCCCTATTCAAAACCAAACTCAAGTGTTTATTATTCGAAGATAGTACCCCTTCTTACTTTGCACATGGGCAGTGTTTTCCGAATATATGCTATACTCAGTTAAGACGTGGTTATTCATCACTAAATTATCACCTGTATCGAGTTAATATTGTTACCGATCCGACTTGTCTTGCCGCCATAACAGCCGTGACTGGGCGTTAATATTCTGTTGGCCCACCCTATCCCTTGTAAAAAAAAATTATATGCTTCAGTTTATGCTTGGAGGAAGTTCTGATTTGAATGTCGAGTCAAACGAGCTTATTTGCTACGCTGTGCAAACTTATATTGGAAACAGCAGACGATTTTTACCATGAATTCTTGTCGGCCTGTGAATGGTTGCTTACAGTTTGTGAGAGAGTCATGTTGGGGAACAAAATCTTAAGAACTATCATGAATATGTATTACATGTCTGTTCTGTGTTTATTGTATATACTAATGTGTGTGTTATGTGTCTGAAGAGCCTCCAGATTTGCTTATGTACGCTACTAGGCAATCCAGGTAAAATAAAGATGTTTATACTAACTTTTGATATTGCCCACGCCACACGTGAGCAACAATGATCAAAACATATTGAAACCTTGATGATTATTTCAAACAAATTGTGTCACATTGAACATCTGAAGCAGGCCATTGAATGCATTTTAGTCTTTAGATATTATATAAAAATATACACATTACAAATAAGAAATGCCGAAACTTACCAAACGCCGGGTATATGCTTCCTTCAATTTGTTTCCTTGTACTCATTTTTGGATACGATTTGCACAATAAACCATTTGAGTATTAACTGATTTGACTAAATTTGCTTATATTACAGTACTTTTAACAGAAATCGGTAATTTTGAATTATATCTGGAATAGATGGAAGATAATATTTTCAGGTTAATTGTACACTGCCATAGCAGAACGTAAATGAACCTAGTAAAACGTGAAAACAAATACGAACAAGTTGTAGAATAAAACAGGTGTTAAAGACAGGAAAAGGAGTCACCTTATTTGTGATTTCATTTTGCAGAAACCAAGAATGTCTTTCAATTTATCAAATTATAAAGTTGTAGAGTTCTCACCATACAAATACTCACAAAACGGTGTTGATTCTGTTCATGGGTATTTTGTGTGTGCACATTACACTGTTAAAATATATTTCTATATATGTATATGTATATATATATATATATATATATATATATATATATATATATATATATATATATATATATATATATATAGTTTATTTATTTGTTAAAGTATAAAAATATGAAGATGATCAGGAATTAATATTCAAGTCTCTAACAGTTGCATTTGACCATTAAAAGACTTTGAAAGGTTTACAATTAGAACTTTTTTGCGGATTGGGTTAAGCAGGCTATCTGGCCTGCAAATACTAGTCGGCCAAATGTTAAAGTAATATTCAACAATTTAGCTGAATTTGAAGCTGGTGTGTTCAAATAATTAGTGATATTTTAACAACACCATGTATACAAAAAGTGTTCATCATGGAAAATGTGTTGTTTCTATGTGTAGGTGTTTTTCAGCTAATTAAAGTGCAAATTAAAATAGAAAGTAAAAGCAATGTACTCGAACTTTCGTATTAAAGAGCCTTCTACTTAAAACGCACCTGACAGCTTGACTTTTGCTAACGAAATATGAGATTTACATGGTGTGTATTTCAGATATGATACACTGTAACATTTGTGGATTATTCAGTTTAACAATGGAACCAAACATTTGAAATTTTACAAGCTAGAAGCGCCCAGCAATTTCACATGTTACTTGCTAGACAAAGGCAGCATCACTTTGACGGCATCTGCTTTTCAGCCGACGAATACAGTCGCAGGTTGATGTTATGGCCACTAGTCCATTTGTGAATAGCTTTATATTTCAGTCGAATTGATTTTATATCGTTTACCTGCACTTACTAATCACTCCGCTTTATTCTTTAAAACTTTATTCGGATATCACAAAGACTGTAGAGTGCAATATGAAATTTCATATATCCGAAATGCTTACAAATAGTGAATACAATAAAAGGATAAATATATCAATTACCTTGGCAATTCCCATGGACTCGCATGTAATCGACAAGAAAGAACACATCGAAGGAGAATTGCCTGAATTTAAAATAAATCAATAACAATCGGAGATCTGCGGCATGACATGCACCTGGTGAACAGCTTTGTCTCACCCTGCAACATGGACATTACCATCATGCTTCAACACTATCTGGGGATGTTTAAAAAAAGTCGAAAATAGCAAAAACATACGTAACTTCCTTAAAAGTAGAAACAAAACTTTTTGCAGTGTTGAAGTACCAGCCATTGCAGAAATTAAGATCCAAGGATCTCCAGAAGTGTCGGCACACCGAATAGGTCTGACTGCCCAAACATATAGGTTCCAATAAAAATGTAAGGGTTCTTGCTGTCTAAAAATTTTGAAGTCCACTTCTGGACAAATTAAAGCTGGCAGTGTTATATCGGTGTGCAATACTAAATAAGTCAACAGTACATTTTATGTGCGGTTTTAGGACGACTTGTTCATTTCCTAAAAACTAACAAAATTAAACTATTTTATTCCCCACATATTGCTAAGTGCTCACGACAGTGTATGATACAGCCAGGACTCCAGTACCACAATGTTATTGGGTTATTATCAGGGGTATAGTCTATTCTACCGCTATATTTCATCAGGGCATCAGGGATATAGTGCATTGTACAGCTACATTTTCATCTGGAGACTTTTCAAAAGTTAACAGATTTCAGAACCATTAAATTAGTGATCGTAGCCCCCTAAAACAAAAAACAAAACAAAACAAAACAAAAAATAAAAAAAACAAAAAACAAACAAAACAAAAAAAAAAAAACAAAAAAAAAACAAAAAAAAAAAACAAAAAAAAAAAAACAAACAAACACAACAAACAAACAAACAAACAAACAAACAAACAAACAAACAAAAACATAACAAGAGGGCTGTGTGAACAGCCCAAGCCTCAGCTGATCTTGACATTCATCACACTTGCAGCTCTATGAACTTGGGAAAGGGTTAAGGGTGCCATGTTCTGAGTAAGTCTGACCTTTATAGAAGAACACTTACATGTGCAACATCAAAGTTCAAGTAGTTCTCAAGTTATAATGAAGAGTAAAATTCATGTATGTTGCACTGTGACCCCACAAACGAGGTCAAGGTCATTCATGTACTGTCTCAGCATTACCTTCATACAGAATAATTAACATGTGTAGCTAACTCAAAACAGATATCAAGTTATCAAGTAAACAGTAAATTTCGTGTCAGTTGTTCTGTGAATTAGCATTAGAATGCCCATTGACTTACATAGTAATCAATAGGAAAGCTGCATTGAACAGTAAGTACCCGAATTGAAAATCCTTAAAAATCATGAATCCAAAGCAGTGCCACCTAGTAAACAACTATTTGACCCTTCCACAACAACATATTCATCACATTTCAGCTTAATTTGACGGACGGATCTGTGAACAAGTGAAAGATAGCAAAACCATACAAAAAAAATCATAAAAAAATTCCAGCGCCACCTGGTGAACAAATTGGGAACTAGGTGTGTCTATGTACGATATCAAAGCAATTGGGTGAGGGGTTTCAGAGGAGAAGAATTTTTAAGGCTTGCCCCAAAAAGGAACAAAAAAGTTCATAAAAAAAAAATCCAAAAATCAATAGAGCGTGACAATTTGAACAAACTTGGTGGAGATTCACCCAAGGCACATCCCCACCAAGTTTGAAGTAAATCTGGCCAATATCATTTAAGTTATGACCATTACAAAAATTCCCATGTTAAACTTTCCTATTAAAACTTTTGTTGAGATTTTTGAAAAAAAATCATTAAAAAAAACCAAAATTCATTGGAACATGACCATTGGAACAAACCTGGTAGACACCCACCCAAGGTACATCCCCACCAAGTTTGAAGTAAATCTGGCCAATGTTATTTAAGTTGTGACCATTACAAGAAATCCCCATATTAAACTTTCCTATTAAAACTTTTGTAGAGATTTTTGAAAAAAAAAAAATCATTAAAAAATCTAAAATTCATTGGAACATGACCATTGGAACAAACCTGGTAGACACCCACCCAAGCTACATCCCCACCAAGTTTGAAGTAAATCTGGATGACCATTTTGGAGAAGAAGTCAAAAATCTAAATAAGCATTAGAATGCCCATTGACTTACATGGTAATCAATAGGAAAGGTGTATTTACCGCAAAGGAGCCGAATTGAAAAAAATCATTAAAAATCAGGAGTCTGCAGCATTCCCACATAGTGAACAACCTTGTTTGGCTCTTCCATAAGGAACATATCCACACGTGTTAGCTTAATCTGAGTGACGATTCTGGAGAAGAAGTCGAAAATAGCTACACCACACAAAAATTCATAAAAAAATTAGAAAAAAACTGCAGCGCTACCTGGTGAACAAAGTAACAACAAGGAGTCCCTAGATGTCTTCCTGTGTGATATCAAAGCAATTGGGTAAGCAGTTTCGGAGAAGAAGATTTTTTAAGATTTGTCCAAAAAAAAAAAAAAAATTAATTAAAAATCCAAATATCACTGGAGCATGAACATTTGATCAAAACTGGTAAAAACCCACCCAAGGTACATTGCCACCAAGTTTGAAGTTAATCTGGATGACGGTTTTGGAGAAGAAGTCAAAAATGTTAATTAGCATTAGAATGCCCATTGACTTCCATAGTAATCAATAGGAAAGCTGCATTGACCGATAAGTACCCGAATTGAAAACATCGTTAAAAATCAGGAATCTGCAGCATTCCCACATAGTGAACAACTTTGTTTGATCCTTCTACAAGGAACATATCCACCATGTTTCAGCTTAATCTGAGTGACGGTTCTGGAGAAGAAGTCGAAAATAGCTATAACAAACAAAAATTCATAAAAAATAGAAAAAAAATTTGCAGCGCCACCTGGTGTACAAATTAAGAACTAGGAGTCCCAGGGAGTGTTCCTGTGAGATATCAAAGCAACTGGGTGAGCAGTTGTGGAGAAGAAGATTTGTTAAGATTTGCTCACAAAAGAACAACAAAAATTCATTAAAAATCCAAAAATCACTGGACTGTGACCATTTGAATAGAATTGGTAGAGACCTACACAAGGCACATCTCCACAAAGTTTGAAATTGATCTGGCCGATGGTTTTTGAGAAGAAGTCGAAAATGTGAATTGTGAACAGACGGACGACGGACGACAGACCCTCACAAAACCTCAGCTGACTGACAAGTCAGCTGAGGTAAAAACGTCAAAATACCACTATTATGATGATTAAGTTGTCATTCATTGTGCAATATTTACATTCGATCCAAAGTTTCACATTAGAGAGATAGGATTTTGCCTTCGCGTCATTCCCGCATGAACACAAGGTCATGAACTACAATGGCGAATCACATTGTGCACTGATATATACATTGATGCAGCACTACTTTTGTCAACATGGCGTGACCCGGGAAGAACATAATGGTAAACAACAACATATACATGGGCGAAATGACTGACAGGGCTGTTGAGGCCATTCTGTATACATCATAGATAATGACAACCTGACAAGGCCACTAGTAATGACATTTGTATTACAGAACTTACTACACTCAAAGCAAGGTTTACGGGGGAAAAAAAACATGTTTACATTTTACATTTAAAACTCTGCATATCATTTATTTTTCACTCTGATAGATATACCCAGTAATATTTACTGCGACTTTTGTGATATTCATACTAAAGCTCAACTGCATTTTGATTTCAGCAACCCTGGAGAAAATAAAAGCTGGCCTTTCTTAATTTTCTTCTTTGAATTTAAAAAAAATACTTGAAATTATTTAAAAGCTGTCGCATATTCTTTGATATTTTGTACTTTCCACTTGATCATATATTTCAACTGTGTCTTATCTAGAGAAAATATCAAGAGATAAGACATATAAATCCACGCATCTCCTATAATTTGGACTAATTTGTACATACATTATTTTCTGCATTTGCACAGGCAAATTTTATGAAGAAATATTGCAAGTATTGGTAATAAACAAGAAAGATGTCAGTTAATTTATTTTTTTTACTTATTTACTTTTAATTTGAATTTTGGGGGATTTTGGGGAGGGAAGGTGGTGCTTTTTTTGAGTTGTTTTTTGTTTTGTTTTGTTTTTAATTGAGATCATAATATTAAGACTACAGCAAACATATTGACGAGAAACTGGCAAGATGGGGACCTGTCATACACTTGTATATTACACATTCCTGTGTGCATGGATACTAAAATTTACTTGCAAGATAACTATTCCTGTGCAGGTCAGTGACATCATTACACATTATATATTTAGATGGACTTATTTGTTGCTTGTATGGAGAATTTTGTTACGAAGGTTCTGAGTGAAGTCCAGCCCAACAAGGATTCGATCCATACCTCACGGTTTCACTCATTGTAATACATATGGCTGATCCCCTTCATAATTTTGATTAAACCAAACAGCATGGAAACATGCGCAGAAAGAAACAAAATGACTGTGACGGTCCTGTGCTCAGCTGACCTTAGATTCACAGATTGGAGTGGGTCTGTGAACTTAAGGACAGGTAAGACACCAAAAATAAACTTTAGTCAATTCTAGCTCAAAATGTATTTGTGTTAGGATAACATATCATATATGTGTGTGATCGTCATACTCCAAAGAATTTATACGTTCCGTATTTTGGGTGTCTGCGATGTTATTTGTTGAATAAACAATTGAAAGTTGACCGCAAAGCATCCACCCCATAAATGTGGATATAAGTCACTAATTATTTGTGATAAAATCATTATTACACTTGAAACTTAATCCTGGCATATTGCAACAAAAAATGATCCTGCGATTTTTTTATGTTTGGTTTCGTTTTTCTGTTATCCCATCCTCAAAGTTTGACGTTTCAAATTTCCCTTTGATTTTCAGGATGTTCATTTTCTTCATTTCATAGAAAAGGAACGAAGCAAAATTTAGAAAATCGCTGAACTGTTTTTGCAGTTCAGATATTAGAGAATCAAAAGCTGTTAACCAGATTAAATTTCGCCCAGCCGTTTTTCTTGAAATAACCCAATCACATGAATAAAAGAGCCTCTGAAGTACGGAAAACATTATTCAGCCATCTGTCAAATGGCGACAGCGACAGTCTGGTTTCAAAGTGTGATGTCATAGAGGCGGCCCTTCGGGCCCTGTGATCTCAAGCCTGGCAACAAAAGTTGTGTTGCCTTGCTTTGGTATTCCGCCCCATACCTCTTCATCCCATTTTTAGGGATAGTATTTTATTGTATTTACTCCTATCTGTATACTTTATGTGGTTAGCTTGTTAGACTTGTCTGTACACTTTCCTTAGTTAGCTTGTCATTATTTTGTAGTTATTTTCTCAAGGAGTTTCATTTCTCTTTCCAACCTGAGTTTTGTAACACTATTTTGTGTGTTTTCTCTGCTGTTCACGTTTATGCCTATTTCGATGTGTTTATTCGTACTTTTATTTCCTCATCCCAGTTTTCTATAAAATATTATTATGTACGTGGGTACTGTTGATTGCCTGTCTTTGGTGTGCAGGACCACTGGGGTAATCTATCGCGGCACGGCCTTTGAAGGGACATTGTCTGACGATTCCAGCTTCCTCTTGAACATTGAAAGTCTCCCTTCATTAGAACGCAAAACAAACAAGATAACTATAAAGTAAACCACCAAGGATATGATATGTTAGCATGTTTGCATCTTTTCCCTGACCACAAACATACTTTCGGCATG
Source organism: Hermodice carunculata (assembly GCA_964020975.1). Lineage (NCBI taxonomy): Eukaryota > Metazoa > Annelida > Polychaeta > Eunicida > Amphinomidae > Hermodice > Hermodice carunculata. Next base: position 85,618,533 of record OZ026627.1, on the reverse strand, counting down.
CTGCCTTATTTAGCATTGTCGCCCTGATACCACTCTCTTTTTGCCATGGGCCGTTGCTACCTGCAGCCACGTGACAGGCTGTTAAGTATGATTAACTGGTGGCATTGATCCATTTGATCCATTTCACTCAGAGTTCAAGGAGTCATAAATTTTTTATATGAAAAGTGACACAATCCACTATTACCAAGGTATTAGCCAATGTGTCAGTTTGACCTTTCAAGGTCACAAGCTCAAAAAAACCCAAAACATTACCTATTCTTTTGATAACTTGTCATAAAATCAGAAAATGACAGCAGCACCATGTAGCAAATAAACTTGTTGCAGATCAAGGCCAGGTATATTCCCAACAAGTTTGAAGAGAATGTTCAGTTTGGTAGCAATCAAAAATTTGTGAAAAATTAGAAAAAAAAACTAGAAAAATAAACAAAAACATTAAAAGTTACAGCATGACCTGGTGAACAAAATTACAGTTTTGGGGTCCTTGGAATACCCCTATGTAACTTCAAAGCAACTGGACAGGTGCTTTTGCAGAAGATTTTTAAAGTTTTCCTTCTTGTTGATCTTATCAATGTCCTGTAAGACATCCATGGTGCTTGCAGTGATTGACATCCTATTCACTCTTGTGTATGTTTGAACTCTTTCACAACAATTAGTATGGGACTTTTGGACAAATTTCAGAAGTTTAGTTGGTATCTTAGCAACTTGTTTTGAAACAAATTTCTTTGCTGTGATCACATATCTAAATTGGACAGGTGCATTTTGACAATTGCATAGATAATCGGTAATTTCCTGTGTTCATTTGGTATAACACATTTCAAAACTTTGTTCTTGTCTACTGATTCGTCAATTGCTTCAGTAGATTCTGCTTGCTAATAAGTTTTACTTTTTAATTCTTGCAGTATGTTGTTGACATAGTATGTCTTGCAAGTAAGTACAATTTTATTACTTGCTTTGTCAAAAGGTGTTATGACATATTTATAATGTAGATCAAGTAATTTACTGCTGCAGTTGTTATCTAGAAGCACTTGTTTTGTTTGTCTCCATTTTTGAAGATGTCCATTCCTCAAGAACTTGATTTTTTCATCAACTTTCTCCGTGATTCTGATTTTCCATTCATTAAATACTTCCTTGCAGATTCTTTTCTTGTTACTTTGTTTCTCAATGAAGTTAATTAATCCTTTGTTGATTTCTTCCCTTGCTTTCCTAAAGTTGATGCTATGTTTTTCTCTATGGCTTGGTCCTCGTTGCAACAACTGTCTAAGTTTCTCGTTTTTTATAATACTTAAATCTCCTGTAAGAGCATGTTTGTGGTGTTGATCCCTGTATTCTTTGAATGTTGAAGTACATTCAAGTTTGGTTGTTCATATCCCAGGTGTCCAAGTCAACTTCCTTCATAATCTTATTGTAGTTGAAGATTTTGTTGCGAATGCTGTTAGTATATTTGTAAGTAACAGTAATATTATCCTTAACATAACTGTTGACAGAGTCTTTCATGTTCTTAAGTTTTAAAATACTTTGTAGATTAATGTATCCTATTGCTTGGTTTTTATACAATATTATCACTGGATTTAAGTTTCTGTTCTTCCTTCTGGGGGATTCCTTTTTTTGAAATTTAATGCGGAGGGACAATGGACTACAGACCCACCCGAACAAAAGCTCAGCTGACTGACAAGTCAGCTGACCTAAAAATTCAAATGCAATTCCATAGTAATTTGTTTGGCTGTTTCAGAGTAGAAGATTTTTTCTGATTTGGTCAAAAAATTAGTCGAAAAAATAATAAGAAAGAAATCAAAACTCACTGGAGCATGGCTATATGAACAAGCTTGGTAGAGATACCCAAGGTACATCTCCACCTAGTTTGAAGCGAATATGGTTGACGGCTTTGGAGAGGTAAAAATGTGAATTTTCATTGCAATCCCAATTGACTTGCATAGTAATCAATCGGAATGCATGCTGTAAGTGACACATACCCGAATTGACAAAAACTGCTAAAAATCGGCAATCCATAGGATCCCCACCTAGGGAATAAGTTGGTTTACCCCGTATACAAGGTACATTTCCTCCGAGTTGAGCTCAACCTAAATGACAGTTTTGAGAGAAGTTAAAAATTGAGTAAGTCACAAAAGTTAATCAAAAAAAACAGAAATAAAATCACAGTTCCACCTCGAAGCTGTTGACTTGGCAATTTCTGAGAATTTTTTTACCATTTGGTCAAAAAATGAACAATAATTCATTAAAGTCTAAAAATCACTGTAGCATGATCGCTTGTACAAACTTGGCAGAGACCCACCCAAGGTACACCCCTATCAAGTTTGAAATGAATCTGGCCAGTAGTTTTGGAGAAGAAAATGTGAATAGCGGACGAGGGATGGACAAACAACAGATGCTTAGTCATAACATAGGATGATTGACAAGCCAGCTGAGGTCAAAATCAGGGATCCAGAGTATAACCACCAAATGAACAAACTTTAAACCCTCCACAAGCTACATTTCCACCACATTTCAGAACAATCTGAGTGCCAGGTGTCGAGCAGAAGTTAGAAATAGTGAAAACACAAAACATTTGCAAAAACAAGAGGCCCATGCTTTTCATGCTCAGCTGACAACCATCACCAAAAATTATATAATTTCTTGAAATGCATTCCCTTTTTGACCTGCAGAAATTGGTATCATTCGCCTTATTCTTTATCAATTTCTTGCATTTAATATCCTTTTTTGTAGTGCTTAATGACCTTGAAAAATAGGCCAAGGTCACACAACATATAAAAAAACTAGAACAGACTGATTTTCCAACAGAAAATCAAATGTCTCGCGGTGGAACACTTACGTCTTTGAATAAGCTACAGGTGAAAACAAATTACAAATGACCAAGTATGCCTGAAAATTACAATCCTATTTTAGCTCTCACCTAGATACATTACTCTAGCAATTTTCATCAAGTTCTTCAAGACTTGTTGCAGAGAAACCAATTTCACATAAATGACCCTGTGACCTTGAAAATTAGGTCAAGGTCACCCAAATACAATCCCAACCTTGGTCTTACCTTGATACATAATCCTACCAAGTTTCATCAAATTCCATCATGTTCTTCATGACTTATCGAACGGAAACCAATTTCACATAAGTGACCCTGAGAATTCGCTCAAGGTCATCCAAATACAATCCCAACCTACGTCTTGCCTAGATACATAATCCTACCAAGTTTCATCAAATTCTGTCCAAGTCCTTCAAGACTTATCGCATGGAAACCAAGAGTTGAAGAACCTGAACAACAACAACAACAACAACAACAACAACAACAACAACAACAACAACAACAACAAGATTAAGAAGAAGCGGAAGAAACGGGCACTAAAACAATATGTCCCCCGGCTTCCACCGGGAGACATAATTGGACCATTGGTCTAATGCATATTTTGTGTAAATTTTACAATTGCATCTCAATTTATTAGTACAATAAAGAGTTCCATATATGATAAACATTTGCTGCATATTTGGCAATGTTAGCCTTGTTCTTTCTCTACATGTTGAATTTAGTGTTTTCTACGGTGTATAATGACCTTGTTAAAATAGATCAAGGTCACTCATAATTTTGCAAGATTTAATTATTGACAATTTATAATTGGTGTAGATTTGGTATTTCCATCTCAATTAATTATTACAAGAGGCCTATGGATCTAGTACTCTGCTAACATATATTGGGATGAATAAATGTATTAGTAGATGCATTATTTGCTGGAATAATGATTTTATATACCTTTCAAAACATTTTGACTCATAATTTCCGTACAACTATAGGTGGTACCACACATATCACCCGTGAAAAATATTTTGACTTTGCCCACCATCCAACCAAATTTCATCAAGATCCTACGGAAATTAAAGATGTAATAACATTCAGAAGATTTTGACATTTTGACTCGTATATTACATAGTATTGTACATGGTGCCACCAGTATCATACTCGACTTTGTTTGTTTAATCAGCTTTTAGTTCTGAAAGTTACATGTGTCCACTTTGAAAATTGTAGGAACAGTTGTATTTGCAACTCACTTCATGTATATGGTGACCTTGAAAAATTGGTTAAGGTGATTCATATTATAACAAATTGTGAGTCTTTACCTCAGGTATTTTTCCCGTAAATTTTGTAATGTAAAAGATAGGTATTGTGAAAATAATGAATTTAATGTGTTTACTATTTATCCATAAAATAAAACAGGTGGCCCCACCAGTACCTCAAGCACAATAGGGATTTGTCTCTGTAATAAACATGTAATGTTTTATTCAAATCATATCCGCAATTAATTGTACAAGGCCCACCATAGCTACTCACCTCTATCATCTTTATTGTCCCAGTGACCTTGAACAAGTATGTCAAGGTCATCCATAATGTGTAACATCCTAGTTTTAGCCATGTACATATATAAATTTCGTATTTCAGCAAACAATACAGCTAGTCTTACCAAAATTATAGGACACATGTTTGGTAAGACTAGCTGCCTTCTTTGCTGAAATAAGGAATTTATATGAGTTAGAACACATTTGAACTTATAATTTCTGTACAACTATAGGTGTCACTACTAGTATCAACCTTGATCGAGACTTTGACCTCCCCCATAATCCCACCACATTTCATGAATATCCAACACAAATTAAAGATACAAGAGTGTCCACAAGATTTTTACATTTTAACCCCTATATTACATAATACTATAGATGGCACCACAAACATCGAACCTAACCTAAATTTTCATACACCCTGTAAGTCCTGAAAGTGATACTGAGTTAACTAGAAAACTGAGGATGGTATCATGCTAACGAGCAAAAGTTTACATGATATAGAATACAATGCTAGGAATGCACTTATACCATACACCCTCCAATATCTCGGATGGACGGACAACCTGAAAACAGAAAGGGTGCCTCCATGGGATGGACCCTTAAAAACTAATTCAGTTTAGTTTTCAACATAAACGCGTACCATGCATTTCAGTGTATCGTTCCTAGTCCTGGTTCCAAGGCTTTAAGATTTTCTTGTGCTTGCACTGCAAGATCAGTTGCTGTATTCTGTCTCAGTAAGTACCCTGCAAAACAGCCGAGCTGTGGTTCATAATGCTGGTATTAGATGTAGTGTCCTGCCAGTTTCATTTAATGAAAACTGGATATTTGTAGAGGAACTTTTTGGTCACTTTGTTCCAGGTGCTGAACAATGCACTTAAAATGTGCGGGTTTGTCACCAGCTGTTTCACATGCAAGCACACTGATCATGGTCAGGGCATGTGCCTCATCTGTAAAATTTTAACACACTACACTTCAACTTACTGAAGAAATCCTATCCTCCGGGCCCTTTGCACAATGGAGTCGTAATTCCAATCTGCACTAATAGCCTTCCTGAAGCACTTATCCTGTGGACAACCTATTTATTTTTTCTTTTTTCTAGATACTAAACTGAAAACAGGGCTAGTTTAATCTTAGGTCAAGAATCCTAAAAAAGGCAGGATTAATAAAATGAGAATACTCTGTGATCTGTCAAAAATAATGATTGAGCTTGGCAAAAGTCAAGGCTGCAAACTCATTTGCTGGTGAGAATATTCTGATGCATCTTGCTACGTCTGTAGCTCCTCAGGGAATGAGTGTAAATTCAAGACACATTCTGAATATATATATATATATATATATATATATATATATATATATATATATATATATATATATATATATATATATATATATATATATATATATATATATATATAAACCCTTAAAAAAATTATCCTGAAAATGTTGCATTGTCCCGTGTACATCTACCCCCCCCCCCCCTAAAAAAAAAAAACACAAACAAACAAACAAAAACAAACCAAAGTGCAATTTTTAACTGCATATATTGATGGTACGCTTAGCTGAAAAATTGTACGTATCTCTATTTACCAAAACATGCATTTGTTACAATTCTTCTGGATGTGGACATTTCATCATTTTCTTTCTGACAAGGATTGGCCTGTGCTTCAATTGTAAATACAGCTGCATAATACAATGTGAAGCACACTCAGCTTGCATCAAATTTCACAAGTGTATGGATTTTCTTTTGGCCCACTGAAAAACAGTTTGTCTTATCACTCCGAAACTTCTAGAATGTGCAGAATATGTTTACAAACAGTTGAATAATGGCACTTCAGTTCTTTTATAATTACCTCAATATGAGGTTTCAAAACCATGTTTCCTCATAATCAGTTATACTGAGACACCCCTGCATTGCAGGTTACCTCTCCATGCAAATGTGGGAACGTTATTCTGTCAGTCCATGCTGTTGTCCTTCCATTTCCCTTACGACACCCAAATGGAAAGCAGTCAATTCACACCATTGTTACATCTGGTTCAAAAGCCTGATGAACACCAGACACCAACCAGCTGGAAGCACAACCTGTTTGGATTAACAGGACATCATGACTACGGTACAGCACCATTACAGAAAATGTGTCAATACTCCATAAGTTGTGTAAATTATTCCCAGATTCTTTGTTAAATAACACTACCCTCACTAACTGTCCAGAGAGGTTGAACTTTTACCCAGTGGTACTACACCCTTGTCCCACAACGGACCACACTGAATCCCCCAGTGCTGGCCCGCCAACATGACAACTGTCTGCCTCATGGGTAGATGTTATGGTTTCAGCTCCATTGGGCCTGGAGATCTAACAAGCCCTAGTCACAAAACTGGCGGGCGCTGGACGGGCAGTCTATAGTTCCGTGGACAGTGATTCCCGTGTCAAACTGGCGACATGTACAGGCCGGGGCGTCGGGATAAATGGCCTGATACTGTCCGAAATTAGGTCTACTAGGCAAGAAGCCCTAAAAGGCCCATTAAGAAATGCGCTGACCTATAGGCCTGCATCGGATTTAACCACGAGAGCGCCATAAGCTGGAACACAGTGGCAGCTCTAATGGGATCCGGAAGGCCAAACGGTCTAGTATTGGAAGCCCTGGAGCTCGTAGTCGTCTGGGTGAATGGGTATAATTTTGAAAGCATACCGAATATCACTATGCGCCATGTATGAACCAAGACCCGCTGCTTTGACTAGCGCAATTGCGTCCCCGATGTCTGCATATTGCACCGTACAGGCCTCGTGTGGAATACCCTCATTTACTGACTGGGCATTTGAATTTTCAGAATATGAAAGATTGTGAATCAAGTGGAAATTTCCATCGCTTTTTGGAACCAAACCAAAAAGACTAACTTTAACTGATTTTTCGGGCATGATTGAATGGACCGGCAATCCGACCTGCAGCTAGCTCTTTTTTAATTTTGCATGAAATGACCTATGGGTTTTCCACAGCAGATTTTGCATTTGGGGTGGACTGAGGTCCACGCTGTCCAGAAAATTCTAAAGAAAACTTGTTGGTACACCCATTTATCAGGTATTCAAATTTCTCCTAAGGGTATCAAGAGAGCCACTTTGTATAACTGAGCGACTTTAACAGGGGTGGGGAGCTGATCGTGTCTGGTTTTGTTGGCCATTGGGTTTGTCTCGAAGTTGTGGGTTACCCTGCCCTTGTTGGCCCCGAGACGGGCGACACTTGGCTGCCGGATGCACTCCTCGGTCACATAGGAAGCATCAGTGACTGAAGCGGCAGCCTCCACAGAAATTGCCTCTATGAAACCTGTGTTATGAGTATAGGTGATGGATTATCAAAGATCAATAATTGCATCTGATTATTTTCCTTTTGACATGGAAGTGCCAAGTGTGGGGTGCTTTAGCACATTTACCACATATGTTTTCACTTAGTCTGCATCTTTGTAAGATCAATGCATGTCTTCCGAGTACACTGCAACTTTAAGTCATCAGCTTTAAATTATGGCACTTTAATGTATCTCTGGTGTTTAGACCTTACATGTGGTTATACAATTCCCGGAAAAGCCCATCCTTGTAGTATATGCTGTTTGCTCGGTTGACTTGTTGACTTGTTTGAACACATGTGGAATTAATTATGGCTCATCATGCGTCTCTGCCTTCATATATACATGCGTGTTCCGGCACCTGTTATTTTATCATTTCTTATCAAACTGACTGAAGCAGTGGCCACATCACTGAACCATCTTACAGTCACTGGGTGATTGGAATGCTATTAACTAATAAAGTATAAACAAATGACCAGTGGGGATGGGATGAAGAGACAGTTTGGCGGTGTTCTTGTTCACCTTGTCCAGTCACCTGTCAACTGATTTATGCTCATTATATATGCTGCAAAGTGTCAATCTTAATTGTTGAACTTTTATTCTCCTCCCTCTGTTATTTTTAAAGTCACTTTTCCTCATTATAAATTTACATTTGTACGTGAAAATAATGTTTTGATGTATCAACATGTTAGCTGATTGGTTGGAAGTTTAGGGGTTGGCTAAAGCCAAAACTTGTGTGGTATAAATATTTCTGGGAAGGAAAGGCCCGCACTTGCTTGGAAGGAAGATCAAATGCTGGGACCTATGCTGTACTCTTACGTATATATGGACAACCATCTGGAAGCACAATCTCTGTAATTTTCATTTTAATTTCAACATTAATAAACTCATTTGCACATCGAAGCAGCCAGACTCGGTCATCTCTCTCATGAATGGTGAACCATAGACGAGCTCAATTCCCCGAAGTACCGTACACCTGATGCAGCTGCCTGCTGGCACCCTAAGGGACTGGGAGCGAAAATAAGTCGGTCTGGGGTTTTGGGAGTTACTGCGAAAGGGCTGCCGATGGGAACCTTTCACCAGGGCAAAGGAGAAGAGAACATTGTCTACTTGGCTCCATGCCACTTGGTCATTTTGTTTAGCTTTGCGGAAATCCTCATCATAAAAGCGCCAGTTACCATTGGCATTATAGATTTTCCTTTCTAAATCCTGATAAACTATGAGATCAGGAGCCTGATCGGGAAATTTCTTGATCCACACTGACGAATAGATATTGAATGATTCAGTCCATTCATCCATGGAAAGCCATTTGCCCTTCTCTTCCTTCCAGACAAGTGAAGGTGTGTCCTGGCCAGGTCTTGACTCTGTACTGAGCCTCTGGGTCTGCTGGCGGTCAAGAAGAGAACTAAATTCTATGTACTCGCCATTCCAAATTTTCTGCTTGATTTTTGGGGCCACGTGCGCTGAAAGGGGTTTCACAACCGAATGTTGGGTAGGGACAACTTTAGCCAGGGGAAAGGTGAACAGGTGGGAAGCAGGGACCTCCTCCTGCTCATTGTCAGAGAAGCTGTGTCAGCCTCCATGCGGTGCGCATCTGACGACCTACCAGCGTCACAAGCAACAGAACTATGCATGGCGGGCACGTTACCTGCAGTGCTTCAAGGATGGCATTGAAGCCTTCAGCCATACGTGTAGAAATGATGGTGGCCAGTTGCTGGAACTGGGCCGCATCCATTGTAGCCGGGGCAGGAGTGTGGATGCTGCACAAAAGTGGCAGCAGCAGATTGCTCTGCAGCTGGCTGGGCTCTCCTCGGGCGCTTCGCTGCAGGTCTTTCTGGGATGTCTCTAGCCGTGGCTGAAGGGACAGGTTTTCTCTGGGATCGACGTGCAGGCATCCTGGCAAACAGAATAACCAACAGACATTAGCTTGAATATTTTTTTTTTGTTTTGCTTTTTTTTTCTTTTTTTTTTTTTGAAAAAAAAAAAACTTCCCTGAAGCCTCATAAAATGGCTGCATGCCTTAAATGAAACAAGCGTGGGCCAGTTAACAATGTTTAACAAAATTTAACATAAAGCAGTTGATCTGTGATACAACATCACTGAAGTTTGTGAGGAGCAGACAAAATTTACATTTTTGACAAAGCTTTCAGTAAAAAAAAAAATTAAGACACTTAAACCAAACACGCAATGCTGCCAACAGAGCAAGCCAGTGTGGCGAATCCACCAACACATGAAGAAAGGCCAGACTGTATACTGGCATGGGTGTGAAAACAGACATTTATAAAATGATCCACAGAAGGCCCCACACTGCCAACAGCACAAGCCAATGTGGCTAATCCACCAGCGCATGACGTAAGGCCAGACTGTACACTGACAGAGGCATGAAGAGAGACATGCACCCAACAATGCCAACGGTACAAGCCAGGGCGGTAGATTGCCCAACCCAGAATGAATGGCAATACCACAAACTGGCAACAGTGGTTGTCAGGAGTAAATAGTAGGTGAGCCATACACAGCTCTTCTAGAAGAGCTTAAGTGAGCACTTGGCGAGTGAAAATGCGGCCCCTTGCATCCCTAGGCCTCATATTTTATTGGCACTCTCCAATCATGTTACCTCAGCACAGGCATAATTACCCCCATGGAACCTTAAATACAGAAAAAGTTATAAATCTGTTGATTTTTTCCACCCAAACTGATGAAAACAGTATTTCTCAACATGAAACAACTAAAAATAACAGTAAGACATGTAAATTTTTTATGCTAGGGGTAAAAATGAGATGTTACAGCAGTGTGTTGATTAACAAAAATGTCAAAATTTAATTGGAAGCCAGGTCGCTGGATCTAATAGTAAAAATTTTTCCCAGTCATGCCCATAAGCAAATGTGTTCATAAAGTTGACAATGTTGTCTACTTCAATAAAAAATACCAGCTGCAGAAAGTTTGTAATCCATAACATGGTGAGAAAGAAAGAAAGAAAGAAAGAAAGAAAGAAAGAAAGAAAGAAAGAAAGACAGACATCATATTTCTTTGTTAATTTATCTCAGATGAAAGACCACCTGTCCTATGTGACCACTTTTGTCTGACATTAGGGGTGGTCTTTAATTGCAGGTACCACTGTACAGTGAAACCTCTCTACAGTGAGCACCCTCGTGACCAGAGAAAAGTGCCCACTCCTGAGAGGGTCAGTCCTTCTAGGCAGTATAGATGAGTACATGTATATGTGAATGTGAATGTACAGTGTACACATATTATAATTCAGATGGATGTGTATACATGGAATACAGACTGTCATTGTTCCTTTATTACATAAACAAACTTCAACAAATGATGCCACAAAACTACATGTACATGTACCTGTGAACTGAGACATGCACTATACTGACTCAGTATTGGCTATGAAGAACAAGCTTTGTCTCACTGGTCACAAGAAAACAAGAACATGGAAGTGTCCATTGAGATGACACAAATCCACACACTTTTTCAAAATTCACCAAGTTGTGAAAACAGTCAATGAGGACTGTAAGTCAGACTTTGATCTGGTCCAGCAAACTCAGCTCTGTTTGTGTGGTCTATTTTTAACAGAGGGTACACTCTGGCTTGTTCTGCCTAGAAGTCCAATTGCACACCTAATGATCAATATGCTTTGAAGACACACACACTGATTTGCTTTGCCACAAATCATCTTTCCTAGTTAAAGTGTGTGTGTCAACACACACTTTTCTTTCTTTCTCTGTCTTTCTTTCTTTCTTTCTTTCTTTCTTTCTTTCTTTCTTTCTTTCTTTCTTTCTTTCTTTCTTTCCTTCCTTCTTTACCAGCAAATTTGTCCGACACTTTTCTCGATCATTGCGCACCTAAAGAATCTAAATCAAAAGTTGTAGCAATTTAAATTATGCTAAATAGCACCATTAGAAATTTTAAATCGTGTACAACTTCAAAGCCATAATAGATAGAGATTGTATTCCAACTTCTACTCCTGTGTTATGGAATAGTTGTACATTGCCATACCAATATGCTTTGAAGACACACAGACTGATTTGCTATGCAGCAAATCATCTTTCCTAGTTCCAACTTCTACTTGGGGGTTGTTGACCATTGCGCACCTAATGAATTAAAAATAAAAGTTGTAGCAACTTAAATTATGCTAATTAGCAGTATTCAAAATTTTTAATCTTGAATATCAGCAACACTATAATAGATAGAGATGTCATTCCCACTTCTACTAGGGGGTTGTTGACCATTGCGCACCTAATGAATTAAAAATAAAAGTTGTAGTAACTTAAATTATGCTTATTAGCAGTATTCAAAATTTTCAATCTAGAATATCTTCAACACTATAATAGATAGAGATGTCATTCCAACTTCTACTAGGGAGTTGTTGACCATTGCGCATCTAATGTAGCTAAAATAAAAGTTGTAGCAATTTAAATTATGCTAAATAGTACCATTAGAAATTCTAAATCTTGAATAACTTCACAGCTATAATAGATAGAGATGCCATTCCAACTTCTACTCCTGTGTTATGGAATAGTTGTACATTACCATACCAATATGCTTTGAAGACACACACACTGATTTGCTATGAAGCAAATCATCTTTCCTAGTTAAAGTGTGTGTGTCAACACACACTTTTTTGCTTTTCCTGAAATTCTTTATTTAAGTGTGTGTGTCAACACACACTTTTCTGTTTTTCGTTTCTTTCTATTATAGAGACGTCATTTTAAATTCCACTAGGGGAATATTAACCATTGCGCATGTAGTGAATCTAAAGCAAAAGTTGTAGCTATTCAAATTATGCTAATTATCGGCATTTAAAATTTTTAAACTTGAATATCTTTAAAACTATTATTGATAGAGATGTCATTTCACTTCTACTAGGGGGCTGTTGACCATTGCGCATCTAATGTAGCTAAAACAAAAGTTGTAGCACTTTAAATTATGCTAATCAGCAGTATTCAAAATTTTCAATCTTGAATATCTTCAACACTATAAGAGATAGAGAAGTCATTCCAACTTCTACTAGGGGGTTGTTGACCATTGCGCACCTAATGAATTAAAAATAAAAGTTGAAGCAATTTAAATTATGCCAAATAGCACCATCAGAAATTTCAAATCTTGAATATCTTCATAACTGTAATAGATAGAGATGCCATTCCAACCTCTACTGCTGTGTTGTGGAATAGTTGTACATTGCCATACCAATATGCTTTGAAGACACACACACTGTTTTCCTATGCAGCAAATCATCTTTCCTACTTAAAAGTGTGTGTGTCAACACACACTTTTGTTTTTCTTCGAGTTCTATATTTAAAGTGTGTGTGTTTACACACACTTTTTTGTTTTTCCTGAAATTCTTTATTTCTTTCTTCTTTAACGGCAAATTTGTCCGACACTTTTATCGAACACTATTATACATAGAAACTCCAAAATTGGCATGATTGTACCTCCATACAAGGAGTTTGGCCGTTTTGTACAAAGGAATGAAGATGTTTAAAATTATGAAAATAAGGGGCATTTGAAATTTTAAATCTTGAATATCTTCAAAAGTATAATGGATAGAGATGTCATTCCAACTTCTACTCGGGGGTTATTGACCATTGCGCATCTAATGTAGCTAAAACAAAAGTTGTAGCACTTTAAATTATGCTAATTAGCAGTATTTGAAATTTTCAATCTTAGATATCTTCAACACTATAATAGATAGAGATGTCATTCCAACTTCTTCTAGGGGGTTGTTGACCATTGCGCACCTAATGAATTAAAAATAAAAGTTGTAGCAATTTAAATTATGCTAATTAGCAGTATTCGAAATTTTCAATCTAGAATATCTTCAACACTATAATAGATAGAGATGTCATTCCAAATTCTACAAGGGGGTTAATGACCTTTGCGCACCTAGAGAATTCAAAATAAAAGTTGTAGCAATTTAAATTATGCGAAATACCACCATTAGAAATTTTAAATCTTCAATAACTTCAAAGCTATAATAGATAGAGATGCCATTCAAACTTCTACTCTTGTGTTATGGAATAGTTGTACATTATCATATCAATATGCTTTGAAGACACACACACTGATTTGCTATGGAGCAAATCATCTTACCTAGTTAAAGTGTGTGTGTCAGCACACACTTTTCTGTTTTTCCTCGATTTCTTCATTTCTTTCTTTCTTTCCTTCTTTCTTCTTTACCAGCAAATTTGTCTGACACTTTTCTTGGACACTATTATACATAGAAACTCAAAACTTGGCATGATTGTACCTCCATACAAGAAGTTTGACCGTTTTATACAAAGAGTTGATGCTGTATATAATTATGCAAATTAGGGGAATTTGAAATTTTAAGTCTTGAATATCTTGAAAAGTATAATAGAGTTGTCATTCCAACTTCTACTAGGGGGTTATTGACCATTGCTCATCTAATGAATGTAAAACAAAAGTTGTAACAATTCAAATTATGCTTATTAGCAGCATTTGAAATTTAAAACCTTAAGTATCTTCAAAACTACTATAGATAGAGATATCATTTCAACTTTTACTAGGGGGTTGTATACCATTGCACATGTAATGAACCTAAAACAAAAGTTGTAGCAATTTAAATTATGCTAATTAGCAGCATTTGAAATTTTAAAACTTGAATATCTTTAACACTATAATAGATAGAGATGTCATTCCAACTTCTACTAGGGGGTTGTTGACCACTGCACACCTAATGAATTAAAAATAAAAGTTATAGCAATAGATATTTAAATTATGCTAAATACCACCACCATTAGAATTTTAAATTTTAAATAACTTCAAAGCAATAAAAGATAGAGACGCCATTTCAACTTCTACCCTTGTGTTATGGACTAGTTGTACACTGCCATACCAATATGCTCTGAAGACACACACACAGATTTGCTCTGCAGCAAATCATTTTTCCTAGATTGTTTGTTTCTCTCTCTCTCTCTCTCTCTCTCTCTCTCTCTCTCTCTCTCTCTCTCTCTCTCTCTCTCTCTCTCTCTCTCTTCTTTACTAGCAAATTTGTCCGACACTCTTCTCAAACACTATTATACATAGAAACTCCAAACTTGGCATGATTGTACCTCCATACAAGAACTTTGACCGTTTAATACAGAGGAATGAAGATGTTTAAAATTATACAAATTAGGGGCATTTGAAATTTTAAATCTTGAATATCTTCAAAAGTATAAGAAATAGAGATGTCATTCCAACTTTTACGGCTTATTGATCATTGTGCATGTAATGAATCTAAAGCAAAAGTTGTACAATTTAAATTATGCTAATTAGCAGTATTCTAAATTTTCAATCTTGAATAGATTCAACACTATAATAGGTAGAAATGTCATTCCAACTTCTACTATGGGGTTGCTGACCATTGTGCACCTAATGAATTTAAAATAAAAGTTGTAGCAATTCTAGTTATGCTGAATAACACCACTAGAAATTTTAAATCTTGAACAACTTTAAAGCTATAATAGATAGATATGCCATTCCAACTTCTACTCCTGTGTTATGGAATGGTACATTGCCATACCAGAATGCTTTGAAGACACACACACACACTGATTTGCTATGCAGCAAATCATCTTTCCTAGTTTCTTTCTTTCTTCTTTCTTCTTTACCAGCAAATTTGTCCGACACTTTTTTCGAACACTATTATACATACAAACTCCAAACTTGGCATGATTGTACCTCCATACAAGAGCTTTGACTGTTTAATACAGATGAATGAAGATGTTTAAAATTATGCAAATTAGGGGCATTTGAAATTTTAAATCTGGAATATCTTCAAAAGTATAAGAAATACAGATGTCATTCCAACTTTTACGGCTTATTGACCATTGTGCAAGTAATGAATCTAAAACAAAAGTTATTGCAATTTAAATTATGCTAATTAGCAGCATTTGAAATTTTAAAACTTGAATATCTTCAAAACTATTATAGATAGAGATGTCATTCGAACTTCTACTAAGGGGTTGTTAACCATTGCACTTGTAATGAATTTAAAAGAAAAGTTGTAGCAATTTAAATTATGCTAATTAGCAGTATTCAAAATTTTCAATCTTGAATAGATTCAACACTATAATAGGTAAAAATGTCATTCCAACTTCTACTCGGGGGTTATTGACCATTGCGCACCTAATGAATTTAAAACAAACATTGTAGCAAATTAAATTATGCTAATTAGCAGCATTTGAAATTTTAAAACTTGAATATCTTCAAAACTATTGTAGATAAAGACATCACTTTTACTTCTACTAGGGGGTAATTGACCATTGCGCATGTAATGAGTCTAAAGCAAAATTGTAGCAATTCACATTATGCTTATAAGGAGCATTTAAAATGTTTAAACTTGAATATCTTCAACACTATATTATATAGAGATGTCATTCCAACTTCTACTAGGGGGTTGTTGACCATTGCGCACCTAATGAATTAAAATAAAAGCTGTAGCAATTTAAATTATGCTAAATAGCACCATTAGAAATTTTAAATCTTGAATATCTTTCAACTTCTACCCTTGTTATGGACTAGTTGTACACTGCCATAACAATATGTTCGAAAGACACCCACACTGATTTGCTATACAGCAAATCATCTTTCCTAGTTTGTTTGTTTCTTTTTCTTTCTCTCTCTCTCTCTCTCTCTCTCTCTCTTTCTTTCTTTCTTTCTTCTTTACTAGCAAATTTGTCGGACACTCTTCTCAAACACTATTATACATAGAAACTCCAAACTTGGCATGATTGTACCTCCATACAAGAACTTTGACCGTTTAATACAGAGGAATGAAGATGTTTAAAATTATACAAATTAGGGGCATTTGAAATTTTAAATCTTGAATATCTTCAAAAGTATAAGAAATAGAGATGTCATTCCAACTTTTACGGCTTATTGATCAATGTGCATGTAATGAATCTAAAGCAAAAGTTGTACAATTTAAATTATGCTAATTAGCAGTATTCTAAATTTTCAATCTTGAATAGATTCAACACTATAATAGGTAGAAATGTCATTCCAACTTCTACAATGGGGTTGCTGACCATTGTGCACCTAATGAATTTAAAATAAAAGTTGTAGCAATTCTAGTTATGCTAAATAACACCACTAGAAATTTTAAATCTTGAACAACTTTAAAGCTATAATAGATAGATATGCCATTCCAACTTCTACTCCTGTGTTATGGAATGGTACATTGCCATACCAGAATGCTTTGAAGACACACACACACACTGATTTGCTATGCAGCAAATCATCTTTCCTAGTTTCTTTCTTTCTTCTTTCTTCTTTACCAGCAAATTTGTCCGACACTTTTTTCGAACACTATTATACATAGAAACTCCAAACTTGGCATGATTGTACCTCCATACAAGAACTTTGACTGTTTAATACAGAGGAATGAAGATGCTTAAAATTATGCAAATTAGGGGCATTTGAAATTTTAAATCTTGAATATCTTCAAAAGTATAAGAAATACAGATGTCATTCCAACTTTTACGGCTTATTGACCATTGTGCAAGTAATGAATCTAAAGCAAAAGTTATAGCAATTTAAATTATGCTAATTAGCAGCATTTGAAATTTTAAAACTTGAATATCTTCAAAACTATTATAGATAGAGATGTCATTCGAACTTCTACTAAGGGGTTGTTAACCATTGCACTTGTAATGAATCTAAATGAAAAGTTGTAGCAATTTAAATTATGCTAATTAGCAGTATTCAAAATTTTCAATCTTGAATAGATTCAACACTATAATAGGTAGAAATGTCATTCCAACTTCTACTATGGGGTTGCTGACCATTGCACACCTAATAAATTTAAAATAAAGATTGTAGCAATTTAAATCATGCTAAATAGCACCCTTTATATAGAAATTTTAAATCTTGAATAACTTGAAAGCTATAATAGGTAGAGATGCCAGTCAAATGACTACTCCTGTGTTATGGAATAGTCGTACACTACCATACCAATATGCTTTGAACACTTTCTTTCTTTCTTTCTTTCTTTCTTTTCTTTCCTTCCTTCCTTCCTTCCTTCCTTCCTTCCTTCCTTTCTTTCTTTCTTTCTGTCTTTCTTTCTTTCTTTCTTTCTTTCTTTCTTTCTTTCTTTTTTTACCGGCACATTTGTCCGAAACTTTTCCCGAACATTATTATACATGGAAATTCCAAACTTGGCATGATTGTCCCTCCATACAAGGAATTTGACCCTTTTATACAAAGGAATGCAGATGTTTAAAATTATGCAAATTAGGGGCATTTGAAATTTTAAATCTTGAATATCTTCAAAAGATAGAGATGTCATTCCAACTTCTACTCGGGGGTTATTGACCATTGCGCACCTAATGAATTTAAAACAGACATTGTAGCAAATTTAATTTATGCTAATTAGCAGCATTTGAAATTTTAAAACTTGAATATCTTCAAAACTATTGGAGATAAAGACATCACTTTTACTTCTACTAGGGGGTTATTGACCATTGCGCATGTAATGAGTCTAAAGCAAAATTGTAGCCATTCACATTATGCTTATAAGGAGCATTTAAAATGTTTAAACTTGAATATCTTCAACACTATATTATATAGAGATGTCATTCCAACTTCTACTAGGGGGTTGTTGACCATTGCGCACCTAATGAATTAAAATAAAAGCTGTAGCAATTTAAATTATGCTAAATAGCACCATTAGAAATTTTAAATCTTGAATATCTTTCAACTTCTACCCTTGTTATGGACTAGTTGTACACTGCCATACCAATATGTTCGAAAGACACACACCCACACTGATTTGCTATACAGCAAATCATCTTTCCTAGTTTGTTTGTTTCTTTTTCTTTCTCTCTCTCTCTCTCTCTCTCTCTCTCTCACTAGCAAATTTGTCCGACACTTTTCTCAAACACTATTATACATAGACACTCATAACTTGGCATGATTGTACCTCCATACAAGAACTTTGACTGTTTAATACAGATGAATGAAGATGTTTAAAATTATGCAAATTAGGGGCATTTGAAATTTTAAATCTTGAATATCTTCAAAAGTATAAGAAATACAGATGTCATTCCAACTTTTACGGCTTATTGATCATTGTGCATGTAATGAATCTAAGGCAAAAGTTATAGCAATTTAAATTATGCTAATTAGCAGTATTCAAAATTTTCAATCTTGAATAGATTCAACACTATAATAGGTAAAAATGTCATTCCAACTTCTACTATGGGGTTGCTGACCATTGCGCACCTAATGAATTTAAAATAAAAGTTGTAGCAATTCTAATTATGCTAAATAGCACCACTAGAAATTTTAAATCTTGAACAACTTTAAAGCTATGATAGATAGAGATGCCATTGCAACTTCTGCTCCTGTGTTATGGAATAGTTGTACATTACCACACCAATATCCTTTGAAAAACACACACTGATTTGCTATGCAGCAAATCATCTTTCCTAGTTCATTCTTTCTTTCTTTCTTTCTTTCTTTCTTTCTTTCTTTCTTTCTTTCTTTCTTTCTTTCTTTCTTTCTTTCTTCTTTACCAGCAAATTTGTCTGACACTTTTCTCGGACACTATTATACATAGAAGCTCCAAACTTGGCATGATTGTACCTCCATACAAGGAGTTTGACCATTTTGTACAAAGGACTGAAGATGTTTAAAATTATGCAAAGTAGGGGCATTTGAAGTTTTAAATCTTGAATATCTTCAAAAGATAGAGATGTCATTCCAACTTCTACTAGGGGGTTGTTGACCATTGCGCACCTAATGAATT